>QVRM01003007.1:0-307500 GCA_003439945.1 Dermanyssus gallinae | reverse complement strand
AACTACTAACTAAAGCTTCGAAAGCTCAGCGCTCAAGCTAAAGCAAGCTAAGAGCTGGGGCGGGTCGCGACCACGAGGCTAACCACGATTTTAGCTACGACCGGCTGGAGACAGACCAACCAATCAACCAACCAACCGACAGACAGACAGACAGACAAACAGAAAGACACGACTGACTGAATGATGACACGCTGGGCGTGCTGCCGCTGCTGCTGTTGCTGTTGCTGCTGCTGCTGCTGCTGGCTGTCCCGTTGGGACACGAACGCCTATGAACAGTGGTAACGAGTCCACAGCTATGGATGTGGTCACCGACAGCAACAACATCAGCAGAGAGCTAGAGCAACAACAACAACAACAGCGACAATAGCAACAATAACGAAGAAAGCAATAATAGCAACAGCGACAACAACAGCAATAACAACAACGACAACAGCAGCAACAACAACAGCCGCAACAACAACAACAACAACAACAACGACAGCCGCAGCAACAACTGCAGCAATAACTTGGATGATGATGAGGATGATGATGATGATGATTATAGCTATAGAGCGTTGACCTCTCTTTACTGCTGCAGCCGCTGAGGCTGTCGTCTGCCGTTAACGCTGCTTCTGCTGCTGCTGCTGGCGCTGCCGCCGTCGGCGGCGTCGAGGCTATCGAGGCCGGTAAGCTTAGGAATGCGACACATGACGCATGACGCACACACAGAACGCGAACAAACAAGCAGACAAACAGACACGCACATCATCATCATCAGCATCATCATCATCCAGATATACACAGCCACAGCGACGGATACTCAAACATCCGTAAGCACAGACAATGTGCGCTTGCCCCCCTGCTGCCCTGCCCTGCCCTGTTGCACTGACTGCACTGCTGCGCGGGCCGATTCACCACGTCGTCGTCGTCGTCGTTGTCGTCCGCCACAGGTAAACTAACAGAGACGGTCAGAGACAGTCAGATAGATCAACGAGGCCCTGGTTGACTGGCTGGCTGGCGGGCTGCGATCACGGACTACTGCACTACTACAACAACGACAACGACGACTACTGCTTCTACTTCTACTCCTAGCACTACTATTTCTACAACGGGCCTCATCGTTATCGCCTCATGTTGTTGTTGTTGTTGTTGTTGCTGTTGTTGTTGTTGTTGTTGCTGTTGTTGTTGCTGCTGTTGTTGTTGTTGTTGTTGCATCGTCAGCGGCAACAGAAACAGTAGCAGCAACAGCAGCGGCAGTAACAGAAACCGTTTGGCAGGTTTGTCTCGTCTTTCCGGCCAGCCAGGCATCCAGCCGGTAAACGCCCATCTAGTTGGTCAAGAATCTCATGATCGTTACCATCCGCAGACGATAGTGACCATTATAGTTATTATGAGCACGACTATCATCATCATCATCATCATCACCATCATCGTGATCATCATGGCGACTTTAACCATTCATCAAACGAGTACAACTCAGAAGACAAACGCCCAATCTTAGAACGGAACAAATAACACCAACAAGCACAACAAGAACAACAACAACGACCGCCTAACAATCGGAGAGACACAACTTCTGCAGCAGCAGCAGCAGCAGCAGATCGTAAAGCAAAACCAACAGAACAACTCAGCAGCGGTCAGGAGAAACGATGGCGTGATGGCGGCGTGATACCTGTCGTCATCACGACACATCTACTGTCAATTGCTAATTGCAACGGTAAACACTTTTACAATGCAGACGACGACGACGACAATAACAATAACAAAAGCAATCTATTCGACAACAACAACAACAACAACTACTACGACAACTACAACAACTATTACCACCACCACTACGGTTATTGTTCGTGCAGTCAGTGCTTTTTCTATTCGATGCATTGAAGATGTGTCGCACGACAACTCCAACGTAGAGGAAATACGATGGTCTAGAATGAGAAAAACAACCCCCTTAAATAACGCTTGAAACTTTTGCTACTTCCGCCAGTGCTTCGATTACCACTACTACTACTACTACTACTGCTACAACATTAACGATTGCCAATAAGTCAACCCGTTCCCCATGTGGCTTCGCACTGATTAAAAAAGATTTCCGGCACACCAAATGCAGGCTTTCAATGCAACAGTACGTGTTTAGCTGTGAACAACAGATAGTTGTTTTAGGGGCGGTAATAATTGAGCACATTAGTTGCTGATAATTCTGATGACGATGATAACAAAGACAGCGACGGCAACGGGGAGAACGATGACATTAGCTTTATGAATTCACCATAGCAGCAGCCACTGTAGCACGCATACCTTACCAATAATTCTCTCGATTATATTACCTGGCATCCCGAGGTCTTGACGGCAAAGACATGAAAGTTCATAGAGTACTCGAAAAATGCATACTTTAGGCACTTATCTGTCTCCGCCTACAAAACAACGTAACCAACCTAGGCCGTGCCGTGACTGAACGTAGAAGAGACTAAGTGCCAGACCATTGAAAATGTCAATTACGGTAGCGTTCCAGACGAGTGTCCTCCCACCTTCAAGGGCTGGTGGACTCATTCCGTCAGGCCGCCGGGAATCGTCTGCCTAACAATCAAAAAGCTCGACAACACAATATAGCCAGAGGACGTAAAAGTACAGACTAAGGCACCGTTAATTTATAAAAAAAAGAAGAATAACCTCGTTTTAAAAGTTAGGGGCAAGCGGGAGAGAGAGAAAACGTGTTTTGCTTTTGGTGACGGACTGGACTTGCCTACCCCTCGAGCCAAAGACCGTTCCCGAAGTCTCCAAAGCTTGAGCTTATGATGTCTGCCAACGATCGCGACTCAGTCTTGACGCGTGGGAGCCTTATATAACAGGAGCAAACGATAGTGAATGATTCTAATTATGTTGCATAGGCCTGTGGAAAGAAGCTGCCAGACGTACCTCCGATAGAACAATCGCATCAAATAACCCTAGGCCACCCCAGAGAACCGGCAGTAGAGCGCGTCGTCCAAGTTCTATACATTCATACGTTTCATGCGTTTATAGGCCCATACGTTCAGAGGGTACTCGAGGAGTGGACTAACTCCTTGATAACCAGACAAAACAACGGGCACTCATTAGGTCGCCCTGCCGCTCTCCAGTTTGCTATATTATGACATCATGCGGTAAAAAAAAGACAGAATGGCTTATTATAAGCTAGTTTCACTCGGTGGAGCATACTCGGTGCCAAGCTTTGATCGCACTTACTATGTGGTGCCTCCGAGTACAGTTGAAGGCGTTCTTAAGGTCAAGCTTGATTACAAGGGTAGCTCCAGAGCGTGACTCCGAGTCGTATGCAACGCGGCCTCGCATTCTCCCTGTGTCGCAAACCCGAGTTGATGGCTACGAAGAGCACATGAGACGTCTGCCTTGTTTTCAAAGATGCCGACCTTTCCCGCAAATCTCCGCATTACTGATAAGCATGCAATGGACCTCACGCAGCCTTTGTTTTTGAAAGCGGAACGTTAGGCTCTAAGGATAAGTGGTCGCCAATCGGAGAGAGGCGAGCCCCCGCAACCAAGATCAACGACTTTGGCTAGGGCAGTTGCAAGCCGGTCGGCGACAGCCCCTAAAGCGGAGGCAGCAGGTCTTGTAAAATGGTCTGACAAAATCGAGATCCGCAAGACCCTTAGCCGCCAAAGAAGTGACGCTTCTTCCAACAGCTTGGCAATGACTAGCCGAGCTGTATCGACCGTCCGCTGCCGGGAGCGTAGGTTTGAAGGGGGGTTACTGCCATCGTCGAACCAAAGTGTCGACGCAGAGCTCTTCGTGTAAACAAAAGCCCATACGTTGGGCCCTGACCCGCGGTAAGGCCTGTTGTCGCCGTAGTCTGTCGTTACAAGGCGAGACCTTTTAACGTGCCCACCATGGAAAGCAGTTTCATAAGAGTTCGCAACGCTTCATTAGAAGTCGCAACGCTTCATTAGAGGTCGCAACGTTTCCTCTCTGATTTCCCGTTAAAGGTACGCTAGCCCCGCGAGCGACGAGCCGGTGTCGACGCTCTGACTGTCTTACCTTGTTCTCAGGGCCTTTTTCGAACAGTGAGAGCCACGGGTCCTGCCCATAGGCGACCTGTAGCCGCGCTTCTTCATCTGAATATTTGGTCTAGGTCTTAACTTGGGTAGAAAGACCTGCGGATCAACCCGAACTGCTGGAAAAATCCCCCTATCCACGGTAGCGTAGGTAAAGCCCTGCGCTGCGGACGACGGGCTCTCTTGGACAGAAGTCGGAAGACAGCGCAAAGCTTCATCGATGATTACCTCAAGGTAATCTGCTCTGACCAGCTAGAGCATGAAACCTTCCAGCATAATTCTGCTTTTCTCGCGCAGGTAGGTCAGCCGCGGGCATAGAACGGCTTTTGCTCGGTGAGGCCCTTGACAGTTCACGCACTTTGGATCGTTACGACAAGAATCGGCGGCCGCCGCAATTCTTGCAAAGACTTTTCTCAGGCACTTCTCAGAAGGTATCCGGGTTTCAAACACTTAAAGCAGATCCTTGCTTGACTCGGCTCTAGAATAAAATCAAGGCCAGCTGAGCTTCGCGAAAACGTTTTCGATTGTGTAAATGCTGATTTGCAGCCTCTGTCGAGTGCAGACACATCTTGTTGACAAACTTTGCTCAGCGAAGGGATGTTTTACCACAATTGAGTATAGGAAACGGGTCCACTTCAGGTTTTCCCTATCTATGTGATTAGTGCCGATGTCGGCTCTGCTTGCAGGTTTGCGCTAAATACCACGCATTGAACTGCCAGACGTCTTAGGGATCCCTGCACTATCTCTCAACATAGGACGGATGCTAGCTTCGCATAGCTCCTTCGTTTTGTATATATCCTAGGGAAACGCAACTGAGTTGTGAAGTAAACGATACTGTGCGTGCAGCATATTCGGATGAATTGATTTATTATTTGCGTGACATGTATACCTAAATACGCATGTCACTCTTCTATCAGGAGCGCTTAGAGCAGCAGCATGAGCATACATGTTGAAATATCTACAGTTTCCTCAATAGTTCTTATGGTATTATGGTCATTGACTCTCAGTTATATGGTGTATCATATTTTCTTAATGAGCATCACTCGAAAGATTCGATCAAGGAACAGCAAGACAAGCCGAGATCAAACCGGCGACATTGCGATAAATGACAATTATGCCGAGCGCACTATACTCCTTGACCACGCCGCCACATATATATATATATATATATATATATATATATATACATATATTAGTCACGAACAATACGGCATAAGAAAATCTGTAAAGAAAATAGGTAAACGGGACTAACTATTGACAAAAGGATATCTTGGTTCATTGGTCAAATAACTCGTAGTGATAAAGCGGGTCGCCCTGAGGCTAACACTGCCGCTGATAGTGTGCAACAAGACAATGCAGCCTCGGGCCGCAGGACCCTCCAGAGATGGCTAGTTCCTCCACTGAACCCCCAGTAGCGGTACACGCGTTCGCCAGGGCTCATATGAAACGCCGGGACCCACATTTGATGTTCAATAAAAACTATATATATATATATATATATATCTTGAGACTATTACTGCTGTTATGATTAGTAATATGGTGAAACAATAAGGGCACTCACAACATTAACAACCACTAATACACTTTACTGCTGCAACAGCTGTTCCTGAGGTACAATAAAAAAAATAAGCTAATAAATGCAACAAAGGTGGTAAGGATAAAGTAAGAGCTAAACAAACAACAGCAAACATGGAAGCAGCCTAAACAGCAACAATAAAGTGGGTAACAGTGCCGGCGTTCAGAGCAGTGGTTCAGAGCCATCTTATCGTCTTCCCCTGCTAGATAGCGGTCCAATAGCAGTGCTATAAAGGCATAAAGGGCGTAATGAATCTAGCTAATCTAGTTGCGGGTTCTGCCAACTTCCTTACTACTACTATTGCAAAAATAAGCATGTATTACTAACAATATTTACAAACATTAAAACTCTATTAGTAGCATTTACAAATATAGTTGCAGAGTGATCTAGAGCGGGGGGTGGTGCGCTACTCATGATTGCCATTTACTAGGGGGTGTCGTTTTAGGTGTACGTTAAGCTATAGTAGTAATATTAAACTAAGCCATGAACAGCAACAGCAACAATATCGATGCGATTTGCACAATAAACAAACAAGTGAAACCGTGATGATATTGATTACAACAGAACAAACAAAAACGAAAACAACATTGTGGGAAATGTATCCTCCCGGCTCTTTTCCAAGGGCGTTCACAACCTCCGCAAAGAAGCCAAATCTGCTAAAATTAAAACACATATATATATATATATATATATATATATATATATATATATATATATATATATATATATATATATATATTTGTGTGTATATGGAGATGGAAATAGAGCGGTGATTTTTTTGCGAATGCCAAGCGATGAAAACAGAAGTTATGTTATCTATACTTTGAAATAAGAATCGGTTCAGTGTGTACTTCCTTGTAACTGTTATCCCTTTATACAATTAGTATTGCTGTTGTTGTTGTTGTTGCTGCTGCCGCCTGAAGTTGCCCATTTTGTTGCTTTTATTGTTGCTGTTGTTGTTGTTGTTGTTGTTGTTGTAACGGCAGTTCAGTGACATGGGTCGAGTGAATCTGGGTCAATCGCTAGCTCTGCAAGCGCAGCTGCAGCCGGCCTATGCCGCAGGTCGACCAGCTAGATATAGGCGGCTATTCTTTCTGCTTTCTGGCAACGTTCGAGATTGTCGCTTTTAGCAACTTTAGAGAGCGTTGTTAGAGGAGCGATATTTTTTGCGGCTTTGTTGGAACGGCCTCTCCGCCGACGAGATTGATCTGATTCACGGAAATGACGTCCGGCGCTCACAACTCGTTCGGCGCTGTCGTGGCCTCGATTGCTGCCGCTTCTGCTCAAGCTGCCCCCCAGCAGGCTGGTGCGGAAAGCCACAAGAATTGACCCGAAAAATAAGCGACACTTTCCTCTTGCAGGCAGGACAAAACCTATATATACATATATGCTCACTATATATATATATATATATATATATATATATATATACGCGTATATTTTCATGTGCTATTGATACGTTTCTGAGATCTGCAAAAGTCTTGCAGACAGCTGACAATGTATAGTCGATGTAGCTGTTAACTATATAGCTTATCAACTAACTGTTGACTCGTGTGGGGCGTAGGGGCAGCGTCTGTTTCGTGGTTGGTGCTATATGAAGAAGTCATTTAAGGTTACTAAAAGTAAAGTTTTCGGGCTGACCCTCAGCCAAGATTTAACGTCCACTGGAGTGCTTTTCGCATTGCTTTATAGACGGATCCCCATAAATACAAATATGCAACGGTGGGGCTCGAACTCGCGAACCTATGTGTCTCCTCTGGTTGCGAGGCGCAGACGAATGCACCACGCCACCGGGCTCGACATTTAAGGTTACTACTACAACCAGTGCTCTAGTTAGCCAATGCAACATGACTGCCTCACGATACGCGACACAAGAACCAGCAGCAATTCTAGTGGCCGTAATGATAACGAACGACTTGGGATGAGAGGCTACCGCTTACTGTTGGCTGTCGGTAGCAACTGAGGCACGTATCTGCCAACGGCCAAACGGCTAACTGAACTTTCTCACCGTTGTTTCAATAGCGCGTTGGAACAATGGAAGGCGCAGCGGAGACAGTACCAGGGACATTTAGCGGATTTAGGGCCTGCCACAGCATCAAAGTGGCAAGATCATCGTATAACGCCGCGTTTGCCCGGCTTTTGTTTATTTACTGATCGATTACGATAGTACGTAGCATGTTTCGACTAAATCGAATTCGACCAGACGACTAGAAGCGATAACTAATGCATCTGCCGGTACTACGGTTACTACGAATAAAACAAGGTTCGGCCTATTGCTGGCATTGCTACTACTACTGCTGATGCTGCTGTTGCTGCTGCTGCTGCTGCTGCCGCGGCATGCCGTCATCGACGTGCTCTGCTGTTAGTGCGACAAACCGAAAGATATATATTCATTATCACTCCGAGTACGTCCGCCGTTACCTCAGCCTGGTGCTGCTGCGGTAACGTGCCGACGAACGCAACAAAAACAACTTATTTTACGGTTTTTCATGGCTTACCACCTGTCCGGCAAACATGTTGTCTACCGAGTCTTGTTCATCCTAGGGACAGATGTACTAAGCGATTCCTTAATGCGTAAACACTCGGATTTAAGCTCTGTTTCTAACCATTACTTCTACTACTACGACTACAGGTACTGGGTGATGATTACACGTCGCTTGTGATAACTACAGCAACAGCATCAATTATTTGATAATAATAATAATAATAATAATAATAATAATAATATATTTTTTTTTTGGAACAAGGGTTTATTTTATCAATATGTACATGTATCACAATTATCAATATATTACTTATATAATATCTACAATATTGCTTATATTATTCTTATTGCTTGAGTGTCGGTGACCACTCAACATCATCTTGGCGTTGCCTCTCTGTAATTCTAATGACACTCTCTGTCGGAGGAAAGCGGTCGATCTTGGCTCCGCTGTGGCCTCGAAGAGCTTCTTCCCAAGCTCCTTTGTCAGTTTGAGTGCATCCTTGCCCCAAACGCGACGAAGCAAGGAAAGCGGGTAAGGCAAGGTCCGTGGCCGAACGAATGCCCATTCCACCCAGCCGGACCGGTAAGCTTGCCTGCGTCCATGTTCTATCATCAAGCGTTAGGTCAAGGATGTTTTCCAAGGCTCTCCTCACCTGGTCGTCGAGGTTCAGAGTTTCTGACGGTAGAAGGAAGACATGTGAGGTCCGTAGTACATACAGGACCTTTTGCACTCCCATTGCGTGCCGGAGCAGGAAGTAGGCTTGATGTCTACCGAGATGGCCCAGTCTCTGGTAAAGCCGGGAAAGTTGTTCTCCCTTCTCGGCTAGTATCGGACCGATCATGTCGGGGAACACCGCCGTACCCAGCAGGTCCAAATCACATCGATCCTTTACAAGGATGCCCGGGAGGTTGCTGTTAAATTCAGCGACCACCTGCTGTCTCTCTTCGTCCTCAAAACCCTGTAGAAATAGCTCGCATTTAGATGGGTTAAGCTGCAGCCCGCTCCATTGCTCGAACGCTCGGAGATCCTTGATGTCTCTGAGTAACACCGAAGGATCGTTGTCCAGAAGGGTCCCATCGTCGAGGTAAAACAAAGGGACCTTGGATGCCACCTGCTTGACGTACTCATGCAGAAGCAGGCTAAATGCAAGAGGAGCCGCTACGTCTCCCTGCTGACAACCGGCTGATGACCTAATTTAAACCTCACCAAACATTAGGGGAGTCGGTTTGCTATATGCCTGGTGCATCATTGGATAGAGGGCCGGGGCGTGCTTGGAATTCTCTGTCAAGAGGTGTCCTCGTTTGTTTAAGTTAAACGCATTTTTAAAATCTAATTTTAGGAGGCAGCATTTTTCGTTGTGTTCGAGAAAGGTGCGAGCTGTGTGAGCAATTATTTCTGCATGTATATACAATTATTTCTGTATAATAATAATAATAATAATAATAATATTTTTTTGTCTGCTTAGGCTTGACGAAAATAGTAGCACTAAGCTCGAACTCTCAAAGTTTGCAGTTTTCTTAGGTGAAAGAGAGAACTGTGTATAGCAAAAATTGACAAGGGAGTAGGTGTGTCTCGGTGATCAAACAGACCTATTAGGCTGGAAAAGTGAATTGTGGCTGAAAAACAACAAAAAAGCCAGGTGTTTCATTTTAGCGCTGGTGACCAGACGTCTGCCAGCCCGATGAGTGGTAGTGAACATATCACTCTATGTGTACGTCCACCGGCACCAGCGACAACGAGCACACCACGCGACCCTGCACGTTCACCGTCACTATTGACAACGTGCACACGACGTCAATCTGCACGTTCACCGTCACCCTTCGGAAGGTGCGTACGAGGCCCGGTCACCAAATGTGGGAGTGCCATGAAAATGCTCGTTGCGCTAATCGCGGTGGTGCACATGCGGCTAGTGATGGCCGGTGTGGAGTTAAAAGAGTCTATACAGAAGCTCAGAAACAAAAGTTATATTCAAAGGTGTCCTCTCGTCTAAAAGATTTAATCGAGGATTTTCTTGGAAAGTGATCAAGACCATGCTTTCATCTTGGCTAGAAAAACCCCACATTTGCAAAGGTGACGGATTTCCTCGAATCTGAGGCTGGTAAGGCCCTAATGATATCAATGATCGAAGGCAATGCTCAACCGGAAACAGACTTAACTGGAATTTGCGGTGTTGACCAATTACCCGCCCACAAACAATAAACAGCGAACCCCCTCAACCAAACCCCGATCATCCTCAAACCCGTCCCCAACAGGCATTTATTTGCGACGTTTGCAGAAAACCCCTAAGATCGCTCCGCGGATTACATATACATAAAACCCGTGTTCACGGAGAAGAAACCCACGCACCTTCCGTTGGCCGGCTACCCGATGACTCCGCTCCAGATACTTCAGTCCAGGACCAGATAAACCCAACCGACATTACCCTTGATAACGAGCCAGTCATCTTAACCCGTCTTCTAGCTCGCGTTCGCAAAAGCACTAAGCTAGTTAGAATAATTCCGAGGGGAGTCAGATAAATCTGTTGCGCAGCCTACCTAGAGGCTCCCTCTCGCTTCAACTCGAGACTAGATGCTGCATCGTGGCACAGATTAATGACCTTGCCGACACTTATGTTTCATATTCCAGAACGAAAAAGCAACGACAACACATTATGCCAAATATTTAGAATGAACATAACAGAATCCCAATGGAGAACGCTGGACAATCTCCCTGATGGACTGCACCAGCCTCACACAGTCGCGCAAAGACCACCTTTCCGACCGTCAGATTGCCTCACGGGCAGAACCCAAGTTAGCTGAGGGAGACATACGCTTCGCCGCACGCATCTATATTCTACAGAATTTTTCGCATTGCCCGACGATCACACGACTTAGAAGCAAGCATCCCTCTCTCCCGGCTCACGCCAGAGACCGCTTGATCAACTTCGAGCAACCTTCCTTGGAAGAACCTTTCATCGTCCCGGCACAGTTCGTAGTTAATGCAGTTCGCTCATTCTCACTGGCCTCTGGCCCTGGACTCGATGGATTACGTCCTTGACACCTGAGAGATATGCTAGACAGCACAATACCCTTTTCCGAAAAACTGCTAGCGGAACTGCGCTCTTTGACTAACTTGACCCTAAGTGGCAGGCTGCCAAGTTTTTGCCACCCAATCTTCTATGGGGCAGATCTGACAGCCCTAAAGAAAAAAGACGGTTCCATTAGACCAATAGCGTGCGGCCTCACCTTTAGTAGGCTGGTTGCCAAAGTAGCAATTTCCATCGATAGGACGGCAAATGTAAAGGCGGTGACACCTCACCAGGTTGGCGTATCGGTAAAAGGCGGAGCCGAAGCTGAAGCACACGCAACTCGAGCTTTCACGGAGGCAGAAGGGCCCCCACGGTTCCTGATAAAACTAGATTTTCAAAACGCCTTCAACACAATTCGACGCGATGTCATCCTTAGTGAAGTTAAAGCAAAAGTTCCACAAATGTTCCGCTTAGCGTGGCAGAGCTATGGCACGCCATCACTGCTGTCCTGGGGAGAGAGTGAGCCTCTTCTCTCAGCCAACGGAGTACAACAGGGAGACCTGATTGGACCCGCCTTATTTTGTTTAGGAATCTCAAGATTAGTGTTCCGTATGAAAAGCCCACAAAATGTCTGGTATCTGAACGATGGTATACTAGGCGGCCCGGCAAACGTAGTGGCCTCCGACATACGCGAAAAGTTACAGTTTGCAGAAGAGGGAGGCTTAACTCTTAACGCCTCTAAATGCGAGCTCATAGCTGTAGGTGGAACCTTCCACGAACAGGAGGAGGCATGCAAAATTATTGCAGACGCCCTGCCCGGTACAAAGAGAATCGAGCTGCCTGACTCAGAAGTCTTGGGAGCGCCCGTTGGCTCTCGGAAGATCTCTAGAACAATCCAGGATAAGAGAGACGCCCTTCGGTCTACAAAAACTCGGCTATTGGTAATGCCCTCACAGGCTACATTATGCCTATGGAGATACAGCTAAGGGTCACCTAGGTTCAACTATATTCTACGCACTTCGCCCACAGGCCAAAACTGTGATAATTTGCAAGCATTTGACGAGGTGGCAAAGGAGACACTGAGTGAAGTTCTAAACGTAGCCTTTACTGACAGATCCTGGAAAAGGGCCACACCTCCTTTCAGCGAAGGAGGATTGGGACTAAGGTCCGTAGCAGACCTTGCTTCATTGTGCTAAGCTGTTTCTCTCATAGAGTTCTCAGGACTCGCAGAGACGTTGTTAGAACCGCATTGATCTGTTCTCCGCGCAATGAGGGACGAAGCTGGCAGCAAGACAATCGATAGGTCCTGGCCCCTGGGAACAACACCCTACGCAGCATATACTTGACAGCTACACGTGTCAAACGACCGCTCGCAAGATCTTAGATGACACCCAATCTCCGACAGAAAGAGCGGTATTTATAGCCGCCCGTCAGACCTTCAGCAATGGCTTCCTAAGGGCACTTCCTTCACCGCAGCTGGGCATCATGCTGTAAAGCACCTCCTTCCGCATGGTGGCCGCCCTAAAAATATGCGCTCCCATATGTGAGCCATACGAGTGCAGGGCGTGTGGAAAAACTGTGGATAAGGACGGACTGCACCCTTTAAACTGTTCTAAGAGCCCTGGCAGGACTCTCAGACACGCGGAAATCAACGCAGTCTTAAAGAAGGCTCTTTGTAGAGCCGGCATACCGAGCACCCTAGAGCCCAGGTTGAGTTTCGAAGACGACAAAAGACCCGACGGCGTCACCATTCCGCCATGGTCTAAGGGCAAATGCCTGGTATGGGATGCCACGGTATCATGTACATTGGCTCCGCCATACTTGATGCATAGCGCTACCCGGTCAGGGTGGGTTGCCGAACATGCTGAGATCGCAAAAAACGCGAATACTCTGACCTGGAGAAAAGATACCACTTCGTACCCGTCGGCATGGAAACGATGGGCCCAATCAGCAAAAACATAAGTATCTTCCTTAAAGAATTAGGTATTAAAATTAGTGCTAACACGGGTGACCAGCGCGAGGATGAGTTTCTGCGTCAGCAATTCTCGCTCGCAGTGTGTAGGGGAAACGCCGCCACTGTCATCGGCTCTATGGATTGAGGAGCGGGGGTGATCATAGGCGGGTACACGTTTAGATCCCACAATTTTAGGGAAATACCGAAAAATTGAATAATAATAATAATAATTTCCTGGTAAGCAGAATTCCTCTTGTGGCCACGGGCAGTCGTCTTCGCGGTTGACAGAGATCATAAGGAATGCCCATCTTTATCATCATAAGCAGGGTGCAGTTCCTGTTATTTCTACATATGTGTGCATTAGCGTATATTTATTTATCAAGTGGCTCTTTCTTCCTTCGTCGTTGTCACCTGCCTATCAGTCATCTAGTAGCCAGTCAGACGAATATGGGAGAACTAGTGGTGCAGCCGCAGCAGTAGTAGTAGTAGTTGTAATAATAATATAACTATGATAATGGCTATTGTAATGGCAAAATGCGCCGACATAATACTAGAAGTAAGAAAGGATGTAGGTCATACCTCGACCCCCGTCAAGAGCAAAACATCAATATTTGTCAATAAGCGGACGAATTGTTTCGTTTTTTGCCTGCACTTACTAGGCGCGGCCAGAAGTAAACCACCCACACGACCACATATATCCTGGTTTTTCTTGTCCGGAGTCTCTGGGGGCTCGTACCTTCCATCTTAATGGGCCGAGGAACAAAGCCCTGAAGGCGGCAAATGACCTCCCACGCCTTTATTCAACACTTACCAAGAGTCTTCTTCTGCATTCGACATTATTATTATTATTATTATTATTATTATTATTATTATTATTATTATTATTATTATTATTATTATTATTATTTTATTGTTTATTGCTGATCATACGATTGTGAGGTCTGAACATGTATTAATATAATTAAATATCTTATTATTACTATGGGCGGCTAGTGCTAGTCGGCTGAAGTGCACTGTATAAAGTTCTCGTTAGCCAGTGGAGCTCTGCATACAATACCTGCCATTTTAAAACGGCGCGCCGGGCTCGAAAACCCTCGAAGCACATCGCGGCATAATCAGCATAATCGGTGACGCTGCTTTTAGCTAGAACAATTCCCTGACAATTGCCGGTGGTCACCTTTTTGTATAAGGGACATCTTGAGCTATCCTAGGGTTGCTCCGACAGTCATTGTGACACCATGGTCACGGACTCCCAGCGGTATGGTGTACCATCGATTCTCAATGCGCGTAGGCTTAGAGAAATTTGATCAACAACAGAAATCGAATCGGCGACACATTGGTAGATGATAGCCATGGCCAGCGCACAAGTTTCCTAGACCACGCCGCCACGTGATAATAGCATAATCAAAACTTTTGCTGCTAAATTGATTACGTGTACTTTTTTTCGTGAGAGGTAAAAGTTTTTACGCACACTTATGACGGGTAGTGTGGGACTTAATGTCGATGTTGTTGGCGTAATACCCATTAAAAACCTCTCATCTAAATGACCTCAGGAAGAGGCGAGGAGCTGGAACCATCTTTAATACTACTTCAACTTACTGATTACGTATACTACGACTACTACTACTACTACTACTACTACTGTTAGGGGTACTACGATTGGTAATTCTAGTCAATCTCCGTCCCCATGTGCTACTCTAGCCTAGCTGGTCCTCCTCAAGCAGAGACACCACCCGTGGCCTGCGGTTGATGGTAACGGCATTGCTAGTGCAATGGCCGCCACTTGTAGCCACCACAGCCCAAGCAGAAGTATCACCTTTAGCATGACAGTACAGCTAGTAGCTAGGTAGATGGAAAAAAGTAGGCCAGCATGGCAAACCACAATCACGACGACAACCACGATGATAACAATTTTATAAGCTGGAAAGAGAGGAATAACGTAAGTAGGAGAGAGGGAGAAATACAGAGAGAGAGAAAGAGGGAGAAATGGGAGGCAAACGAGCTGGAGGTCGCCAAGCAGGCGGGTTTAAGTGGATAGCAAGAGCTACGCCAACTGGAGCCGCAATGACAGCAAACACAAGAGCCAACAAAAATGATAACGGGAACAGGCAGCCACAGCAGCATCACTACCAGAAACAACAGCAAGGGAGAAGAAGATTAGTAGCAGCAACGCAAACAACAAGACTGCCAATAAACAACTTTGCGCACGACAATACCACAGCAGTAGCAGCAGCACGATTGCCATGCAAAGCACTGTAGTGCACCGAGACAGCGTCGCCAACGGCCCTTAGCGGCGACGGCAAACCTGCAGCTACGAACGGCAAAAGAAACACCAGCAGCAGCAGCGACAATAATAATAACAATACCAGAGAAAGGCGCGAACAAACTGTTGCTTGTTGTCACTTGGTGCAGTGCCTCGTTGAAATTAGCATAATATAATGGGCACAGCGACAAGGGCAGTAACAACACGAACGACGACGATGACAACGACAAGAAAAATACAACAATAAGAAACAACGACAACAGCAACAACAACAACAACATTTGCTTTATTCTCCATTAGCATCAATGCCTGGCTTTGCTCCGGTGCTAATTTCATACCGTGCGGTTGCACCCATCTTTCGGACTTGATTTAGCGCTTGTGTGACGTTCTACGTCGGAAAGCACGAGTCCCGAGCTGTGACCATGATGGCTATGTCGTCAGCATATGCGATCGGCTGTACTCCTTTCGTCTGAGCTACCTCCAGCATCCCATTGTACGCCATGTTACAAAGAAGGGGCCTAGGATTGACCCCTTTTAAGGTCTTTCAAAATCTGCATGTTCCTCATAACGTGTATGATGACTTGCCACCGCGGTAAGTTGAAGACATTTCGTACGTCTAGTACGACGACAAGACACATCTCTCTTGATCACTGGTTTCATACCTTGTGTCTCTGGGTCTCCTGTAATATTCTTTCGACAGCCTTTCTGTTGACCTTGAATTTCGGAAGACATACTGTAAGTCTGCCAAAGCTCTTTTACTCTCAAGCTCCGCTATCAACTTCCTGCTTTTTTTGTTTTAGGAGGTTTCGGGAATGCATAATGCACACGCGCCACTAGCAGCCTGCGTGACTAGTGTGAGATTTGCAAACCCACTAAACCCGGATTCCTCCCCACCCCCGCAGGCTCGGTATTACTTTGGCATTACATCGAAGCCGTGGGAATTAACTTCCTGCTAACCATTATCTCAAAAGCCTTACCTATTGTTTCCAGGAGACATATTGGTCGGTATCCTCCCGGGCCATAGGGGCTTTTCTGTTTTTTTTTGGTAAGGGCCATAATGGCTTTCTTCCACCCAGTCAGGTACTGTCTCTCCTTTTAAGTCTTATCCGCCGTTCTTTCAAAGACATCCGGTTTGTCCTGCAGAAATATTTTAATGGCGTCTGGAGGAATTCCATCTGGCCCAGACGCTTTTCTTTTCGGAAGGCGCCCAATCACCGCATTTGTCGAGGAGAGCCGCCTCATAGACGCCTCAACCAAATCTTTGGCAGCGCTGGCGTAGGCTTCCTTGCTTATCTATGACGATTTTAAAGGCCTCCATGCAATTGCTTCCACTTTTTTCACAGAGTTTTTCTCGGCGTCCCTATGTACGCATTGTCACTTTGAGTAGTCTTATCTAGAGCTCTCCAACTTTGAAAGTTTTCTAATGTGTGCTTAGTCCCGAAGGCGAGGTTTATAAAGAGAACTAGCTTCTTTGAACGAATGTTGGTTTTACCCATTGGTGTAGAGAACCATGCTATTTTTTCCTAGCCACTTCATCATCTCTCTCTCTCCCTCTTAAGTTCGTCTCTCTACTTCTCCATCCACATGCCGCGGCAGTGAAGTCTCCTCCACCACAATTTCTTTTTTGCTTTTCTTGTCTACTTATCTCCTTCCCCAGACTGTTCAAGAATCTTGTCCAAGCCTGCCCCATTGGGGACTCCTCTCCGACCTTAAATTCTCTATCCTCCTCCGTCGGCTACCCCGGTTAAGCCTCCTCGTGTAGGTACAGCTGCTACTACTGCTTATATTAGTACCGTTCCTCTTGTATTGTTTTGCGGGCTACTGAAATCTTCTTGAGACACGTGATGGCATTACAGCATAGTCGGAGACCGCGGCAATTTTGCCGAAGCAGGGACGCCCATAATATCAAGAAACTGTTAGATCCTTCAACTAACACACAGATAACTGCGGCCGCTGTTGTCTTCTTTTAAAGTATTTCATATTGTTTATGCCGCCGATGCGCCTGGTAGCTTGCTGCGTGATATTTAGCGCATATCTGGGAGGAGAACCGGCAACGACATTGATCACCCACTTGGTGAAAGCCTTGAGTTGAATAAACCAAGCAATAGCCATGCACAATGTGCCTTAGGTACGCGTGCCGGTTCTTACTCTGATTGTTTCCACTACCGATCCGCAACCCCCTAGCAGGTGCACAAAGCGGTTCCTTGCCGTCTGCGACAAGCAAACAACGCTCTTCATATATAACATAACATCACTTTTATTTCACATAAAAGGGTTGGTATCAATATACATACTTCTGTAAGACAATCGTAATTAATCACCAAATAGGCGAGCACTATTTGGATTATCATGGGCCCATTTGGCCATACGCCAAGCAAACAGTCCGTTCACGAATTCTCCGCGGGCCACGGCTTTTGAGGTGATTGATCGTTGACTCCTTAGGTTATTGGAGCGTACATCAAAAAAGTGTCCTAACAAGTCACATTTTCGTAATTGATGTAGAACAGATAAGTTGCACTGCATGAAAAGTGTGTCGATACTTGGAACAACGTCATCTAACACGCTGTGGGGGCACCTGATTCGCAGGCGTCTTAGAAACATGTTTTGGACGCCATTCACCAACTTCCTATATTTGGACAGATAAGGCTCCCAGACAGGGGAGCAATATGTGAGTTTAGGAAGAACAAGAGATTTGTAAAGGCGAATGTACACATGTGGAGTCGTTAAAATAAAACAGCGAAAGATAGTATTTATTGTGCGCAGAGATGTCTCCACAACCTTGGTAATGTGAAGGCTAAAGTTAAGATCAGGCGTAATATATATGCCTAAGTCCCGGGTATAAGAGAGGGTCGGTAAAATGCAGTTGTCAATTTTGTAGTCAAAGTCAAGTGCACCATTTTTCAGTACAAAGCATTTAGAGGGTGAGAGAATCATGTTGTTTTCAAAACACCATCGTGCAATGCCGTCGACGGCAGTCTGCAGAACAGCGTGGGAGTCACTAGAGCAAATAGGATAATAAAGTTTTAAGTCATCAGCATATTCAAGATATTTGACCGCCGGTGGCAGGTACTTATTTATGTCCAATACAAAAATTGTGTATAGAAGGGGGGATAAACATCCCCCTTGAGGTACACCAGATACTGCAGGATATGGTCGACTAAGTTTGTCACCAACCTTAACTCGGAAATGACGGTCGCTTAAAAAATATAGGGCTACAAAAAAGGTTTTTCGGTTTTGTCCGTAAAGAATCATTAAAAAACGAAAAAACTTTTTTGTAGACCAAATATATTGTAAAGCATATTTGTCGCTGCGTGAAATTTGCCGCTGAAAAAATGGCCCCACACCCTTCGAAGGTTGTAGCTCAACATTGGCACTATCTTAAGCTTAAAAAGACGCATTGCGGCACTCAGAAACAGTCGTCGAAGGCCTCTCACCTCTGTGTGGATAGAAGCAATAGCCGCCCGACCCCTGTCGCCGATGTGCTGAGTAAAAGTCGTTCCCGTATAGTGTAGTCTTAAATTTAAATACGGAAAGGAGTTGATAAACTCCGGCGAGCGGCTACAGCAGGGTTTTACGTCTACTGCAGCCAATCGACCCCCACGGCGAAACTTAATGGCTTTCGTCCTCTGCGAATTTATTTCTAGGCTCTTACGGTGAAGGTAACTTTTTACGTCGCCGACAATCCGACGAATGGCACCGCGATGCCGGTGGGCCACTACTATATAATCCGCATACATAACGACGACGGCGTTTTTAACTCCTTCCGCACATGGCTAAGCCTGCGATAAGCAAAGAGAAGGCCAGGCAACTGAAAAGGTGTTTTCGCCCCTTATGCTTACTACAAGGCGGTCTTCATCAAAGAAGCTGGGAAGCACTCGTAGAAAAGAACCACGTACCCCAGCATGTTAGTAAGTGACGGGGAACTTTGTCAAAGGCCCTGACACAATCAATAAAGACAGCGTACAAATCACCGCCAATACACGCTTAACTTCCGACAGGAGTATATGGATCGCGTCCTGTGTACCTCGACCCTTCCTGAATCCGAATTGTTCCGGAGGCAAGACTTTATCCACAGTTGAAAACACCCCCGAGATAATCAACTAAGCGAAGATTTTCTTATGAGCGCGTTCCGACGCGATACCCCGGTATAGATATGGATCGTCTACGTTGTCACCGTATTTGCCCTTGAATAGCAGAGTAAGCCTGGCCTTGCGCCAAACCTAGGGTATGTGTCCCTCGCTGAGTCTGTATCGGATTAAACAGATTACACAGCTCCTCTGCTAAATCATCGGACGACTTAGCCCAATGTTTGTAATAGATCCTATTAGGACCACTACTTTTCTCCTTGGGTAACCCGCGCAAAATTTGCACCACTTTTTTCACCGTGAACCACGAATTCATGTATTGCTGCTCCAGAGTGAGCGGTTGCTCAAAAACTGTGTTAAGCGCGGGAGTGTTTGCATCGAGCAGAAGGGCAGTAACGTGCTGCCGCAACTGCTCCTTTGTCGTGCTGTGCATGCCTTTGCTTAGCGGGCGAACAATGTAGGCATGGGGTTCGCGCTCAACTCTCTCATAGCATAGGAAACTCCGTCTCCTCATAAAAGCGGCGCTTATTCACCACGAAGAGCTTTTTGTAGGTTGCTTTATGTCGGCCATAAATTCAGTTCGCGCGTCAATTCACGCAAATCTAGCTGCCCGGACAAGTACGTTGTCGGCTGCCGCCGCGGGGCGCGTCCCTGGCCAGGCATACACAGAGACGCTAGCATCGGCAGGTGCTTCCGTGCCGGAATATTAAGAACCCCGCATCCTTGAAATTCATTTTAAAGTATTGCGCGTTTTTAAATAGAATGTTATTAACATTATCGTTGACGATATTGCTAATTACGGTAACAATGCCGTTACGAATATATTATTCACGCCTTACCAAGTTCTTCGGAAACGATTCAGTTTTGTACTGAGAGGTTCCAGTGCTTCCGTCTTGAGGAGCATACGGGTATAGTTTCCGTACCTCACCCACATTTATGCTCGATTTCAACAACGAAGCTTTAGAATCTTTATATTTATTTGGCATTCTGCAAGTTGCTTACGCATGCAAAATAGAAAGTTCCTCAGATTAGTTAGAAACTATACGATAGAATCTGATTAAGATTTCCCAAAGCTGTTTAGTAGACTGCGGTGCACGCTTCACTTGCTCATCGATAAGGTATGCCTTAGATCTCTGTGAGTTTGTGATAGAACATATACGTGCAAGAAGAATAGCATTAGTAATCGTAAGGACAATACTGACAATAATAACATAAGTGTACTTATTTAGCTAAAAGCACAATTCGGTCGTGACTTATTTAGCCGACAACAGGCAGACAAATAAAATATTCGTATTATTAAAACTTAATCTAAAAAAATGCAATGTTAAAGTTAAATATTATTTTCCTAGGTAAATGGTTGCGCACCACGTAACATTACGCCGTTTACTACTACCACGACTGGCACAGCTACAAACATTTCGTGTCTTAACTACTACTACAGCTAATAGTGCAACTCTGTCCGTTGCCAGATGATTTGCCACGTTGTAGCTGTTTTATCGATTTCTAGTTGTGCACTGCCATATGACGGCATAATAATACATAAGCTACAGGCTAGCTGGGCACGACTAGTTATTTTACACCTCACAATATATGCATATATATATATATATAGAAAGTATTGTTGTCGCCACGAAAGAACCCGATCCAAAAGGAAATGTAGGACCACAGGACCAACCAGTTAGTTGTGTGTTTGCTAGGGGCGTATGGACGGGCGAACGACTAGTTAAACGTGAACTCATGTGCATCTTATGTTGTATATTCATCAGAGTCTAAGCGTTTGTGCCATTGACGGCAGGCCGTCCACCGGCTGGCTTTGTCGATGGGGTCTACAACAACAGTAACCAAAGGACCAAAACAACACACAGCTTAATGGCAAATGCCAGTGCCTACTCCGTTAGCAAACACGAAGATATGGCTTGAACTGGCAGTCATCCTCTCTCCTGGCGAGCAACGCAACCGGCATTCCATTCGCATATATATATATATATATATACTTAAAAGTGACAATTTGACTCATTTTTTTTGCAAATGGCAACAGTAATACCCACACGAAGCTATTCACTACTAGACTAACACATATATATATATAATATATATATATATATATATATATATATATATATATATATATATATATATATATATATGTATATATATATATATATATATATATATATATATATATGGGATAGCCCAAATATTTGCCTTAGCCAAGCTTTGACATATTGCAAACTTAAGATACGATTGTGCTAACAAGTTAAAAATAAATAAAAGTTACAATGACACCGACACGCACAGCAATGCGACCAATAACGACGACAATGAAACAACAACAACAGCAAATGGTTTAGAGGTAGAGCAGGAGCGAGGATAGATGAACAGAAAAGGCCAGAGATACGCAACACAGAGGATAGTTGAGCAGGAGGAAAAATAGATGAGCAGGAGGAAGGACCGATAAGCAGGAGGCAGGATAGATGAGTAGAAGGGAGGATAAATGAGTAGGAAGGAGTATAGATGAGTAAGAAAGGCCACAGATCAGCAGGAAATTGGATAGATGAGCAGGAGGGGTCAAATATGAGTATACCGGGCCATATGTGCGCAGGAAAGGCAGGAGGAAGATTAAATGAGCAGAAGGAAGAATAGATGAGCAAGAGGGAGACTAGATAAGCAGGAACGAGGATAAATAAGCAGGAGGAACAAAACGTATGAGCTGTAGGGAGGATAGATGAAAAGGAGGAAGGATTGATAAGCAGGAGGGAGGATAGATGAGCAGGTGCATCACCAAAAATCAGGACGGAGGATCGATGATGGGCAGAAGAGAGGATATATAAGTAAAAGGGACAGGAGGGGGCACGTATGATAGATAAGCAGGAGGGAGGATAAGTACGCAGGAAAAACGATAGATGAGCAGGAGGGAGGGTTGATTAGCAGAAGGGGGATAGATGAGCAGAAGGGGCGACAGATGAGCTAAGGGAAAGATAGTAGAGCAGTAGAGAGGATAAATATGTAGGAGGGCAGGTCGATAAGCAGGAGGGGGCATATGTGAGCAGGGGGGGCCATAGGTGAGCAGGGGGGGCATAGGTGAGCAGGGAGGGCCATAGGTGAGCAGGAAAGACCATAGAGGAGCAGGAGGAGCGATAGATGAGCAGGCGGGAGGATAATGAGCAGGAGGGAAGATAGATAAGCAGGAGGGGGCATAGGTGAGCAGGTGGGGTCATAGATGAGCAAGAGGGTCCATAGGTGAGCAGGAAAGACCATAGAGGAGCAAGAGGAACGATAGATGAGCAGGCGGGAGGATAATGAGCAGGAGGGAGAATAGATGAGCAGGAGGGGCCATAGGTAAGTCGGGGTGCCATAGGTAAGCCGGAGAGACCATAGATGTGCAGGATAGAGGATAAATGAGCAATGGGGGCGTTAGACGAGCATAAGGGGCCAGAGATGCGCGGAAGAGGGCACAGATGAGTAGAAGGGGCGAAAGATGAGCAGGAGGGGCAACACATGAGCTGGAGGAAAGATAAATGAGCAGGAAGGAAGACAGATGAGCGGTATGGGTCATAGGTAAGCAGGAGAAAAGAGGAATAGATGAGCAAAAAGAGGATAAATGCGCGGGAGGGGCCACAGATGAACGCGTGAGACCATAAATGTGCAGGAGGGACCATACAGGCGCAAAAGGGACCATACGTGCGCAGGATAGAGGTAGATGCGCAGGCTAGAGATAGATGAGCAGGATGAAATCTAAACGAGCAAGAGGGGCGATATAGATGCGCGGGAGGGGCCATACGTGAGCAGGTGGGGCGATAGATAAGCAACAGGGGCTATGGATGGGCAGAAAGGAGCACAGATGAGCTGGAGGGGCCATGGATTAGCGGGAGGGACTATATACGCGCAGAAGGGACTGTAGATAAGAAGAAGGCGTTAAGATGCAAGGAAGTGGGATAGATGAGGAGGAGGGGCTGTAGATGAGCAGGAGAGGCTGTAGATGAGCTGGAGGGGCTGTAGATGAGCTGGAGGGGCTGTAGATGAGCAGAAGGGGCTGTAAATGAGCAGGAGGAGCTGTAGATGAGCAGGAGGGGCTGTAGATGAGCAGAAGTGGCCATAGATGAGCGGAAGGGGGCATAGATGAATTGAAGGGGCAACAGCTGAGCAGAAGGGGAGCAGGATGGAAGATATATGAGCAGGAGGGTGGATACGTGGGCATGAGGGAAAGTACATGAGCAAAATGAAGGCTAGATGGGCAGGCGCAGACAACGCGCCGACCGGTCTCGATCTGTCGATCAGCCTTGAACCTCTCTGTCTATTGCCTTTCAATCTTGTTGTCGTGGCGGTTAGTCGTCGTTCTTTGACCGTTATCATCGACGTGTCCATACCGTCAAAAATCCGAGATTCAAAGCAGATGTTAACATGTGCGCGTAGCAAGGCGACAGCAGCAAAGACGACTGAGTCCGCCAAATGTCGTAAGCGTCTCCGCTGTCTTTTTGTTCTCCTGATACCCATGGATCATTGTCGTTGTCAACGTCGCTGTACCGCGTCTGGTCGTGTTCGTAACTATTTGGTGGGTGTAGATAAGCCGTCACACCAGGGTTGTGCCTTTGATATTGCTTTTGCCTTTTCTGGTCACGCCATTTGCTACTGCTGCAGCTATACTGTGCTACAACTATCGTGGCATTACTCGGAAAAACACGACGGAACAGAACACAGGACACAGCAGGCCGCCTCATCGAGCAAGCGGTGACGCCATTTGCTACAGCAACAATATCAACAGCAGGAATGCCGTCGCTAACAGCAGCGGAATTGACGTCGTTGTTAAGAACAGCCGAAGCAGTAACAACTCCTGTAATAAGAAGTCGACGTTGTGTAGTCGTACAAACTTCTTTTAGTTGGCTTAGGTGCAAGATAGTATTAATAACATATTATTACTATTATTTTATTCTTGCGTTGGTCCAACACATTTGTCTCACCAATTAAGGCGTGTACGTCAGTTGAGTCGGAAGAGCAGGCGTCGCAAGGAAATTACTAAGGATAATATTAATCAAATGACAATTAGTAGTAGTAGTAGTAAAACTAACATGGGTAGTTAGCTCGTCGTCCGTCTTTGTGATCAGGATGGTCATTGTGGCGCTCGTGTTTTGCTTTAAAGGGAACAAACACGCTATGCGCATGACCGCCATTTGTTCTCACTACACAGCGTGCGACCAACAACAGTGAGTCAGTGACTCTCCATACTGACGACAGCAGCAGCAGAAACAACAACATCAAAACGACAGCTGGCGTAAGGCGAAATGCAATAATGCATAGGTACAGCTAGCGGTACTGTAGTCGCTCTGCGGTTGGAGCTGGCGGTGCCGCTGAAGAGGGTTCGGGCAAACGTTAGGCCTAGAAGCTATAGATTATGCTTATGAATTCATGTGAGACATGTGGTCGTCGCTGCGGCTGCTGACAAGTGGCCTGGTAATGCTTTCTAAAATTGTTGGGATTGTTGTTGTTTTGTTGTTAATATTAGTGTTGTTGTTGTTGTTGCTGTTTTTGTTGTTTCTGTTGTCGATTCTTCGTGATAGAGCGTTGTTGTTGTTTCTGTTGACGATTCTTCGTGATAGAGCGTTGTTGTTGTTGTTGTTTTCTTTTTAATTGAGTGTTGCTGCTGCTGTTGTTTGATTTTTGATTAAATGTTGTTGTTCGGTTTGATTGCAGCCTGGGTAGATGTAGCGGTTGTAGTAAATTGTAGTTGTCATGTAGTCATGTTGTATTAGCAGTAGTTGTGGTTGTTGTGGTTGTGGTTGTCGTCGTCGACAAGAGGCACCCGGAGGGTGAGTCAAATACAATGTTGCTGCTGTTGTTGTTGCCATTGTCGTCGTCGTCGTCGGTGTTGTCGTTGTTGGTGGTGGTGATGGTGGCAGTGACAGCAATACACACGTAATTAAACGGAATAATGATCGAAAATACACATGATTCGAACGGTACCGCTAGCTTTAGCCATAACAACCACATGGCAACAGTAATAATGGTCGGTAGTGACTTTTAGGGGCAACAGTCGCTCATGCATGTTGTGTGGAGCTAGCTAGTGAACCGGTAAGTGCCGACTGCGTCATCAGATGGTGCACCAGCATCATCGACCACAGCATTATCCATCATCACGATATTCGCAGCAGATCCTCCCCCCGCAGCATTTGCCATCGCTGCAGTGGCAACTCCATCACAGCATTATTCATCATCACCATGC
Source organism: Dermanyssus gallinae (assembly GCA_003439945.1). Classification (NCBI taxonomy): domain Eukaryota; kingdom Metazoa; phylum Arthropoda; class Arachnida; order Mesostigmata; family Dermanyssidae; genus Dermanyssus; species Dermanyssus gallinae. Next base: position 281,887 of record QVRM01003007.1, on the reverse strand, counting down.
CTATTCGCAGCATTTGCCTCAGTAGCATCCGCAGAACTGCTTTTGCCACTGCTGTCGTGGCAACTCTACCACAGCATCACGCGCAGCATTGACAGATTTGCCGCCGCATACCACACCGGCCCCACCGCTGTCCACGTCCCCGTCGCCGCACCGTGACGAAAGCAGCAGCAGCAGCAGTGGTAACGAGAACAACCCGACAACCAACAGCACAATGGTCTTTTGCATCGTCTCCTTCAATTTCTTGCAGTCGGTCTCGACAATAAAAGAAAAACAACCCTAATAAGAACGACGTTAACAAGTCCAGCAACAGTAACACTAACAACTACAACAACACCAACAACTACAGCAACAACACCAACAATTACAGCTACAGCAACAACACCAACAACTACAACTACATTAACAACTACAACTACAACAACACCAACATCTACAACTACAGCAACTGCAGCAACAACAACAACAACAACAACAACAACGACAACAGCAGCATGAATGGTTAACACACACCGAACGCTGGTGCTCGCTGCTGAACAGGAAAAAAGTTGCCGTTTGAATCGACGACGAATACGAAGTCGACATAAACGGCTATCGATACGGCCGCCACAGGCAACATACTCAGCGCAGTGACAATGGCGACCCATGACACACACACACACACATTCTTCTATTGTCCATCCGTCTCTATGTTTAGCAATTCGTCCATCCATCTATCCGTCTGCCTATCCGTCCATCTACACGCCCGCCTGTCCATTCATCTATCTATCAATCTGTCCACATATTGATCCATCTATTGGTCCACCCGTCCATCCATCCGTCGTTCCAGCCGTTTATCCATCCATCCGTCGTTCCAGCCGTTTATCCATCCATCCATCTGTCTATCCATGGACCTATTCATCCATCGGTCTACCCATTTATCCGTTTATCCTACCGTCCATCTATCGTCGTTCTATCCGTGTATCAGGTCTATTCATCCATCCTTCCGTCCACCCATTCGTCCGTCTATCAGTCTGTCTATCTATCGGCCCATCCATCGGTCCATCTACCCTTCCATACATCCATCCATTCATCGGCCCATCTATCCCTCCATCGGTGTATCTATCCTTCCATACATCCATCCATTCATCGGCCCATTGGTCCATCTATCCATCCATTTATTTGTAGTGGCGGTGGCTTAGGCGGCTAACGCACCGTTCCAAACGGGGCGTTGCCATGGCAATCACGGTTGGCAAAACATCGCTAGTTCAAGCCCTGGCCGTGCTGGTTGAATTTGTTGGACGTGGTTGTCATTGTCTGCTGCTACATACCTCTGCTGGAGAAAGCCTATATAATTTCAGTACAAGAACGCGATGACGATAGATGCATTTAGACAATATCGTGCCACAGGCAACTTAGCCCATTACGAGCGTCTAAAATGTAGTTGTCAGAGCGTTAAAAAAATCGGTCCATCCGTTTATCGGTCCATCCGTTTATCGGTCCATCCATATATCGGCCCATCCATCCTTTCATACATCCATCCATTCATCGGTCCATTAGTCAATCCATCCATCTATCGATCCATCCATCGGTCCATTCATCTTTCCATCCATCCATCTATCCACCCATTTATCCGTCCATTCACCTGTCCATCCATCCGTCTATCCATCGGTTCATCAATTCGTCTATTCATCCATCCATCGGTCTCTCCACATGTCCGTCCATCTATCCGTCTATCCATCTATCCGTCCATCTATCCGTCTATCCATCCATATTTTCTCATACACCCTCAAATACACTTACACAGGTATGCAGGCCACCAAACAGCAAACTGACATGCAGGCATTCACGCACACACACAAACACGCACACTTTGATACGAATGCACGGATATACACACTCTCGTGCATAAACCGAGCAAGATAACTTAGTGTCAAAAAGCCTTTGCCTTGCATTCGGGAGGCCGGTCTGGGTTCGAGACTCAGACCGACCACTTTTAAATTGGTCGCATTAACCGTACGAAAAAGAAATAACCGTGTATTCGTATTAAAGTGTGTGTGTGTGTGGGTCGATCAATCTTCACTCTCGTAGGATGATCAACAGTGACAACAGACAGATGTAGCAAGATCAGGAGCGCAACGTGGAGTGGAATAAACGTGCCGCATGAAACAAAATAAAAATGGCAAATATGGTTATGGTCATAATGAACGTAAAAATGATGAATGACGATACGGTTGATGAGGTTGAGATAGCAGTCGTAATGTTAGCAACATTGCACAGTATTAGCATTTGTTTTCTTAACGCCCGGCCTGAGTAAAAGAGTAACTGTGTGAATGTTACATTGAAATGTATCGAGACGTCTATTCATCTAGCACTTTGCTATTTCTGTGCTAATTATCACATTAAAACGCTTAAAAATTCGATTACTCTAGTACTCTGCCAAAAAGGCTTATTTTAGGACATTTATACTATTCAACCAAAATCTTGCAGAGCAGAGCCGCTAACAATGGAAACGACGGTTTGCGACACTGATATCTTGACGTGCAGCTGCACGCAGCAATTGTGCACGCGCTTTCTTAAGCAGAGGAGAGGAGTGCTGGTGCTGTTGCTGCTGCGAGGTAGTTGGATGGCTAACGGACTTGTTCGCCAAGCTCTCAACACAGTACGCATTCTGACGTAAGCATAGTTTACCACCATATCGCATCTAACGTTGTGCCCCTCCGCCATCAATATTTTATTTGGCTACTGCGAGATAATATAAACTTTGAGTTACAACACTCTCTGGTGGTCGTGGAAAGTGTTTTGTTATTGTTGAGCCCGTAGTCTCGGACTGTAACGTCATTGGCACGCCCTGCAAGGTGTAATCCCTTTCCATGGATCTATGTTGGAATTCAGTTTTCTTTTTGGTCATGCAATAACTCGCTCAGCGATGTTAGCCCTTCAAACGGTGCTCGCAGCGGATGATTTTTGTCGTCTCATAACTTCCTGTTGTAGCCGAAGCAACAGTCTTGGACCTAATGTTCTTACACTTACCTAGTATAATAAGTTGCACATTGGTTCGAGTCCTGTTCGACTTAACTGAGCATAAAATTACCCGAAAACAACCGTTAATAGTATCAGCCCTGATGACAGAAACAACGGTAGTTCTAAGAAAGCAATATAACAGCTACCGGTAGCCTTATTTTTATCATCACTACCCTTAACGTTTTGAACGCTTTAATTTTCGCGATTCGTTTAAAATGTCTGCTGTGTACTCTTAGCGCTTTAAGTTCTCAAATTGAATTTTATGTTATCGTTGTCTATTTTGTCTACAGCCTGGCAGCAAGCATCGTCCAAAAATTAAATTAAAATGCATAAGGTCAAAAATAGGTGTCGCAATCACCAAATAGCGATCATCAAACATTTGAAATCAGGAACGTACGGCTCATTGAATGCGTATTAGGGCTTCTTATTTAGTCGGCTAAGCTTGAACTGTCTAGGCACTTAGCGTCTAAGGGGCAAATGCCAATATCGAAGCCAAATGGGTTTGAGTATTGCCATCGTACAAATGTGCAAAATAAAATAAAATATTGATTTAAGCCCGAATCCCGGTGTCTAAAGGTCAAGATTTGGAATCTAAAAGTTAAGTTGCCGAGTCTACCCACGGCCGTTTTCTAGGTGCAAATTAGCTGAAGAACTATTCTAGATCTTTGTTAAAGACTGCATACAAGAACCCTGAAGTGCGGTGCCGTTGCGCGAAGACATTATCGATAGTAGTCTAAATTACGATCGTTTTTTGCGTATCGTTTTACAGGACATTTTCATATCAGGACAAAGTACTTTCTTGTGATCTTTAGATAATTTAAATCAATATCTATCTCTAAGAATAATATTAATAAAATAAATTATTAGTATATTATTATTCTTATTATTATATTTTTTATTATATTATATCAATTAATTTTTATCCAATTGTGATTTGAACGTGACCCTTGCTTCTTAACTCCTAAATATTATCCATGGAAACAATATCGTTTCCCGCCACGCAAGCGACGATTTCCTAGAAATCGCCTCGCGCGTCCCTGTGATCTTAATCGTTGGCCCATTACTGATGAATCTCTTGGTTCCCTTGCTTACCGGGCCCATTGTTTCCATCGATATTGGCACTACGATATAACTTGTCTCCAGTTCTTGGTACTTGCGTTTTTTCCCATTATCTGCGCGCTCGGCAACCCATCCCGCTTCTAGTGAACTGTGGCGTATATACGAGGGAGCCACTGTACAGGACACTGTAGCATCCCATACCAAGCATCTGCCGTTAGCCCATAGCGGGATTGTTACACCGTCTGGTCTTTTGTCGTCATGAAGTCCTATTCTGGGCTCGAGCGTGCTTGGTATACCAGCTTTGCGTAAGGCTCTTCTTATAATTGCATTGATTTCAGCGTGTCTAGAAACTCTACCATGGCTTTTGATGCAGCTAAGAGGGTGAAGTCCATCCTCAGTTACTGTGGTACCACATGCGCGGCAACTGTAGGGGTTGCAAACCGGGGCACCTATTCGAAGAGCTGTTACCATGCGGAAACGTTATTATTATTATTATTATTATTATTATTATTATTATTATTATTATTATTATTATTATTATTATTATTATTATTATTATGTTTAAATCTACGGCGGATGTCTTTGTCTAGTGTATTCGCCGCCACGCTACCGCCACCATAGATGTTCGTTGCAGTTGATGAAGATGATGATGTATATTGCTGTGCCTGTTGTTGCTGTTATCCTCGTCGCTCGGCATTGTTGTTATGCAGCATCCGTCTGTGTTGTTGTTGTTGTCGTCGTCGTTGTCGTCGTTATTTGGCAAACACAGCCTAGCATCGCTAAAACGGTATCTTTGCTGACGCCGCCACAGACTTACGGTTGTTATTCCGGATCTTGGGCTGCACACACCTGTATGCTGTCTGCTGAAAGTGTTTTTCCTAAAATCGTTCAATGTTGATACAGGCGAGCCTTCCGTAGATGTACATATGTCTCGTGTATATGTTTGCCCGCGTGTGGATGGCTGTGGCCTGTTGACCGCTTGACACTAGACATGTGCTCTTCTCGCATGTGTGCTTCATGTGCGGCACTAGTCGTGGGCATGTGTACAAGCGTTTGTGCGCATGTTTTAGCCCTACTCCTGTTGAAGAGTAATTTCCGGTGACGACAACGGCTGAGGAAGAAGGAAAACAGCGTTACAGGCGACAGCAGTACGACAGAGCAAGCTAGCAGCCAGCCTTTGTGGGGACGTCAATCATGTCGAGAAGAAGAACACGAAAAAGACGGCGGAAAAACACACGCGCGACGGCCGACCGACATGCCACGTAGACAACGTAGAAATAAATACGAAATGAAGGAAAAAGGAAATGATTACATCATCATCATCACCGAGTTGGTTCTCGAGTGTACCGCAATTGATGTATATATATATATATATATATATAGAAATAAAGATGCCGAAAAAGAAAGATAGGTTGAAGGAGAGAGAGAGAGACAGGGAAAAAGCTTTTTGTGCGCGATGTGTGATGGAACTCGGTTTAACTGCTCGGTTTAACTGCCGCACTTCCGTGTCTGCCTATTTCATATGTTCTCTGCCTTTGCTACAGTGCTATCAGCGCCGAACCATCTATATGTATCCAATATCTGCTACTACTTAAAAACAAAAACAAAAAAAGTAGCAGATATAGGATACATATAGATGGTTCGGCTACTATAAGTACTACTACCACTACTACTACTACTACTACGACGGGTGTCATTACTATATTTACTATTATCCTAATCATATTTTAACTAAGGCTATATTACTACATTCAGAAGCTAGACTGTAGGGAACGGGTAAATTATAATAACCTGTTATGTATTATAACTAAACGTACAAGTGATGATAAGACTGTAACAACATCCTACATAATATATTTCATTTATATAGAGTGTAACAATCGTTAACCGCCGTGCTAACGTTGGGCAACATTCAGACCCTTATCTGTTCGTGGAAGTAATAGATCTCACTAAACGAAAATCAAATCTTTTTCGAGTTGTTTGCGGATGCGAGCGGATGGGTGTCATACCGACTTGGGTTTAAATTGAACATCTAGTGCACCCTAAACCAAGTCTAAAACCGATCTGGTAGCGAACAAAATTGAGTAGCCGGATGCTTACTTTGTTCATTGGCTAATTTGGGTTGATTGTTCTGCCGGGACGTCAGTCTGAATCGTGAACGGAGTTTTTCCCTGGAAAACTTGTTGTCAAAATGCCGCCTTAGACAGATGATGGTCTATACGCTTGCTATATATTTGTGATCTCGTTATTAGTACAGCTACAAGCTACTTTTGTCTGACGTTCAGTGAAGCTCCGCTGTTCATATCGCTTATTTGCACTGGCCATTTGTTATTGTTGAAATAGCTTTTGTGTTACGCTAGCATTATTTCTATTTATTGAAACTAGTCGTTGCATTCATAGCTTTTGTGTTCTGGATCTGTTTGCCACGTTTTTTTATGGTTGTTATCTTTTGTTGTCTAAACTGTTGATATTCTTGTTGTTATAGTTGTTGTTGTTGTTGTTGTTACTGCTGCTTGTTTGCAGTTGCAGTCGTCGCCGTCGTTTTGTTTCACATACTTGCATATTTGTACTACCGATGTTGTTGTTATTGTTATCTTCAGTTATGCAATCTGCTTAGCTGATTATTATGATTGCTCTTGCTGTTACTGTCTGTATCTGGCGTTTTCCGCAAAAGTTATTATTATTATTATTATTATTATTATTATTATTATTATTATTATTATTATTATTATTATTATTATTATTATTATTTTTATTATTATTTCTAACTACGAGAAAGCGGTAATTCGATAGGCCACCTCGTGCGGCAAATCGTCTTTCGATGTGCATCGTCAATGTTGTTTCCATATTGACGCGATAAGTGTCTTATTCTATTGACCCATCCATCTATCTCTAGCGCGATATTCGCTGCTACCTGGTTGCTGTTACGGCCGATGGCTAGCGGCAACTTCAGACCTGGGCCGCGAATCGGAAGAATGAAGGAACTGAAGAAGAGTTGTCAGCTGTGTTTAGCCGATGTGCAAGACAGGAAACACTTAGCAGTAGCTGCAATGTTAGACTGCGATTGCTCTCACTCGAACGAACTGCTCCCAAAAACCAGTGAACGCCAGCGGTAACAGCAACAACAACAACAACAGACACAGCAACAGCAACAAAATAATAACGACAACGGCAACAGTAATAGCAATAGTATATATTATTATATCAACATTACCTCTCGGTATTTTTGACTTCATTACATTACACGTATTTATTAAATCTCGGAAACGGCATTTGTTTCCGTTAATCTTGGGCATATATAGAATATGTTGTATATTATTATTATGGTTTATTAACACCCAGGTTGGGTAAAATTAATATGTTGTATATGCATCTCCGAAAAATGTTAGCGACCTAACGCCCAGATAGCTGGCGCTGGCCGACATGTTTCATGACAATATTTGGTGCATCATTGTCAATTGTTAGGTTGACTAAGGCTGTCTGGCTTTCTCTGAAGAAGGTATGATCCTTTTACCGGTATTGAGAATCAGAAGGCTCTAAGCTATCCGTTTCTAATCCTATCATGTGCCGCGTTACAGCGGCTACAGTTTAATTCGAATATATTCAAACAATACTCGAATGGTCGGGTGGATGGCCCCTACCAACCAAATTGCAGTCTCCTATACCGTCTTCTGCCGGGATAACGGTAGTACTACCATTCTTCTTATTCCAAACATCTGTGCTCCCCGCTTTTTGTCCAATCGTGGCCGATTATAATCCACTCCGACACTCACCTTGCCTAAATTGGAAATCATAGAAACTAATTTAAGAATGGCCGGTTCAGATCTTGAACCCACGACCTTCTGAATCCAAGGCAATGGCTTTGCCACTAAGCTACCTTGCTCGGTTATCACTCCCCTTCTCTCGCTAAGATTCTGTGTGGGCTTCTCCTTCATTCTCTGTTTTGTCTTGGCTTTCGGCGGCGCCCTTTCGGCCTTCCGCCGCTGTTCAACTTGCCCTCCGTAAGCTGGGCAAGTCATCCTATCAGCACGGCGCCCCTCTTCTCCGAAGACAAGGCATCACCGTAGCATTGAAGTTGGAAATTAGAAGGGCAGGCTTCTTGCATTTGTAGCATATCCAAGGCACCTGGCCCTCTGCGTCGCTCTCTTGGACCCTATAAACCTGCCTGTGGTAAAGCCTAGTAGATTCCTCAGGCCTGCACCACGTTGAGCCTATCTTAAGAGGCTCGACGTGGTGTAAGCTATTTATTCTCGTCGAAATAAATAACTATAACTCTTGCCACCGCCGTGTACGCAATCACTAGCGCATCCTGAATTTCGGCTAACTACTGGTTTTCTAGCAACAAAGCTGGCGTTGGATCTACCTTGGATCTAGCTATTATTTTCTACAGCATGTCGCGGGATACTGCGCATTTTGAAAATAGCATCAAACACGAAAAAAACAATACTTATGCTAACTAGATCAAGGGCAAAACAATTTTAATTATTTACTATAAAATCATGTGAAACAAACGTTTTCTCTCATTACGCCACATGAGCGTGCCTCTCTCGTGTTCCACTTTCTAACGCAGTTATTTGCTAGCTGGGCACCTGCCATGTATTACCACTTGATGTACTGTAGTTTTCTGTCTTGCCGCGTCTATTGAGAAAAATTAATTTACATTTTCAATATTTCCTTTTCAGTCCCTCGATATTTCAGGAATGCCATCGCTTGAGACTGTACCTTTTTCTGCCGGATTGCGTACCCGTGAAAGACGTCGCGATGCGACCAGCTTTAGGACAGCCATAGAAAACAACAGATTAATCCGTATCTCAGCCCATCGCTTCGATGTGCCATCTATGTCAGCAAAAGTGCTCTTGTAACTTTTGGAGACCATACCTGTTTCGCCGTTTGTTTACTTTGACATCTCCCTTCATTTTTTTCCAGTAAATAGTTGAAATAAATAGGTTTCAACCCATAAATCAGTTTTAAGTAATTGCTTCATTAATTTTAGCAGGGAAGATCAATAGGGTTAATGTAAATAAGTTAATGCACCCTCGATTAATGCAGCATCGTGTAGGCATCCGATTGGCGTATTACGGACGTTAGCTCGTTCGGCTTCTATGACTACACGGCCAGGTCGGCGGCTTACAAGTTTGTCACTATCCAATTGAAAACTAGCAACTGGCCCTTTTCGGAGAGTATTACCGACACCCCGTCTGGCACTGACCGTTTGTCCGTCTGTTTTAGTCCTGGGAGTTCAAATTTGCAGGAGATCCGGCTGACCTAAGTGTCATTGCAAACATATTGTTAGTCGCCGCGTGACGGCACTTCGACGGGTTTGTGGCTGGCGCTTCGACACGATTACAGTTTTGTGGCTTTCTAATACAAATACCTAGTAGGTTCTCACAGCGGCGTGTATGTGCTTCGAAGAGCGGGGCATTTCTCTAGCTACTGGCAATAGATAGATGGATATTATTATTATTATTATTATTATTATTATTATTATTATTATTATTATTATTTTTTAGTATCATCATTGTTTAATTGTTACAAATGTGAGATGTGTACGTGTATTCCTTGTCTTCTCCTAGCTCTTAAATATTATTCCATGAAACCGACAATACAACCGGCATTTCCTCGGCAAACTGCAAGCGACAGCAGTTGCCGTAGAAACTCGTCTTCGCGCCGACTGCCTGTGAAATCTGTAATCCGTTTGCCGAGCTCACTGATAAATCTGTTGGTTCCCTTGCTTACCGGACACATTGATTCTATAGATATTGGCACTACGATGTAACCCGTCTCCAGTTCTTTGTACTTGCGTTTTTTTCCCATCTTCTGCGCGCTCCGCAACTCATCCCGCTTCTAGTGAACTGTGACGTATATAGGAGGGAGCCACTGTGCAGGACACTGTAGCATCTCATATTAAACAATTGCCGTTAGCCTATAGCGGGATTGTTACACCGTCAGGTCTTTTGTCGTCATAAAGTCCTAACCTGGGCTCGAGCGTGCTTGGTACACCAGCCCTGCGTAAGGCTCTTCTTATAATTGTATTGATTTCAGCGTCTCTAGAAACTCTACCATGGCTTTTGATGCAGCTAAGAGGGTGAAGTCCATCCTCAGTTACTGTGGTATCACATATGTGGCAACTGTAGCAACTGTTATGTCTATTATGTATTTTGTGCAAAAGTGCGTACGAACATATATATATATATATATACTCGTCAGTACAAATCAATTTATTATTTATATAACTTCGTTATGTTAGCACTTTAGAGTGGACAATTGTCTCCGCGCGAACATGTGATTACGGGTTCTCTAATCCAGGGTTAGCCCAGTTCAACAATGTGTCCCAAACAGACGCTGCATTTCCTCCTTGAATGTCGAGCGACGGCCTCTGACGCAAGAATTTGGATGCTCTCGAGTCTTCTGTCGGAAGAATAAGGCTTCTGCCTACGCGTTAAATCAGTTTGAGCGTAAGGTGGCCTGCAGTTCCCAGAGTCTCGAACGCCAACGAACAAAATTCGTGCAGATAATCCACACTGGAATATTGTCTGCATTTGTTAGCCTCAGCTAACCTGGAAGCATGACCTGCTCGGTCCGCACCTGCACCGACCATCGAGGGGCCATTATTATTATTAGAATCCAATAGGTTCGTTACTAAATTTACCCGAGCAGCATCCAGCGGGCTGGCGAATACGACGTTGTGGCTCATGCAGTAGAGTCAGACAAAAACAAAGTTAAGTACTACGTTAAATACGGGACCCTTAGGCGACTAACAGCAAGGCGAGTATCAACTATGGCACAGCGCATAAGTTAGCATACGCGCAGTACTATAAATAAACAACATTGGCAATAGCGACATCAAAGCCAAAAACAACAGCAACATTAACGATCATAAAAACGACTAAAACCAGCAAACCCTGGACGGCAGCGACGTAGCAATTGCAGCAGCAACAACCACCGATATAAATGTGCCGGTTATATACATTTGTTGCATTTTATTTATCTACCTATCGATATTCATTCATCGGTTTACTATCTTGGTTTAACGCAAGTCTGTGTGTTCGCTTCGATGTCTGCTGTATACCCGTGCGCGGCCCGTTACGTTTCTGGCACGAGTAGCGATGAATCGGAGATAACGTGCCGGTGTCACTCAACCCACAGCCTCATAGTATCACGACTGCTAGTGCAAATAACACAAGCAATATTATAACAACAACAGCGACAATAACAACAACAGCGTCAACAACAACAGCAGCAGCGATAACAACAACAACAGCGTCAACGACAACAGCAGCGACAACAACTGCGACAACAATATTATTATTGTCATCAACAACAACACCCGTTTGTGCCGTTTATGTCGCATCTGCCATCCTTCCTCAATAAGTTATTGCAGATTTGCCGCTGTTGCTGCTATGCATGATGATGCCAATGTTGGTGATGGTGGTGGTGGTGATTATGGAAATGATGATAATTGCGGTGATGCAATACATACACCTAGACGTTCATCACTGCCACAACTAAAAGGCGGCACAACGTCTGCGCACGCATACAGACTCATATGAGTGAGTAGTAAATAGATGCGTAGGCAAACAAATATCTCTATTGGAGAACGCATGCATGAATGGCTGGACGGCTGGCTGGATGGATGATTGCAATTGATGATGAAGCAGTAGTAGTAGTAGTAAGGCGCTTTTTACAATGCTGTATCGGGCAGCGACCGATCGACCGACCGACCGGCAACCACGATAACCACGGCAATCCGGAATATCGAGGCCAGCCGCCGACACTGCCGTTGTATGAAGCGATGACGATTTGGCTACGCGACGACGCGATAGGGGTCGGGCAGCAGCCCTTCGTCAAAGCTGCTGCTACTGCTGTTGCTGTGCTATGTAAAGAATGCACCGACGACCCTTTCGCTAAAGGGGGAATAAGAAGGAAGAAGCAGGAGGCAAAACGCATCATCAAGATACCATAAACAAGGGGAGAGTGTGTGTGTGTGTGTGCGTTTGTGTGTGAGAGAGAGAGAGAGAGATGAGAGAGTCTGGCGAGCCGGATCAGTCAAGCCCGCTTGAAGGAACGGAACAAACAACAGCAACAACAACAGCAACGGGACTTTTTTCAACGAACAGAAAGAACGGAACGAACGAAATCACGATGACGACGAAAACAACGATGATGAGCATGATATAAAAAAAAGTAGACACTCGTAGTCGAGAGGACGAGGAAGAAGGAGAAAGGAGAAGGATGAGCAGAAGCAGGAGGCAAGGGGTTCGAATGCCAACGATCCGGCGTTTGACCGAAGGAACAGGCTTTGCATGAACGAAGATCGAACCGAAGCAACAGATCGAGGTGGCAGCGGCGTAAATCGCGACGACCACGACCGACCAATGACCGCACGACAGATGATGCTAGCCGTGATGATGATGATGATGACGAGGGTTGACGAAGGGGTAGAGGTAGCGGGATGATGGTTGTCAAAGGGGTAGCGAGAGAGAGAAAGAGGCAGAGAGAGAGAGAGAGAGAGAGGAGAGGGGGGGCGGAGGAGAGAGAGGAACCTTCGTCGTCGAAGAACCCCCCACGGAGGCGCGAGGGCCGGGGGATCGATCCACTTGCATCGTATCTACTTCACTTAGAACCATCAACGGCGGCGTGATGGTGGTGCCGGTTCTGCCGTTGCCGCCGCCGCCGCTGCTGTTTCGGCCACGAGGTGCTGGAATGTTCCAATGTAAGCCGTCCTTTTTTTTTCGAACGGTAACCCTCTTTCCTTCTTTCGCTCGTCGTTCAAGGGTTCAACGATTTGTAGCGGCAATGGCAGTATCATAATCGTAGTTGTTGTTGTTGTTGTTCTTGTTTTTGGAGTTGTTGTTGTTGTCTTTGGAATCCTTGCTATGAACCATCATCATACTCATCATCATCACCCATTTCCATGGTGTCGTCGTTGCTGTCGATGTCATAAACACCACGATTGTACCCATGATCATCAACATCTGCATTGACGTCAACAACATCTGCAACAACAACACCTGCGTAGACGTCAAAATCTGCACCAACATCTGCAGCAGCAGCAACAGCACAGATCGCCAGCGCCGCCGCCGCTGCCGCTGCAGCGATCATCGCCAGCAGTGATCGCTTTCGTGGAAAACGATCTGTGTGCGGCGATCGGCAGACGGCCATCGGCATCATTATCGTCATTTTACAGTTGCCTACTACAAAGACGTTTTCTTTTCGAGTACAACGATGTCTTCTTCTAGTAAAACTACTACTACTACTACTACTACCACTTCTACTAGAACTACAACCACCGCTATGATGATGACCACGACGATGACGACGACGACAACGATTGCTATGAGCACGTCTACGACTGTAGACTCCGACCACGACTACAACACAATCACTACGATTGTTTGGTGTCGTTCGTCTGCTGCCCCTTTACGTTGCCATTTTTTCTGCGGGAGCTGCAGTAACTGCACTAGGGAAGGCTCAGCCGTGGCGTTCGACCGCTGCGCTCAGCCAAACAGGACCACCAACAGCAACAACAGCAACAACAACAACAACAATAACAACAATAACATCAACGACGCCGGCGGCAGCAATGAGTTTCATGGGTTTACTTTACTACCGCATACCGGCGGTATATTGCGTGCGTTTCTGTCGTTCTCATCATTTTCTTCAGCACCATTATCATCAGCACCATTGATCATCACCATTATTATGACTATCACCCCCCCCCCCACTGTCATCATTCTCATTCTCATCATCATCATCACCACCGTCACCATTACCATCATCATCATCATTATCATCATCATCACCACCACCATACTCAGCAGCGTCATCCTTATCATCATCATAGCCGTGTCGTCGATAGCATGGTCGACGCGGCCAGACTCGGGCCATGCTTTGCGGCTATGCTAGAGACGGATCTACGCAACGGAATGCAACACAATAGGGCGGAACGTTTGTTGCAGGACGACGTCGACGATGACGCGACGGCGCCAAGAGAAAGAGAGAGAGAGATAGCAAGAGAGAGATAGATAGAAAGAGGGGGGGGAGAGAGAGAGAGAGAGAGAGGACTAGAGGAAGTAGACGAGCGTCCGACGACGACGTCGTGCTGTTTCGTCGTGCCGTTCGCTCGCGTTGGGAGGGAAGGGGTTCGCAATGCGCTGGCTAAGCCACAATTCTAACGGATCTCGTGCGTCCGCTATTCCGTCTTCTTCTGCTGCTGCTGCTGGTGCTTCTTCTTCTTGTTCTTCCATTCTTTATTGCTTCGTTCGTTCCCACAGTGGCGCACTTACTGACTGACTGACGTACGCTCGCACACACATCCACACGTGGTGGGGGCCGATTGGTTGTTGGTTGGTTTTCGTTCGCTTGTTGGAAAGTGTGGATCACTGCTCCCGGTCGGTCCCCCCAAGTTAAAGGAGAACCGACCGCCCCCTGGGGAAGGGACCAGACAGCTAAGGAACGGCAACGCAACCGAGCTACGTCTGTATCCTTAGGGTCGCCAACAACAACAACAACAACAACAACAACAACAACAGCAACAACAACAACAACTGCAGCAGCAGCGAATGCACCGCCAGCTATAGCAGAAAGCTACGACGTTGAAATCATCACGAGCGGTGATAGCGAACAACCGATTGATCCACCGACCAACCGGATCGGAATCAACTAGACGCAGACATTCAACTAGACGTGCAGCGCTTCATAACTGGTGCTGGCGGCTGTCAAATTGGTGCTGCCAATACAACAACAACAACATCAAAGAACAATTACCAACAACCAACAACAACAGAAAAAAACAATAACAACAGACAAACAAAACCAATAACTACTACAACAGCAAACAAAAACAACAACAACAACAACAACAACAACAGCAAACAACAACAACAACAGCAAACAACAACAACAACAACAACAACAACCATGATATTAATAACCGCATCAGCAACAACCACATCAATGACAACAGTGATACGAGCAAGATCAGCAGCCATGTTAAGCTATTCGACATAACGGCGGGAGCAGCAGAAGCGGCGCAGCAATGCAACGTAGCTATGCTGAGCCGTCACACCAGCCCATGACGAAAACGAGCGAGCCGTTGGGGTTGGTTCACGTTCACAGCGATAGCTCGCTTTCGAATTAGGACTGGGGGCTGTTTGGTTGGTTGGTTGTTTGGTTGGTTGGCTGATAATTGTGCCGCCTCATTCAACTGGATTCTTCTGTCCCCAGCGATGACCCGACCCCAAAGACGACGACGACGACGACAACGACTACGCTACGACCGAAGCAACAGCACCGCTGCGACGGTTTTCTTCGGTGGCCGTCTCTTGTTGTTGTTGTTGTTACTTTGTTGTTGTTGTTGTTGTTGTTGTTGCTCTTGCTGTTGCTTAGAGTGCTACTCCTATTACTACTACCGTCGTTGTTGTTGTTGTTGTTGTTTCTCGTGTTGTGACTATTGTTGCTGTCGTTGGTGCTGTTTTTATTTACCTATGTAATTGTTTTTTCAGCTTTTTTGTCGATGTTGTTGTTGTTGTTGCTGTTGTTGTTTGCGCTAGTGTCATGGCCGTTCCACCGGGTAACCTCGTGCTTAATGGGAATCTACGGAATGTTTGACGCCTTCACACATGAATCCATTTATATACATAATGTAAATTTAGCGTCACTGGTTAATAACACACATAATGTAAAACCTCGTCATTTTGACCGAATATGATCTCCGCTGCACCTGTGAAGAATCCGTCTCTGCAACTATTAAGGTTACGACGGACACACATGCTTATTCGGCAGAAAATGTCGCACATCGACTCAGCTGCTGCAAGCTCGTAAGGAAGTTGCAATTTATTTGAGTTCACTACATTAGTTCCCATATCAAGTGTAGATATGCGGTTGGCAAACACAGACAAGGTATCGTTGCGCATAGAAATTGCTATATACCGACCTTACTAATGTATTGGAAATATGTTTAACCCAGCAGGGTGTTAAAGAAGCAGCGTGGGGTCAGGTCTGAGCTGCCGTTGAAGGGGTGTGCCGTTTTGTATTATATCATAAGAAAGCAACAAAATATGCTCTAACCAAAGAGAGATAAATGTCTTGCACATGATCACCCTGCCATATACGCAGTAGATATTGATCAAAGCAATGCGAGATGCGGAACAACAGTTCTGCCGAAAACCGGACTTCTACCAGCTTATTTCGCAAGTGTATATGCTAATGCAAAACGAAACAAGTGACACAATCAGCACTAGACAGCAACACTGACCCAACGAAGGCAATAAGCTGCAGGTAAACACACAATGCCCAACTATGCAAGCGGGTCTATGGACGAAAGGTGCACTAATTGTGGTCGTAAGCATTACGCATTGATCCCATGTAGATAAATTTCGGTTATATTCTGTCTTGATGTCAAACTCAAAACTACGACGAATCTATATAATTTACTTTGTTTGCAACGTCTATTCAACTACATTCAATGATAGCGGCAGAAGGTAGTTTGTGCTTGTGACGGGGTCGGAGGCCGGCGCCCGTTCACTATGTCATAACTCCATCACTTGAATTGGTTGTCTGATCATCAACGGACATCTCAATATCTCTTTAAAATGCACGCCCAATTAGAACTGTGGAATAGGGAAATCGGCTCCTCTATCAATTGTAAATCGATCTATCAAAGTATGAGACCGCTAGATGCTGATGGTACATGATGGTATATAATAGTGTGTGAGTACCCAACAACTTAGGCCAAGTATGTTATTCCCAACCTTCCCCTTGGCAAATCTTGACTTAATGGTCACCGTTGCCTGCAGAAAGATCGCACAAAGAGAAGAAGCTGGGACGTTTCGACCATAAGTCAAAAGACGTTTTTTAATAGAAAAATCAGCAAAATGTTGTAACCGCTTTAATAAGAGAAGAATGAGATAACAACGAAAAGAGAAGAATGCATTGTAAGCTAAGGAAGCTGCATTGCTCAATACGGATGAACAAAGATTGGTTAGTATGAGGTCAGAGTTCAAAGCTTACTACGAAAACACAAGGACATATGCCCCGTGAGTCAACGGAGCAGACGCTCACTAATCTTATATTTACGGCTATGAGAAGTACGTGCTATATTTATATATATATATATATATATATATGTTTTTCTGCCGAAATGTTTTTTTTTAGGTGAGCCCT
Organism: Dermanyssus gallinae; assembly: GCA_003439945.1. Classification (NCBI taxonomy): domain Eukaryota; kingdom Metazoa; phylum Arthropoda; class Arachnida; order Mesostigmata; family Dermanyssidae; genus Dermanyssus; species Dermanyssus gallinae. The sequence goes on along the minus strand of QVRM01003007.1, from coordinate 264,664 downwards.
ATATATATATATATATATACCCACTGAGCTTGAAGCGCATGAGGGCATTCCAAACATATGCTTAAGGCAGGCTTCATTCTGTCCAAGATTTCGGAAATGATAACACTTTGGGGCAAGAGAATATGACCTGGATACGGTAGGCTTTATACAGCGCCATACAAAGTTGTCGGCTGTAACAACATATGACACCACTAGCATCTTTCAGGCTAGTTTTTTTTATTAGACGGTACCACAACAGACGGTTACGATGGTTCGTAGCGTTAGTTGTAGATCGGTGGGCGCGCTAATATACGTCATTCGTAGTAGGTAAAAATAAATAAGCACTATCTCTACTCAGGTTATGATGGCTCGTCAGATCGAGCATCTTAACGTAGATAACCAGAGTCACCGTGGTTTGTCTGGCTGAACCCTGCTCGAGCTGAACAACAATAGAGTGGAACAAAACAACCATCATAGTGGTTTTAACTTCGTGTGTGTGTGTAAGATGCCCAGGCAGGCAATTCGTCAGAGCAAAGGAGTACAATAGAGGATTTAAGTAATTGCCGTTCTCCGTCGTGTGCGCGCAATATTTACAAGCAGTCACCGTCGAGTGTCTAGGCTGAACACCACGCTTGTTGTTCCTATTCGAGCTCATTCTAGTAAGGGCCCGCCTCAGGTGGTCGTATATAAATCTGGCTTACAAAGCTTTCCTGTCTGGTGCCCGTATCAATGACTCTCACACATCGGCAGTTAACTCTTTTTAGTCCAGACATCTAATCCCGTTGTGACCATTCTCGGACCAGCTCTGGGAAAACTGATTGAATGTAGATTTAAATGCATAGTCGGTTGTAGCTAGGGCAGTATATATATATATATATGCTAATATATAATATATATATATATATATATATGCATATATATATATATATATATATATATATATATATATATACAGGGTCATTCATTTCGTAATGTACATATTTCGAGGTTTGGTGGAACTCGGCAAGAAAATAATTTTTCCCAATGGAGGGAAGACGCTGAAACGTTTTGTTTAGAAGTGAGAGTAAAGTTTATAAAGGTAGTTATTCTGCCCTTTTTCTCCTACATAGTTGTGCGAAATCTACATTTGCGGGAGAACCAGTCAACGCATGAAGGAACCAATCATATCGGCGTGCTCGGAGGACAGCTCTGCGCAACGAAGGACACTTCACTAGCTTGCGTAGCGAAAAGTGAATAGCCAGGTAGAGGAAAGTCATAAAAAGTCGATGTATTACGTTAACGCTTTTTCGTGAAAAATTGTAACATTTTTCCATTACGACTAAATATGTACGTTCAAAAGACCACTCTCACGCACTAGCAAATTTAATGCCAACAATTTTCGTACTAAGGTGATGGTGCTGCGTTACGTAGTTGTCATGTACCTAAGCTTTTTCGACAGTCATAGTCGTTGTGTTTTACGTGCAAGTTTTCACGCTCAGAACTGTAAAATTTTGCCAAGACGTTTCCGCCCCTCCTTCCACTATGAAAAATATTCCTCTTGCCGAGTTCTACCAAACCTCAAAAAAGTACCTAACTTTCGCATACACCCTAAGCAAGTATGCATGTGTTCTGTTTTGATATGGCTATCAAAAAAGCTTAGTTACTCGACAGTTACGTAACCCAGCACCATCACTTTGGTACGAAAATGATGGGCATTAAGTTTGCTATTGCGTGAGACTGGTCTTTTGAACATACATTTTTGATCGTAATGGAAAAAAGTGACGATTTTTCACGAAAACGCGTTAACGTAAGACATAACAACAAATTGACTTTTTATGACTTTCCTCAACCTGGCTACTCACTTTTCGCTACGCAAGCTAGTAAAGTGTCCTCCGTTGCGCAGAATTGTCCTCCGAGCACGCAACTATGATTGGTTCCTTCATGCGTTGACTGGTTCTCCCGCAAACGTAGATTTTGCACAACTATGTAGGAGAAAAAAAAGCAGAATAACTACTTTTCTAAATTTCACTCTCTCTTCTAAACAAGACGTTTCCGCAACCTCCCTCCATTAGAAAAAATTATTTGCTTGCCGAGTTCTACCAAACCTCGAAATAAGTACATAACGGTATTAATGACCCTGTATATATATATATATATATATATATATATATATATATATATATATATATATAATTGTAAGTTTTGCTAAAATACAGATTTTAGGTGTCAGCAGTAGAGAAGTGTCGTAGCTATAAAAGTAAAACTTCTTGTTGCAGCCATGCTGGCGAAAAAGTTGACAGCAAGCTTATTTCGAGCTGTCACAGCAGAAGCAACTGTAACAAGATTCATACAAGTATAGGTGGTAGTAGTAGTAGTAGAAACCCGCAATTGTGTTGATGGCGCCAGGAAGAAGAGTTGTGTGTACTAGTTCTGCCTCTTTTTTTTCTTAAAGGATTTGTGTATCTTGTTTTTATATATCCAAGAACGTACGTGTCTTTATTCTTGTTGCCCATCTTCCATCGGCTAGATGTATCCTGTCGCTAATACACGCGGCCCTACATGAGCTGACAATGCGCGCCGGCTGTCATATACTCGGGCATACTCACACGTTGGCTGCTTCGAACGTTTTGGCGCCGTCGTGAGTGCTCGTCGAACTTTTCGTCGAACTGAATCGATAGCCAACAACGTCAGGATCGTCGTCATCGTCGTCGTAGTGTTTGAGTTGGGTTGATCATGTTTCCCGGCAGCGACTCTGTGTACATACATAAATGTTCTAGGCCTTCGCGTTCTTCCCTCGTCTAACACCCGCGAACCTCTCTCTCAATACGTCGCCGTGGTCGTGTGCAGTCGTGCTGTTGCCTGACCCTGTTCAGACTGTACCGACGCTACCCATCTCCGCACATAGCGATCGTGTAAAAGAAAAATGATTTTAATGACCTACGGCTCTAATTTTGACTTCGCTATCCGACGCCCGCCTGCACGATGCAGTTGTTCCGAGCGGCGAGCCGGCCCAACATGGCTCGTATCGTCATTACATCACCTCTCGCCGATGTTTATACTTTGTATCAGAATAATTTTGATTAATGATAATATTCATCGTTTTCTCCCCACTATATCTCTGCGGTTACCTCTATCTCTAGCTGCTGCCTACTTCGACCACGTTGTATTACTGACTCTGCGTTTCTACGTTTTCACTGTTGTTGTTGTTGTTGGGTTGTCTTGTTACCAGTGGCAGTGTAAGTCCTAATGTTTTTATCATTATTATCGCCTCTCTAGTGGAATCAATGTTTATTATTGATGTTGTCGTTATTGTAGATCTTTTGTCGTCTATCGGTTCCTACTGCTTCTATTGGAAGTATTGTCGGTATCAGTGTTGAGTAGTATATTTTTTTATTGTTTCTATCTTGTACTGCTTTTTAATAGACGCTCTTTTTCTTGCACATTAATGTTTTTGTTGTTGAACAAAGACCGCAGTTACTGTCTTTTTTGCAATGAAATGCCTTGTTACGCGATAAAAAGACCTGGGAAAAAGAACATGTTTAGGCTCTCAATTCATTTCAATGCGCTTTCTTTAATTTCAAGATGAACGTTGGACATGAAAAGAGAATGTTTACAACACTGGCCAGTGCGCAGCGTTCAGAGGGGTTACTAACGATATGTTAACTGCAATATATATTTTATTTATTAAAAATAAATCTGTATTTCCGAATTGTGCAAACCTCAGAAATGCCATTATCTGTTAGGAGTACCATTATAGCCCATACAATTTATTTTCTAACTCGTTTGTACATGTTTATATCCAAAACGTAGACAGTTTACGTGACAGTCGGGCCCAGTGCAGATTTCTGAGACATGCGTCATATACCTCTAATTAAAAGGAAATCTCCCACCTAGTGACAAACAGTCGGTCACGCGAAAAAGTGCCATGCAAACAAGTCCACTACGCTGCATTTGGTTTTCAAGCAAGCATTTTTAAAGGAGTCGACCATGGCCTATTTCATTGAATGCTCGTAAGAGTAGTCTAGCATTCCTCACCACGGGCACAGGCCATGCCCCAACCATGCATTCCAACAGTTCTGGAGCGCACATAACACGCTTCGTCGTAATATCGAGGTGATTAGAAAGGATCAATATAATCCACGCCAGCTAAAGCCTTGATATGATAGTAGCTCTGTAAAGCAGACATTTGAGAATCAAATGGGGGATCAAATACTGCTTGACCCACTCTTTGGTGGTACCGTTCAGTAAGTAGAAGCAATGATAATGAAATTGGCAAAAACACCGCCATTATCATCATGAACAATGGCAACGGCAGCAACAACAACGACGACAAGAACAGCAGTAGTAACACCAAGGCAACGGCAGCAACAACAACGACGACAAGAACAGCAGTAGTAACAACAATTGCAAAAGCAACAAAAACAAGAATGAAAAGCGCAGCGATAATTTTTTGATTCAGGACTTTGCTTTGGTATGTGCGCTGTATGCCGGTGCATTAGCTCCGTAAACTGCATCTGATTGGGCTTTTATTTTCTTTGCAATAAAACCTTTAAATTGTTTTTCAATCACAGCACAGTTCTCATTCAGCTCTAGTGTCACTAGAGTCTCTGACATGTTACAGTGGCGCGACCCGCTGCAAGCGCAATTCGAAACTAATCCACCTGATACTTGCCTTTATTACTCTAGAACAATGCCTCGTTCCGGTACTGTATTCGGCTTAAGCTTTTTGAAATTGTATTCAGCACGGAGCTGATAGTGTGCACATAAAAGTGCAATCGATCGGTGCCTGAAAGCGTCGTAAATGAGTTGGGAAAACAAAATTTGAAAAAAAACGAATTAAATAAAGAAGGTATGCGGAAAGGGCGGTTCATAAAAGGCGAGGGAATAAAACTTGGCTGGAATGAACGGTGAAGCGAAAATAAGCATTGAGCAAAGAATAAGCGGAAAAGCAGTGGAAAATAAAACGCTGAACACGACCCAGCGCAACAGGAAAGAATAGTAAGGGACTGTACGAGAAAACAGAATTAGCGGATGAAGATATATTGCACGGTAAAATGCAAGCCTCTAATCGAACCATACATTTCTTAACCAAAAATGTTATGTTTCAAAGCGAATGTAAAACCGATGCATAAATACTTTTAACCCATCTATATGTAAAAACCCTTCTCATATCGAGTTACTTGATAGCTTCTAGACTATCTGCTGAATGGCACGACAAGACAGGAACGCCTACTCCAACCCGCAAAGGAATAGTAAGTTTTTGCAATACTCTGGCAGTGACTGCAAGTATCGGCAACCTACCTTCCACGCTTATCCAATGTATTTTTAAATATTTCTTCAAATGCACCCTGTTTGGGTATGTAAATATGAACATAGTACGGCACATGGCACACATGGTTAGATCGGTTTATGAGTATTCTCGCTAGAGCTGAGACAGCGACATGGATTCAGTACATCGACTGTTATGTTGCGCTGTGATTCCTATATTCGATCGACCCTAGACAGATAAAGCGGTGCGATGCCAAGAGTTAAGTGGGAGAAGCTCTCCGCTGCTGCTACTACATCAACTAATCTAGGCGTATTCGGCGAAGTCCCACGAAAAGATAGTGCGTAAAACCGCGACAGACACAAAATGACGGACACAAAACAGTCACAGTGTCGCCGCGTGGGCCCAATCTAAAGTGGCCCTTGGAAAACAACAGAACGCCCCTGAGCGATACGAATAACGAACTAGCAAAATCGAACGAACTTAGTTGAGCTAATACGACAAGGATGACAGCAACGACGACAAGCGCTGCGATTTTTGTTTAGGCTTCCACTCGTCGACAGCGAGACGCAGACAGATTAGGCCAGTTAATACGGGCTTAACGTGGACCTACATACCTATGAAGTCGGCGAAGCTTTGGCCGCCGGATAGAGTGTTGGTATGTCCAACCATTGCGCACCGATCCAATCCAGCAGGGGTGTTAGTCCAGCTATCGAGTGCGTTACTCCGAACGCTTAACATTGCTCCTATGAAGATATAGACTCTGTTCCTGTTAAATAAATCGAATACTTCCGTCAGCTTCCTTTGTAAAAAAAAACAAAAAAATAGAGACTCTCGGCCACTCTACTCGCAGCCACATATAATGGATTTGAACATATAAAATCATACACAAATAGAAAAAAAACACACGTGTTCCATCTCTTGCGTTCTGCAGATATATATATATATATATATATATATATATATATATAGGACCTAATCCGAACCACATTTGATTAAACCTGTTAAAGTGAAACAAAACACCATACTTGACATTTCCAATTGACACAATCCAATGTCGTTGCGTATGATGGCAAGCTCGTTCGCCTAATGATCGGGAGGCATGCAAACCGTATCATTCATTCAACCATGTAGAGAAGCAGTTCGCCGCTGCGGCTCTAGAGCATTTGGAAGTAAAGATTTCTCGTTCCGGAAGCTGTAAATCGGTGCGATGACATTGTCTACTCTGAATAGCATTACAACCATGTGTAGTGCAGTAACCAAAAAAATAGAGAAAACAACTTTTCTACGGTGCGTCCTCTGGTATTTCTACATCTCTTACTACGTGTACTACATTAACTTATACGTTTCTTGCTACGTCTAGTACTACTTTGTGTTATAAGCGCACATCGCGGTCTGTACCAGATTATTTCATTTGATGATGATCGCGTGAAAATCGTTCATGATGTTCCAGCTATGGGTGTCGTACAAGGAGTGCCGGCACTATTTACTTGCCCGTTACAGGAAGTTTCCAGTCAAAGAGGCGCGCCAGCTGCACTTTGTACACAGCGAACGCAGTGTGTCTCTCGATAGGCCTAACTGGAGGGAACTACAGTTTCGGGCTGACCCTCAGCCAACGATTACTGGCCACGGGACTGCTTTTGTATTGCTTTGTAAGGTGCACCCTATGATACAAGTGTGCAACAATGGGGCGCAAACCCGTGCACCTATGAGTCTCCTCCGGTCGAAAGGTACACGCGAATACACCACGCCATCAAGCTTGACAATTGGAGGGAACTAGACCGCTACTTACCTTTTGAGCCAGGGTCGGGAGGCAATGAAGGCTGTAACCCTGACCCCAGAGGTTATGCTGGACTTCGTACACAGCCGTTGCCAGCACTGCGTCTTACTCATTTTAATTTCCCGGGCAAGGTCGCGATGAGCTTTTGTATACTCCTTCCTGCGGCTTGAAGATCTAGACAGGTGCCGGCGAGTACATATTTCTGATTTGATGACATTTTTACGTGCCTCGTGTGTGGTTTAGTATCTTGCGCAACAGGACTCACTCTGCTAGTGTTGTGCCTTAAATATTTTTCCTTAGGCGCTGCCTGCAGGTTTTAGAAGCGTGTGGCGCTACGCTGAGACAGAAAGTAATGTAGTGATGATTCGAGAGGTTTTTGACGTTGCAGTGTGCAGACCACCCTGGGCACTAAGGTTGCAGATCAACAGGTCAGATTTAAGGTTGATTATTGGTCTCCCTTTTGATGCCTGCAACACTAACCAGGTGCACACTATGCGTCAATGCCCCGCACACCAGCATCGTTTCTTCCGCGGGGATACACTCCTGCTTCCGGCTTGTTGATGAGCTGCGTTGAAATCCCCCTAGTAACGACTGGATGGAAACTGAGGAAACATTTGGTGCGTGTACAGCCACTGCGTGTAGTTGATTTGAGGATCTTGAAGCCAACTTGCGTAGTCTTTTTCTTACGGATAGCGGTAGCAATGCGGCAGGGCGTGGCAATCCCTCAAAACATGCCACACACGACGCCAGCTACCCTGGGTGTGTTTGAGGCGCTGATACCGTGCTGTAATCTCTAGTGGAAGTCTTACCACGCGGGACGAAGTTCCACCGTCCCGCGTTAATTAAAAGCGTTAAGAACAATTATTTTTGAAGTTGTGTGAACGATTGCCGTAAGCGACCCATTGTCTTTAATTTGCTCAGCCAAATTCGCCGTCGCGTTTAAAGTTTATGTCTTGACGAGTAGTTTTACCCTGCCAGGCGCTGTTTTAAAAACCCTTCTCACCAGTCTTTCTAATGCGCTCGGCTCCAGCTTATAGTCTAAACATAGATTCCAGATCAGAGTAGCTCCGGTTTTCCGGATTAATGATAACTGAGATAGCCGTCGACTTGTATTGGTTACGCCGGGCAGTTGCGCTGCCCTATCCCGTGGTCCAGTCGACGTCTCTACTACATCTTCAACTGCTGTTACATCAAGGGCTACTTCTACTTTCTAGTTCTGTGAGTTCAATCACTGCTGTCGAGATTAGGCTGTCCGTTCGCCTATTTTACGATACACCGTCCGGTTTTGTTGAGAGAGGCCCGCTGTGAGGTTGGAATGTGCCCACTCATCATCATGAGCTGGCTGTTTAGCTAAATAGATTCCCTACGGCTCATGATAGGTCAGTTGGGAGCAGATAGACCGACCGATAAATAGAGAGATAAATTAGTGCTTGTCCTGTGCGCTGGTGTGCATCGCATATGGTGGCCTTATATGCCAAACTTCCGAAAATCTACCTGATGCACCTGCAGCTAGCAGCAGCTGTAGCCATATCGGTTAGTGTCGGACTCGAAAACCCAGAGAAGACGGATCCCCACTCAGCTCCGACTCGGAGTTGCATAGGATTTGCGTTTCGACATTTAGCTACGGCAGCTCCTACGTACGGCGGTTGGCAGTTGAACTGGCGAGAACTGCTGAAATGAATACCCAGCCTGCCCGCCAGCAAACCACTTGACCTTGTTAGTCTTCTAGCCTTCTATTATAGCTAATGACAACAGCAATTATGTTTGCCATTTTAACAATTACTGATTTTTGTTTTTGTTGTTGTACGTAGAATAGTAGTAGCCACGACGGCTACTACTATTCTATTAGACAGGTCACTACTTAGATACCTACTTAACCACAGCCATAATTAGACACGTTTCAAGCGTCGTCAATGAATGACAATGCACTGAATACTGCCTGCCGCTTCAGCTACTGTTCCCATTGTGTCGAAATAATTAGTCTTCTAATATTAGATTAGTGTATATATTTTTGGTTTTGGGGGGTTTCAGAAAGGCTTGATGCACATACGTCACGATTAGCATTGCGTGAGCAGCACTGTAACGTAGCTAGTGTGGAACTCACAAACCCACTAACCCTGTAACCCCCCCCCATACCCCGCCTCCAGACTGGGCATTGCTAGAAACCACGGCAGACATATGTATATGATCTTATACTACCTCCAAGGTTTATTCATGTGTCTCCCTCGATCGGCTCCTGCCCAATAAATGTAACCTGCTGCCAATAAAAGGGCGGCAAGGGCAGGCGTGAATATATATATATATATATATATATATATATATATATATGTTTCTGTCTATCTATTGGCGTGTTAACCTATGGTACCGGCCAGTAACGCCGCCTGATAAGGCCTCAAAGGCCGTAACAGCAACTAATCATCAGAAGCAGTAGCAGCAGATACAGCACGAGTGTTGCGATACAAAGCGGTCATGGTAATTAATGGCTTTACCTGCCGCAGTGGTAAAACCAGTCGTGGTAGCTGTAATACACTAACAGCAGTGGTAGTGACGCTAAAACTGGTAACAATCGCTACCACCATAAAAATACCAAAATTATCTGTTTTAAGGACAGCAGTAGCTACAACAATGACAAAAAACACTTCAACAACAAAAACAACCAATCCAATCCAAAATAATCCTACGAACGATGATTATGTCGATGAGAGTGAAAAATTACTCTAACGGAAGTATTGGCGGCGGCGGAGGCAGCGACAACAACAACAACAACGACTACCGATCTTACGGCATTGTATGTAAATATATATATATATATATATATATATATATATATATGCCTACACAATATCTACCTATACAGGAATGTGAACGAACAAACTTCTTTTTCATCATCGGTTTCCGTTGGCTTCCGTAGAGATGTCGACACGGCTACAGACATCTAGCAGCGCGATTCCCTGTCCCAGCTCTCTTCTGTCTGGAAACGTGCCCGTTGGTCAACTCTTTTACTCCAGCCTTAAATGTATAGAACCCAAACGGTCAAAAAGGACGTGTCTAGGCTTTGCTGTTATGAGCTGTGTTAATCTGATACCCGCCCGGATAGGAAGAAAGCACAGATACAGAAAAGACATGTTCTCTCCGGCGCAGATTTATAGGTTACCGAGGGGGAACTTGAGCATCTAGGGGTACTTTACCTCTTTTTCCAGATAGTATCAGAACGGCTCTAGACCAACACGCCAATTAATTTAGGTAGATACGAGGCTCGTCTGCTTGTAGGGGCCCACCGGACCATATTCCTGTTAAGAGTTTAGTTCAACTTGAGCCGAAGTGGGCTAATCAAAAAAGAAACAGAGCTACACAGTTACGCGATGTTCGTAACCACCGCAATCTTCAAGACAGGTGAAAAACAGTATTTGCTTGCACTAGTGATGCTGCAGCAAAATGACCTAAATGCATGTTCAAGGATCCCGGACTACCAAAGACTCCTAAATGATTCAGGATTTTACTAATAATTATTATACACAGTGGTAGGTCTCCACTTTCTCCAGTAAGACGACATATCGCCCTTTTTCCAGTAAGTACAGGAATCATCTCTTTACTCCCTATTACTTGGACGTATTTGTTCTTTTCGTACCTCTTAGCCCCACCCCCTTCTCTGCATTCGTTTCCTGTATTTCCCGTCTGCTGAGGTGATTATGGTTCCATGTGGTTGCACCAAAGAATTTTGGATATCTCGCTACATTCGTCATGTGTGTGAACGTATGTACATAGGCCTTGTAGTAATTCAGTAACGCATGTTCCCACTAGACGACGATGGACAGAGGTGGCGCCGTTGCCTCATTCATATTTACATAAATCAACAGGTGTTCGCTGGTAGTTTGGCGTCGTCTGTCTCCATCTTTCTGTGATTCTATTACATCGTATTACTACGAATTACAATTACGTCTACTACTACTACTACCACCACCGCTATAGCTGTTTACACGATCATGCATAGGATTGGCAATCCAGAGCTCAGCAAGTTGGCCGGAGAAAAACACATAGTCAAATGCTGGGCAGACGACTAGCTCGGTTTGTTGCGATCGAACAGCGTTCATCGTAACAGCGACAGAAGTAGGAGAAGGAGCAGCATTTGTGGGAGCACTACACGTGTACTGGGACCGCTTACACAGACGCACGACGTAATCACGTTCCGCGCCCGTAGTAGCTGGGGAAGTGGTATTAGTAATTGTAGTAGTAGTAAAAGTGTAGTAGTAGTAGTAGTAATAATACTACTTGTGACTAGAAGTAGTAGTAGTAGTATTATAGTATTGATAATGGTAATAGTCGTTGTAGTAACTACCGTACGGCAGATCTACGCAAGCGTCCTATCATTGCGGTAAAGGCACTAAAGGACACCACTTTAGTGAACACACGATACGGGACTGCCTGGGCGGAGCAGCGCGCACCACTATCGCTTTTCTTAATGGGGACAACGACCCTTGCTTCTCCTTTGGATCGTAATAAGCTACGTAACAGCACACCAAGAAGAACATGATGATGATGATGACGATGATGATAATGGAGCCCCTCACCCAGTGGCGGGAGGCGTCATAGCTTCTTAAGTACACGTCGCCTCCTGGCAATCGCCGCACGCATCAAGCGCGCGCCTGCTCGTTTTCGCGTGCCCCCCGGGGAAAGACGCTCGCCAGGGGGTAAGCAAGCTCCCCCCCCCCTCCCGCCACCCCACACCCCCTCTCTATTTGTCCCTCCCTTCCTTCTTCCCCACGCGAGCGTTTGAGGGAGGGTGGTGTGTAGCAAGCAACCGCAGTCGGAGTAGTGGGGACACAACTGGGGGTTTAGTCTGTGGGTTGAAGAAGTGCCTTACCTTACACTGCACCGGTGCCGCCACCACCGCTTACAGAAACACGCTACGAACTTCCTGCGTGGTAGGCACGTGTTCGTATAGCATCCTGCTGCACAGTCGTCAGTCCTCGACGACCGAACGAACGCACGAAAGAAAGAAAGAAACAGTGTCAGTCACACATGCAAACAGCGGACGAGCGGCGAACGGATCTTTTAGACTCTGAAAAGACCGATGTTGACGAAGGAAGCCAAGAAGAGAAAAACGAGGAAGAGGAGATACGCACAGTTGACGCCACCGCAACAGCAGCAGCATGAGCAGCGGCAGAGACAGGGAGGCAGGCGTCATCGTCGCCACCGCCGCCGCCGTTGTTGCTTGGAGACGAAGTCGCGGTTGCTTGCTATCGCAGTTCAAGTAAGTCGCCAAGCCAAGCCAAGCTATGGCATGGCATGCCAGCCATGCCATGTGCTTGAAGCACGCCGCTTCGCCGTTGCTGAACGCGGTCAGACGCGGCCATGCGGGCGGGCAGACAGACAAACAGATATAATAGACAGACAGACAGACCTACAGCCGCCAGCCAGCCAGTTAAACAGCCCGTCGGACAGACCTACCGACCGACCGACACAGAGCAACACGCGGTCGTGGTGATTACTGGGGTCGACGATCCCAAAGAATGCGTTCATGCCCTGCCTCGCTTCCACCATTCGTTTCTGCCGGTTCCTTCGATGCTTCCCGGCTATTCCCTCGGCTAGCCGGCGGCCTCTCTCTTCCTATCCTTGCCTCGCTCTCTTCTTATATAAATCTCAATTTCTCATACTCGTTTTCTCTTTATCATTCCGTTTCATGTCCTCTCTGTCTTACACCCGCTGGGTTTTTCTTCCTGGTCTATCTCCCTCTCTCTCTCGTTTTCTCTGGATCTCTGTTCCCCGTCGTTCTCACTATGATTCGGCCCTTTCCCCATTCGTTGGTGGTAAGCAAGCCTCATTCATTCTGTCGGTTTGTGTTGGACTGCGTGTTTGCCGGGGTGTCTGTGTGCTCCACTGGTTAGGAGTAGTTATTTCACAGCGGTGTTAGTGGAGGCTGTTGTTGTTGCTGCTGCTGCTGCTGGGGCTAATGGTGGTGGTTCTGCTGCTGCTGCTGCTGCGGCTGCTATTGTTGATTCTATGCTGCGTCTGCCGGTTGGTTCCGCTGTGACCCGGCGTTCCGCGGTTGACGTCCGAGAGAAGCTTTCCTCGCCACGGCCGCTCCCGCCACCGCCACTCCCGTTGGCAGAGCCAAAACCGCCAGCATCCTTGTTGTTTGTGTTGTTGTTGCTGTTGTGGTTGTTGTCGCTGCTGTTGTTGTCGTTGTGGTTGTTGTTGTTGTTGTTGTTGTTGTTGTTGTTGTTGTTGTTGTCGTTGTTGTTGTTGCTGCTGCTGCTGTTGCTGCTATTATTGTTGTTGTTGTTGTTGCTATTGTTGCTGTTGTTGCGATTGTTGCCGCTGCTGTTGTTGTTGTTGTCGTCGTTGTTGTCCATGCTGTTGCCGTTTTTGCCGCTGCTGGCGGACCCCGCCGTCGTCGCCGTAGCAGCAGCCGATACCGCCGTCACTAGCATCATCGTCATCATCATCATCATTAAAATGCGAAACCAAACCAGCTCTGGTAGTGTAGCTCTGTAGTAATCTTTTTTTTTGCTAGTAAGAGTAGTGGTTGTAGAAGTAGTAGTTGTTGTAGTGGAAAAGCCGTAGAGCAAGTTGCTACTCTAGGCGCTGTAATGGTTCGTCTACACTCTTCGCTTGTTCGTCGTTCTAGTGTAATGCTGCTACCGTTGTTGTTACTGTTGCCATGGCTTTTGATGGTAGCTTATTTGAAATGTAGTGAAAATAGAAAAAGCGTGATATGTAGTGAAACAGTCAAAACGCTCATTGAACACAATTTCAATAATAATAATAATAATAATAATAATAATAGTAATAATAACAATCATTGATTAGGCTACCAAATAAAGGCCAGCCGGTTAACGTACAGGTTTAACTCTTTATGAGTACATTAGTTCTTTTAGGCCTCTTATAATATTAATAAGCTAAGGACTTTTTTACCGTTCGATGCGGTGCAGTTCGGTCGTGTTTTATGTTGGCTCCCGTAAAACCAATTACTACGAGAGGCTTGACTGTAATTTTCTTAGTGATAATTGCGTAATTCGAAGTTTCTATAGTGAGTGTTCGAACGGTGCATAGCATACGTTTGGAGGCGCTCTGGTTACTCCTCAAAGAGTTCTCACTTTTCCGGGTTCTCTAGCAACTGTGATCAATTTGCCGACATCATCGCAAGCCGTAGGTAAGGTTGTGGCCAACCTGCGATGCGACGGGGGTCGCTACTGCTTACGAGTGAAATTGATTTGTAGAGCTGTCGAAGCGTTGTAGTGGCGTGGTGGTAGGGGCCTACAACTGTCAGATGTGAGGCCTCAGTTAATGAGTGGCACTTGTTTTCTTCTGCTTCTGATGAATCTAATGAGAAAAGGGAAAATGCAGAAGACGCTATTCGAGAGATTCTTTTCGCGGCAAGACAGCTGAACAAGGAGGACATGGGTTTGGCAGTATTAAAAATTCATCAAGCCATAGCGAACAAGCGACAACAGGCAGGCCTGCAGACTTGAACGAAATGGTAAAACGAGACCTATAGACCAATGGAGAACTTACTCGAGGAAGTGCACAGAATTCTTGCCTTTGAGACAGTCAGTGTTAAACACGGCCAAATGCGAGGTGTTCGCGCCGGGGACAGACCCGGACGACCCCACATTGAGTGCCTTACTTGCGTTACTACCGGGGTGTAGAGTCGTGTCTGAACACGAAGTTACGCTCCTTGGCGCACCGTTCCTACCATCTGCACTGTCGAGTCTACTCGACCCCATGATGGACAGATTGTGGGCGATGCAAGAACGTCTGCCTCTGGTCGGAGCCCACCAAGGGCTTTACCTACTCCGCTCGTCGTTCTCCGCGAGTTGCATCGTACATATCATACGATCCATGGACTGCTCGGGTACATTCAACCAGCTTCTCCAACCATTCGACGACCAGGTGGTGGAGGCCCTCGAGACGGTTTTGGGTCTGAACTTACGACCACGAGAGGTGCGCCAGGCGGCTCTCCCCACCTCCATGGGCGGTCTTGGTCTTCCATCGGCCCGCTCCTTGGCATGGCCTTGATGCACGCTACTTCGGGTCATGTCCTAAAGCCTGCTCCCGCTGGGGGCTTGGGCCCCCATTGTTTGCGGCAACTCGCGACGCTATAGCGGCTGGACTCCAAGCTTCACTGCCTGATATGAATAGACTTGCCTGCCAGAGGGCCTGGGCCGAGAAGGTACACGAATCTTCGCTTACTGAGTTGCCTGAAGAATGCGGTGACGACCAGGATAGGCCGCGCCTCCTTGCCGTCGCTCGTCCAGGAAGCCAGCGACTGGCTACACGCACTCCCCGCTGACTCATTGGGTACCCGCCTTGATGACCAATCCACCCGGATCTGCGTTGGCCTGAGACTGGGAGCGGATTTGGTAGAGCCACACAGATGCACTTGTGGCGAGCCTGTCGGACGCCTGGCCAGACACGGCCTGTCTTGCGCTCACTCGGCGGGCCGGCGCCCACGTCGCACCGCTCTGAATGACATTCTTGCAAGGTCGTTGCGAAAAGCCGGAATCCCTTGCATCCTGAAACCGCCTGGTCTTTCTAGAGACAATGGCAAGCGGCCCGACGGCTTCATCAAAGTTAAGAAAGTATGCGAACTTAGGCCGGGCGTTCCACTTTTCACCCTTCGCGTTCGAGACGCTAGGGTGGCTCTGGGCCCCTCACAACCACGCTAATTTCCCAGGTTGGCGACGCTTTACAGCAGGCTACAATGGACAAAAGGGCGGGCACTTTCTTCTGCCAACGGCTTTCCCTAGAGATTCAGAGAGGTAAGGCGATTTCGGTGCTCGGAACTATGAAAGACTGGATGGACCCGCGTCTTCGCGTCAGGGGTCGGGCAAGACTCCCACTCGGACACGAGTGATAGATGAGGAGTGAGCCATCGGTGCCGTGGATTTAAACATTCACATGTATATATTAAATTCCTAAATAAATGGGAACCATAATAATAATAATAACAATTTTGGTTTGCATACAACAAGAGCATGGGTAATTCTCCAGAATAATAATTTTTCTGAAAAGTGTCTTACTTTTTGAATAAATGCACATATCCTGTAAAACGGAAAAAAAGGCTTTCGACTAAATAACCATGAGAGAACTGACTGCGTCACCACTCCCTTGTGGCCGCAATGGCAAGTGCGTAACATGGGATGCTTCAGTGTCCAGTACTGCGGCCCCGTCCTAACTGGGTCATAATCTCTGTAAGCACGGGATGGGTAGCAGAGCATGCCGAGAGAGATAGAGCTAACAAGGACAGTTTTCATTTTGTGCCATTAGCTACGGAGAAAGGTATGGCCTATCGACGCTAGAACAAGAAGATTTATTCGGAGCTTGGTAAGTTAATAGAGGCAGTTACGAACAACCAGCGCAAATGAGATTATTTAAAATACCTTTTGTCTCTCGCGGTGTCAATGCAAGTTTCATAATTGATGTCATTGGATGAGCGAATAAGACACTTTTGCTGGAGCCTATTCATGCGTTTGAACCTCACAATTGTGATTTTGAAACATCCTATTATAATTGTGATTATTATCGTAATTTATCAACACCCTAGTTAGGTAAATTATTTTTTCTATTGCCACTTTTATTAGTGCTTAAATCATAAAATTGTTATGAATAAATATCATCACTGCTATTAGTTAATTTTCGCCCTGTGTTAGCCGATGACGCCTATATAAGAAGCCGAGTACTCTCAACAACAGCTAATGACATTCTCTGCGCCAGAAACATCGCTTCGCGTCGGTCGTACGTAATATATTCCGTTTGTTTTGCGATATTCTAAAATAGTTTGCGATACCGACACTTGTAGAGCCCAGTGTCTCCAAAGCACTTCACGAAGTGGTAGCTCCTTAACAGCTTGAGATACTTTCTTTGCTTTTTCGATTATGCGTGATCTATGATCCATTCACACTCGACAGAGCTGTGACAAAAATATGGCAATGCCGCCGTGCAAGAGACAGATTCATTCCAGACAAACTTCTTTCGTGTGACCATAGAGGTATGATAACCCATACTAAGGCAAAGTTGTAAGCCATTGCTTCCACTTTCAGGCTTTAGTGCAGTTGGTGTTCCTTTTTCTCTCACTAATCCATTGAGATGCGCGTTTCTTGTGAGCCGACTGAGACCTTTTAAGCAGTTTTATTGTTTTTTAGAACAAACTGGAAAATGCGGGTTCGGGGGGGGGAAACTTTGGGGTTCGGAAGCTGGTGTTTGGGCCATACTCTAGTTAGCCGTGTTATTCCTCCTGCCATAGATCGATTATGCGCCAACGCTCCTCGTCCTTCTTGCGCGAGGTGTAGCCCCATAGGCGGCGGCGCTCCGCTGCTTTTAGGCTCTAGGGAACCGTTCTAGCGAGAGCGGCCGCCGCTGCGCTAACCGTTTGGTACGTCGCAGTTATCCTGAGGGCTCCGACCTTCTAGGACCGACGCAGGCGGTTCCCGTTGGCGGCGAACTTTAGGGTGGGCCAGGCGGGAGATCCGTACAGGGCAACTGACTCGGTCGTGGGTATGATTATTCGACGTCTGGATTGTCGGGGCCCGAAAGTGTTGGGCATGAGCCGTGTGAAGTTGCTGGCTTTTTTTATGGGAGGTTTCGGGAATGCATTATGCACATGCGCCACTAGCAGCCTGCGTGACTAGTGTGAGACTCGCAAACTCACTAAACCCGGATTTCTCCCCACCCCGCCCCCCCCCCAGGCTTGCTATTACGTTGGAATTACATCGAAGCCGTGGGAGAGGCGTCTCTGCCGTTCTCCTTCAATCAGCTCTATCCCTGACTATCATCCCGCATGTCTACCTGCGATTGGACAGGGGGATGCCATTTTGTAATCCGTCCTGTGAGGGTGCGTCGAGACTATGAGGGCCTGGCTGCTCCCCACCCCTCCTCCCTCCCTCGACTCCTCGTCTCGACTTCTCTCCCGAAAGACCCGCTCAAACCTCTCCCGCCTGGCCGTTTCCTTGGCTGTCTTGAGTATTCAAAACGGCGTCGAACAAGTTCGTCGCCTCCCTCCATGCCTCCGCCAAAGTCATATGGGCGACCATATGACTTCGGCGGAGGACCGACTCCTTGATGGGTCGGCCTCTCACAGCGGTTGGTGCTGCGTAATCCGTCCGCATTGTAATCCGCCTACCCAGCTCACTGATGAATCTCTTAGGTTGCCTTGCTTACCGGACCCATTGTTTCCATAACTATTGGAACTACAGTTATGGTACTAGCGTTTTTTCCGATTTCTGCGTGTTTGGCAATCCATCCTGCCTCTAGTGAGCTGTGGAGTATTTAGAAGGGAGCCACTGTGCAGGACACTGTAGCATCCCATATTAAGCATTGCCGTTAGCCCATAGCATGATTGTTACAGCGTCAGGTCTTTTGTCGTCATCACGTCATAATCTGGGCTCGAGGGTGCTTGGTATGCCAGCCCTGCGAAAACTCTTCTTATAATTGCATTAAGGGTCTAAAAACTCTACCATGGCTTTTGATGCAGCTAAGAGGGTGAAGTCCATCCTCAGTTACTGCGGTACCACATGCGTTGCAATTGTAGGGGTTGCCAATCGGGGCACCTATTCGAAGAGCTGTTACCATGCGTAATGAGGCGTTGTCCAGCATGGTCCCCAGCTGCGGGAAAGGGAGACACTATAGAAAGCCACCACTAAATGTGTCCCGTGCTGCCAGAAAGACAACTTTTTCCACTGGGGATCGGAGACTGTCTAACAGCTCTCTAGTTGCAGCGCTGCATCTGTAGGAGACTAATGTATGCTGTGTGGGACCTTCTTGTCAGGGGCCTAGTCCAATCGTTTGTATAGCTATTAGGTCTGCGGCGTCTTTGGCTCTTGTGATTCCTTGGCGAACGCCTGGTTCCTATCAACGTATTTGCGAGTTTACCAAATTCAAAAAGAGACGCAGCATAGCACATGGAAGCCAACTCCGCCGCTGATCGAATACCAAGTCCTCCTTCTGCAATTGGAAGGGTTGCTCTTTTCCAGGAGTTGTCATGCAGGTCGACGTTTAATACCTCACCTAAAATGCTTCTTGCGGTATCGTCGTAAGCTTAAAGATATTCAGTAGCATTTAATAGCAGGTAAAGTGCCCAGGATATAGTTAAGTTGAGTTTTGGCAAGCCCCAATATTATATATATATTATTATTATTATTATTATTATTATTATTATTATTATTATTATTATTATTATTATTATTATTATTATTATTATATGTTAAATAATGTTACAATTGTGAGGTCTGAACGTATTATTGCCAATTCTTTAAATCATTATTTCACTCCATGGCACCTAAAATAGATGCCGCGTTTCCTCTGCAAACGGCCAAGGACAACGCTTGCCTCAAGAATTGACCCTCTCTTCGGTCGCTTGTGACCTCCTGAATTCGCTTACTCAAATCTTTAAGAAATGCTTCGGTTTCCACAAAAGTATATCTTGTTTCCAGGCTAGTGTATTTAACGCGTTTTCTGGCGTCCGTGTGCTTTGCCACCCACCCCGGCTCAACTGAGCTGTGGTGTAAATAGGAAGCCGCAGTGGTGCACGAAACCGTTGCATCCCAGGCAATGGACTTCCCATGAGACCATAATGCAATGGTCACCCCATCAGGTCTTTCTTCGCCAGCGGTCACTAAACCTCTCGGTTCAAGTGTAGATGGTATACCGGCTTATAATCACACTGTTTAGTTCAGCATGTCTGGATGATCTACCGGCGCTCTTCGGGCAACTTAGTGTAGGCCACTGGAATCTACCATCTCTCCACACAGTTTGCACTGAAACGGCTCGCAGACGGGAGCGCCGATTCTAAGTGCTGACATCATGCGGAAAGGGTTGGGATCCAGCATGGTGCCGAGCTGAGGTGAGGGTAAGGCTTTAAGCTGAAGTTATCTTCACCACTGAAGTTATCTTGTGCCGCTAAGAATACGGCGCGGTCTCTCTGGGAAACAAGCCCCTCTAAGATCTCCCTGCTTTTTTTTTGCTTTTAAGCTCATCGAGGTTATATTGACTGGGATATTCTTCTAAAGGCCCAGGGTCCAGCATGGTTCTAATGGTGTCTCGCGCTTTACTGGTTTCATGTTTTATTTGTGGTCGAACTGCCTCCTCCACTAACGAGGCTGCCACCGGACCAAATCGGATCAGTGAAGCAGCGTAGCAGACAGGAGCTAGGTCAATAGCACTTCGTATTCCGAGACCACCTTCACGTATTGGGAGACTTGCTCGCTGCCAGGTGTTGTCTTTCAAATTGACGTTTAGGACTTCACTAAATATATCTCTGCTGACGTCATCATACGCGGTTATTTCTTCAGAGCACACTATAGCAGGACATGTACGCAGTGTGTATTTAAATTTTGAAGACCCCAGGACTATATCTCCAAATGCACAGCGCAGCCTGAGGATGCAAGCGTGTCAGTCGTGGACGAATTTTGGTAAGGGCCTCTTTCTTCCTAGAGAGTGCATGTAACCTAACCGTGGTTGCCCGGCAAAGCCACCGCCACTAAAAATACTACACTAAGTATTTCTGTGATCTCTTGGATTGCTTCCTCTCTCTCCTGAAGCGAGCCCCCGACAGCGGTAATCTCACATTTTGAAGCATTCAGTGCCAGTCCCCCGTCTTTTTCAAACTGCAGCACTCTTCTCAAATCTGTCGCGATGATACTCGCGGGGCCCGCAAGCGTGGCGTCATCTAGATACCACACGTTGAAAGGGCTCTGTAGTTGCGATACTAGATCTGATATACCGAGACTAACTAGAGCAGGACCTAGCGGGTCACCCTGTTGAATGTCTGCTTCCGAACGCAATGTTGAAGTTGTGCCCCAGGTTAAGAGTGAAGGATCTCTGTAACTTTGCCAGACCATGGGCAAAAGCTCTGGACTTTTCTTCATCACGGCATCCAGTATCTTGTCCCTTCTTAGCGTACTAAACGCTTTACAGAAGTATAGTTCAACCAGAACCTTCACGTGGTCCTCAGTCTTTAAAAGGGCGCGTGTAGCATGCACCAGTGCTTCTGCGCCGCCTCTAACAGCCACTCCAACTTGATGTGGCAGGATCGCTGTCAGAATTGCCTTTTTATTTCTCGCCATTGCTATCTTTGCAGCAATCCTACGCAAAGTCAATCCACAAGCTATGGGCCTTATAGAGTTGTCTTTCTTCTTAAGAGCTGTGAGATTTGCACCATAAAATAGTGGTAGACAGAACTTAGGTGATGTGCCGTTTAACACTCTGTCAAGGAATATGCTTAGACCATTTAGCAGACATTCTGACGAGGGAACAGTTTGATCCAACATATCGCGCAGATGACGTGGTCGCAATCCATCCAGTCCGGCTCCGCTTGCAACAGGGAATGTAGCAAATTGCCTCTAAGATCGCCGAATTTTCGACGCTCTCGCAGAATCCAACTGTAGGTTGCTCGAAGGTTTCTAAGCGCTCCTGACAGGCGGCCGGTGGTGGTGGGTGTTTGTTTCTTAATTCGCGCTCCGTGCGAGAATTACGTGGTGCGAATGTGTCTGATGACAGCAGGACTCTAGCGGCAGAGCGTACATCGCCCTCGGCTAATTTTCTCTCAGCCATAGACAAGCTCTGCCGGTCTCCAACTGGGCTGTCTAGTATATTAGCCTTTCTAACTTAAAAACAAATCCTTTTGGGGCTGACTCTCAGCCAAGATTTAACGTCCATGGGACTGCTTTTCGCATTGCTTCATAGACGGACCCCCATAAATACAAATGTGCAGCGGTGGGGCTCAAACCCGCGCACCTATGTGTCTCCTCCGGTCGCGAGGCGCAGACGCATGCCACCACGCCACCGGGCTCGACAGCCTTTCTAACTGCCTGCAGGAAACTTTCCTGCGTCTTTTGTTCGAGCATTGACGCATTGTCTTTGATTATTTTGGTTAGTGTGGCTTCATGATTTTTTTCTATGTGGAAAGGCCAGCATCAAAGATGAAGCAGACATTAGACTATTCCAGCTTTGAGGATCCAGCTTTGAGTTGAAGTTATTTAACGCCTTTGCGAAGGCTACGGCACAGGCTTCTCTCGCTCCCCGGGGTATGACCCTGGCAATTTTGAGATCTCGACGTGCCTGTGCTAAAGTTTGGGTCAGTGTCGCTGGGTTGGCTAATGAGGAATCGATAGGGAGAAGTATGCAGCGGAGAAGGCGTATTGGGCGAGCTAGTCGGTTCTGGTTGAAAGGGTCTTATATATTGATTGCGTAGGGATGCCGGGGGGTGTAGACGGGTTATGTGCGCCCGCAGGCCCTGAGAGGTTCTCAAGGTGCGACCTTAGTGCGTGCAGGTGTAAGGGGTCTGGGATAGTGGGGAGTTCAGTCTAGAGTCTTTGTGTGTAGTGGGATCACACACGCTTATCTCAACCGTGTAACCCAGGTTCGATTCGTGCCAGACTCGCAAGGGGTCGCCCCGGGTACGACAAATTTTGTCGTCATGGGTGCAACGCTGTCGAGACGCTGGCCCACATCGCTCAAGTGTGCGATCACACCCATCGCCCTATAATCAAGCGCCACGATGACATATGTGAGCGAGTCACCCGCCTACTCCGTGCTAAAGGAATGCAGGTGGAACGAGAGCGCACCTTCCGAAGACCCGCCGCACCGGCTCGGAGACGAGACCTCGTCATAACAACACCTACGAGGGTCTGGGTCTTGGACGCCGAGGTCTGCGGCCCCTCAAGAGACCTTGCATTGGCCAGACGGGATAAGATCAGGAAATACGATATACCCGGGGTCAGGGATCAACTTCCCAGCTCGCTTCCCCACCGATTCGGGTCCATCACCGTGTCGATGACCGGTGTATGGGAGCCCGAGTCGGTGAAGGATCTCCTGACTCTCGGGTTATCAAAGAAAAATCTGATTCGACCTAACCGTCCTGGCCATGCAGGGTACCCTACGGGTCTTCCGGGCGCACCGGACCACAAGAGCTGGGTTCCGTCGCGGAGGAGGAGCAGGCGAACTCACCGGGAGGCGATTTTAAATTATTTTTTTAGGCGGGCACTGCCTCCGTGTGCAAATGTGCAATTATTGAATAATTCAATGTTGTATTCCCATGTTACGATTACGTCGGGATGGAATGGTTGTGAAGTCATTTATGTATGGTTTTTGCGATATTCGTGTTTTCCATATGAACCAAAGGCACTTCTTTAGAGCCCGTCTAAGACAGCTATCATAAAGGCCTTCCTGCCTCCGACTCAAGAAAAGATACAGCTCTATTATAAGTCTTGGTTGTCTCTAGCCATTTAGACAGTAAGGGCTTAAGAGATCTTCCATATCTGGAAAATTCTGTTAACGATATTTGGAAGATCCTGCAACTGTTTTTATTGCGACTTCGGCTGCCGTCCTTCCGGTTGCTTGTTCGATGCTTGTTTCTTTTAGTCGACATTTTTTCTAAATATTGGTGGGGGGAGGTGACAAAGCACTGTCTCTCCATCTTTGTCCATTATTTGTCTAGAACCCATAGTTGTTGTAGATCGTGCGGCATCAGCATAAGACTTCTGTCCATCTGTCGAGGTATTATTATTCTGCTCTACGAATTGAACCATTGTAGGAAAATCATCTTTGACGGGGAGACGGGCGAATACTTTCTCGTATAGCTTCACTCTTTGTGCTTCGGAATATATTCTTCTTACACCACCATTGCTATCGTTGGAAGCATGGGCACCGCCACAGTTAACACAACGGGCCTTATCATGGCATTCCCATATTTGGTGTCCAGGGCGGCCGCACTTTCTGCACGTGGGTTCACCTTGTTTTTGATAATCGGTAGCCTTATGTCCGTACTTATGGCATTTTAAACATTGCAAAGGAGACCCTGCACATAACGTTACTTTAAAGATTTCGTCGACGATTGTAACTTCTGAGACCGGCATGGTTTCGAATCTTAGTGGCACCCTCGCGGAGTTTTTCCAGCCCTTCGTTGTTTTGCCTCCATCGTCCTGTGTGACCACAGCAAATTTTTCCCTTTTTACTTGGCTAACACCCTGATCTTTTAAACATTCAAGTAAATATTCTTCGGTGAACTGGGGATTAACACCGAAGATTCGTCCCCAGAACGCTGACGTATTTTCACAATGAGATATTGATACCCCGCAGACCATTTCCAGCGTTCTTGCAATTGCGACCAGTTTTGGTTCTTTGACGCGAATTGCTAGCTTTTCTTGTGCTGTGATACGCGCATGCGCTCCCGGCAAAGATTATCTTATTTCATTATATATCTTTAGTAGGTTAATCGTAGGTAGAGTAATCGCATTGACAGTCTTCAATGCGGCCGGGTCATCCAGATATTGAAAAATTATCTCGGGATCAGCTAGCGCTTCCAAACTAGCCACTTTTTTGCCGAACATGTGTACCCGATGCGGCTTTTCATTTGAATTCTCCTCGCACCACGAGAGCTTCCTCCGCTCTCTTACGGTTGCTTTTCCTCACCCCCCCCCCCCCCCCATCCCGTATGAGTCTACCCACTGTGCTACGTTGTGTCGTCGAAAATGACAACTCGTGGTTTTAAAACACAATTATTTATTGTTCAAACATTCGTCAATTGACCCCAGCTTGTGTTCATTCACGCGTACCAGCGTTTCCTTAACCTTCGACGCGAAATTGTCATCGCGAGTTGGCGCCATGCGAACATCGTGTCTGGTGTCCTGAAAACGAAATTTCCCGTTGCCTTCTTGCAGTCGCAGCAACAAGAAGGCAACAGGAAATTTCTTTTTCGAATCTTTCTTCGCCTCAAGCGCTGCGCCGCAGGCGTGCTCGATGGTCAAACGTGCATGTAGATCGGAATCTTCGCTATGCTTCAAGAAGTTTGTGTTTTATAAACACGTGGGCATTCACGTGCACCGGAGTGTTAAAGACGCAGATATACACGATATTTTAGTGACGAAGGCGCAGATGCCGTACGAGTAGTTAAAGAGCGCTAGATAGTGACCGCCAGCATTTCTAGTAGTTGCTGAGATTTAGGACACACCGAATTCTTTATATAGCTTAAAGGAAGCGTTTAGAACCAACGACACGTGAAACAACTGCACATCTGCTATTGGTAGTATGGCAAAATTGTTGCTGTATTTCTGTTGTTAGTACTGCCTTTACGAGTTGTGCACTAATAGAAATGTGAGGTGACAACGGAGGTTGGACGAGTGTCTAGTAAGTCTCGACATACTAATGCAGGCTCGCTCACAGCCTCTATTAGAAATTGTGCAAATAAATTAATTGACAGTTTTCAACAATTGGCGTGTGTGCAGTGTTTAAACCACTAATTAAACGTGCTTAGCGCTAGCGGGGGTCATGTTGAATAAAAGTGTTTGTACGGGGTTTCTCGGTCGACTTACGCAAAAAAAGGACCTAACAATCGGTTTTCATTTAGGTACGAGCGACAAAGGCACGACAAAGTACGCACACATTTAGACGCTTGATTCTGTATATTTTTCTAAATGTCATATGAACGGAGGGTCCTCATTTAATTAATATAATATAGCAATATAAAAAAACAGCTTATCTCCTCTAGGTATTTCCACCACCAATGCAAACTCCAGGGGTAGTTTCAGATGTATACTAAGAGTCGGCTGGTGGAGGGGCGAGTGTATAGTGAGCATAATGTACTGTCATAAGGCCAACGTGCTTATACATATCCAGGCGTACTTTAACGTGTTAATATTTTTTTTAACACGCTAAAGTACACCTGGATATGCATAAACATAGTTCTAGTCATGCCGCCTCGTCTTCTTTTCCGAATAGGAATAACCACATTAGGCAGCGCCATATGAGGCGCCAATAAAATGTGGCAGAGGGCGGACAATGAGACAATGGGGTGTGAGCGTTCATACGGGGCTTCCTTCTGTAGTTCGCTCAATTTTTACCGTCTCCCCTGAGACATTACTACGTGTCCGAGATTATCGTCGTTGAACAACTCACCAGTGAACTGTCGGTAGGGCCACGCAGTAAGCGCGGTCCCGAAGCGGTGAAAGGAGTCACCCGCTGACCGTAGACGGGCTCGTTGGCTAAGCGGTGCAAACACGCAATAAGACGACGAAAAGAGCTCGTAACGTTGGTAGCCTGGCGTGATCTGCTCTGTTCTGGTGTGTCGTCATGGCCTGCCTGGGTAACTGTGGCGGTCGGCCAGTCTGTGAACGAACAGGTTCGATCCCTCACTCACTAGTTTCTCTGAATCTCAAACTAAAGCAGTCACCCGTGCCTGTAGAGCTATTGCTTACCACCTCACAGTGGCCTTCTACCGAGTTATGTGACCGAATTGTCACTCAGTCAGCTAGCAGCAGCAAGCACAGCAACAATAACAACAACAACAATTAAAAACAGCAACAACTGCAGCAGCAAAAATGGGCCCCGACACGAAGGCGAATCTTCAGCAAATAGGACAGCTAAAATGAACAGAACGCGGGAAGACCAAGACAATACAAGCATTAACAACAACTACAACAATCCGACTATGGCAACGTACTGTTCATGATGATGACGACTGCCGTAATTGTAATGATGATGATGGACAAACTTGGTATGGTGAGACAAGCCAACGACGGTGAGTAACCATAAAAACAAAAGCAAAATTAAGAGCAGCCAGTCGGTCGGAAAGGTGAAATAATGCCGTAAAAATCAGTCCCGTGGACCTTATATATTGGCTGAGGTTTAGCTCGAAAAGTTTATTAGTAAGTCGGCAAAGTGGCATCTAAGAGGCGCGTGCAACCTCGGCGAATGATCGATCTATAGCGCTTACGCTCATCTCTTTCCCTTCAATTTTGGTCGTCCAAATAAGTATAACTAAGTATATAACGACGCCTGTCTCACTCCTGTATTTCATTACTGTACCGTCCTTTTTCCCGTTTAAGAAAGTGGAAAAAGTGGCACTTACGTACATCACTGCGTCGGTCCTGAGATTGTGTGGAACTCGAGCCGGGCAACATTCATGTTGCGAGCAATCCTAGACATCAGCAACACCCTGTTTTCTGCGCAGCATACATTACGAACTACCTATAGATAGCTGCCGCGGAATCGCTTTGCACGGCCTCGGTACTCGCTTTCCATTCCTTTTTGTAGGGCTTCAAGCACACTAATCACAAGAAGGTCAACGATGTCTGCCGTCGACTCTGCGTAGGCCCTCTCCGTATGATTTGTTACTTCTCCTTGTCACGTATGACAATGCCTTTGTTAAGTGATCCCGAGGAATGGCTGTCTGAAAGTGATCCAGACGGCGATGCGTGACATCGTTCGGTAGGCTAAAAATACTGTCCGCCAGCTGTCTTTGTGTGTGCTTAAGCGTCATTTGAGAGATCTGCTTTTATATTTTAGCGCAGGTCCGCTGAGATTTAGCTACTCACAATTAGGTTAATCACTGCAATCAATAAAGGTTTGCAAAGAGCTGACAGCACCTTCTATTTGTATTCTAATCGTTCCCAAATCTTGTTTAAAAGATCCTACGGCTATTTATGCCGCCTTGAACAGTGCATGCTGCACCTAAGCTACAAGGTTAGGTTCTAACTTTGTCGAATTCGAGGTATTGTGTTTTATGTTTTTACCTTTTTTGGCGAAATATCAATCTCAAACCGTTGAGCGTTCGCGGCGGAATTCATACTGGGCAAATGAAAAAAATAATTGGCACATGTTCTTAGAGGTGGCTTTTTTAGCTTTGCTGCGAGAGCAACCCGGCTATCTTTTAGGCTGCTACAAACCTTCTTTGGCTGAGTAACCTGTCTACTAATCTTCTAAAAATATCAGAAGAACGAGGTGTTTGATTGTTATTGGTGAAGCGACACGCGAGTGGAGGGGTGCCACAAAGATGGTCGAAGTTATCTGGATGCCATATGCACCTCAACACAGATATGAAGAACGAATCCTTGCACAGCTTTAAGTTCTTAAGCTATGAAATATCGTGTTTTAGGGCTTAGCTCTTAAGTATTGTGAATCGATTTCAGTTCTACTTTTACGTGCCAATGGACCCGGGCAGGCAGGCGCGTCTCTGAAGAAACGCAGCACCCGATCACGTGGTCAGTTTCGGTTTCAGGTAGGGCAGGATAGGAGAAAATCGCATTGCTACTATCAGACACAGCAGCAGCAATAACAGCAGCCACAACAACAACAACAACAAGGGTATCTGTAGAACAGCCGCTACTTTCAGCAACACCTAGTTGCCCTTTTTCCCACCCAACAGGCTGCTTTACTCGATAGAGGCCGTTTTGGCCAGGTTGACGCTTGCGCTAGACCCGCGTAAATAGCGACACGTTGCCTATCGTTAACCACATGCATTGCTGCTCTGTTTTTGGCCGACGCATGCACACAGACAGACAGACACAGTAACGCATTCAAAGCTGACCGCGTGCATTTTGTCCTTCCGCGCATCAGCAGCGGCCCTGCTGCCGCTAGCCGACTATGGCCCTGAGCGACAGGGATCTTCGCTTTGTCTTGTTTGCTAGGCGACGCTCGCGTCAGCTGCAGCATAGCAGTTGCAGGACGACGACTGCCGTACTCCTCAGCAGGTTCCTAACAAAAGGGCAAAAGGCTCTGGCTCGTCGGCGACTGGTCGTCGAGCAGAGAAACACAAACAGACAGGGCAGACGAAGGTTCGCCTGCCTTCGGCGATGCCCGCCGCCTCCCAGCCAACGAACAGCCAAGCCCGTCCAAGCTGCTTGCAGCAATTCGGGCCACGTTTAGTAGAAAAGACAGTACGACACGGTCGAAAGCATATCGACCTACCTACGAGAAAAGAGAGCCATCTCTCTCTTTCTCTTTTCTCGTAGGTAGGTAATCGGGTTGTTTGACAAATGTTGTGTGACTGCTATATCCGCAAGCAAAAGGAAGCCTGCTGGCCCCTGAGTCCAGTCAATAAGGAACACATTGTCGCCGGCATCGTCGTTGTCGAAGGCGACAACAACAACAACAACAACAACAGCAACAGTCTTCACCAAACCATTCTTCTCCCCACCAAAAGACCCATCGTTGTCTCAACCGCCCAACAAATCCAACTGACCAATCGAATCTACAAAACTACAATTGCTGCTCCTACTTTTGCTACTAAAACTATGATTTTGTTTTGAAATTGAATATGGTATAGTTCTTTTCATCAAAACGATTTTTGTTTTGCTTTGCGGTTTAGGTTTTATGGCTAGTACTTCTACTCCTGCAGTTGTTACTACTGCTATTAATTACTGCGAGCAAAACGAACAAAAGGACCATGGATGGAAATAAGACAACAGCGCCTGCAAACAGCCTAACACCGTTGTCGTATAGGTGTCTAGGCCTAGAATATCAGCCTTCTCATTCTGTAAACCTGGACGAACTGTCTACGTAATCTGGTGCTGCGCCAGCAGCAGGTTCTAGTCAGCCGCCCGTCAAAGGCGGTTCAGGCTTGCCTTCTAGTCTCAATAAAAAAGAACGCGGCAAGAACCAAAACTAGGCGCGAATAGGCAAAGCCAAAAGGGCCTATTCTCCGCGAACAGAAATGAGGCAGAAAGCTCACACGTAGCTCAGAATCAGCAACAACAGCAAAAATACCAACACTACCAGCACTATATCCGGCATCGAGATGATGTCGTTCCTTATTGGACTCTCGCTCAAACACTCGTGCATTCGATTACAGCGCTACTGCACAGTTTACTCGTCCGTGTCTGAATACCTACCCCCCCCCTTCGCCTTACACACAGATAAATAGCCCAATTCCTCTAACACAATGAAAGAGAACCCCCACAAACCTATGATGTCTGTTAAACTCCCAAAGTTCTACAATGCCCACGGTACGAGACACTAATAATTATACAGATTGACCATTGTTCTACTATTTACATCTTGGCGCTTGTATGTCGACCTGGCTCTATCTAGATGCCTGTGATTAGTACCCATTGTCTGTTGTCTTCTCTGTGGGCCGCCTTTGGTTCTGTTTCCGGTATCGGTGCGAATCGTTAGTGAGTGCCGACCCGGCTACATATAGCGAAATAGCGCTTTGGCGAACTGCACGATTACTATAGGTGCGCTCAGGAATTTCGAGAGCATTCGCATATTCTCGAGTTTCGACCACGTTACCCAGGTTAATTGCAAGGCGCGCCCAAACCGATGCCAGCCCATCTTCTTTATATATATATATATATATATATAACTGGAAGAAATCGAAGCATTAAACATCATCCGATAAACGGCGAGTACGTGTAGTCTTCTGACGACCACGTTGTAGTTCCATTGTGGGCTGCATGGAGGGAAAGATTTTTCACAATGACAAGGTTGTAAATTATGCCTCTATCACGCAATGGACAATAGCGACGCTGTATCACGTTACTCCATTAGAACTCCCATAACGTTTAAATGACGTAACAAAATGCTTAATAATGCACGTATTGTTGTCGGTGCCACTACGAATGGTATTGTTGCTTCTGTTGTTGTTCTTGAGAGTCTTTCTTTAAATTGCTGCTGCTGCTGGCGTTACTAACAATGTCTACCGTTATTGTTGTCGTTGGTGTTACTCCTGCTTGTTGTTGTTGTTGTTTCGTAAAGGCGAGAATATAATTTACGATGTTGGCTAAAATTCCCATGACGCTTGCTGCTGATGGCGCTTATGTTGACGACAGTGATGATGATGGTTATGGGGGTATCTTCGTTTGCGAGAAGAAGCGTTCCCCTAATAAAGCAAACAGCAAGGAACAGACAAAAGACATTACCGCAGGCATGTCCGCAGGGCGCCGAGCTACATCCGCCCCCACTCTCCGGCCAAATGCTAAGCGCAGCAAAAAGGCGACGATTGAAATCAAACACAACTCTCAACATCACCATCACATGCTATTGGCAAGGGAGGCGGGTCTTGCCAAGCGGATACCCAAGAATAGACGTCACCTTGTTCGTTCGATGAGTCAGATAGGGTCGTCAATGGAGACGACAGCGGCCAGAGACTAACAACAACAACAACAGCAACAACAACAACAACAGGAGCAACTACAGCAGCAACAACAACCACCCAAAAATCAATGCTGTTGCTGCTGACTGCACTTACCCGGCAAAACGGCAATAAAAACGTCAACAAGGCATACAGGTAAAGCCATACAGCGAACATACGATCCAGTGGTGCCAAAAAAAGAGCCGCTAGATCTAGCATCTTCAGGCAATAAAGCCGAAATGCGCGTCGCTGTGGCTGACATATTGTCCAACAGAATGGCCACCTATGGGGCGTCGTTTGGAACATCCCAAGCCATCAGCACGGCTATACTATTATAGGCCGAAACACAGCAAGCTATGTACGATATACAAGACGCCAAAAGAGGAATATGCAGAGGAACGCAAAGTACAGCAGCAACAACAACAACAACAAAAATGGCAAACAACATGTGATAAAAAGTACAATACGATCACTTTATTACGCCATTGCCGACGTTCCACTGGCTGTTCGTTTCGACAACATACAAGATGAAAATAAAACATCGTTTTTTGGAGAAGCAGCAAGAGCAGCACCGTTAACTCCCCCATTTCTCATCCATAAGAAGCACTTTTGAACATATTCCAGCAATTAATTGCCAGCAGTACCACTCCAAGCTAAATATATGCTGCTTGTATAAAACACGAGATTTACGTCAAACAGGTGTTCTCGATGCAAATAATAATAATAATAATAATATCATTATCGTCATTTTCACAACTCAACGAAAAAGCGTTAGCTTAATGTATTTATAAAAGGGGTATGTGACTTTTGTAAGGGTTTGCGTTAGCTTGTTATTAAGTTGGACATTAATTTGACAATTTCATTCGAATTTATAAGACGTAGGGTATCAGAATAGAGTATGCCTGTTTTTTTAATGAAAACTCTATTCGCGTATATCATATTTATTCGATTTTTGGCGTACGATCTTTTTATGTAGAGAAGTAACTAGAAAATGCGGTTTGCACACACGGGCATCACCGCAAGGAACTCGCTTGCATGTGTGGGCCGGTTGTGTGCGACTCCAACCCACTAAAAAGCAATCATCTCCCCAA
This sequence comes from Dermanyssus gallinae, assembly GCA_003439945.1. Lineage (NCBI taxonomy): Eukaryota > Metazoa > Arthropoda > Arachnida > Mesostigmata > Dermanyssidae > Dermanyssus > Dermanyssus gallinae. The sequence continues at coordinate 232,724 of QVRM01003007.1, read as the reverse complement.
CCGACTGGGAATTGTATGTGCAAATAATTCAAACAATCGAGGAAGGTGCGAGTCTAGTCGTGGCTAGCTTCTTTTCCAAAGGCCAGAGGGGTGCGTAAAGTGTGGAGGTTAGTTGTCATAGATTCTGCCATAAGTATATTTTTAAAAGTCTTCGTCACTTCAAGCCACTGGGGCAAAGACTCCTGAATAAGCTTGCAGATGCTGGGCAGGCCCGCCCCCAGTATGTTTGGTGTTGACCCTGTTAAAAACGTAGCGAAAGCACGCTGGTCCGCCCTTGCTGGACACCTCAGAATCGTTTGTTTTAGGGTGTCCTCAAGTTCATCGCCGCAGTGGACGTTTACGGAGCTCGGAGCTTTTCCGATCCTGAACAGTTAAGACTGGTAGTCCCCTTGTCCTGTCAGGACCTGTATGGTGTGTAAGGTTAGTTCCCCCCGGGCCGATATGGCCATTCTTTGATGTTTAGTATATGTTTTCAGAGACTGGCGCCTGAAGCATTCTCCTCCAGGGCGTCCCACTCCTCCTGCCGTTGCCGCTCGTCTTCCTCCTTGAGTGCAGGGTCTTCCTACAGTTGGCAGCGCTCTTCCGCCTTCAGATCCTAGAGAACCGTTTGGGCGAGTAGAAGCACCGCCGCTGTGCTCATCGTCCGGTACGCCGTGATCACCCTGAGGGCTCGATCCCGTTGAGCCCGGCGCAAGCGACTCAGGTTCGTTGAGATTGTTAAAGTGTCAGCAGGCCAGGCCGGAATCCCGTATAGGACTACTGACCCGGCCAGGGACATAATGACGCGTCGCTTGGAGTGCCGGGGCCCATAGGTCTTACGGATAAGCCGTGGTAAGTCATTGGCAATTTTGAGGCCTTTCATTGTTGCCCGGCGCACGTGATAGATCTTCGAAGATCCCGATCAAGGAATACTCCGAGGTATCATGCCGTGTTTACGAACAGACTCTATAAAGATAAGCCAAGTTTTTTTTTATCAATTATGATACCTTTGTTATTGAGGCGTAAGAATTGCCTTGTTTTTGGTGGGAATTAAGCATGTCCTGTTTTTTTGCATTCAGTACGCGACGTCGGCCAATGCCTAAATTCGCATGCCTCTCCAGCAGCTTCCGGCGTCCGGTCTTGGACGGTGAGGACAAGATCGTCGGGGTAAGCAAAGGTAAAATTAATTATTAATAATCAGAAAAGATATTCTCATCGTTAATCTTCAAAATTAAAATATTGTTTATACTATAGTGTATATGAAATGCATATTAATATTAAATATTTACCATTTACCACCTTTTTGTTTAATATTCTTACTATGTTTAGTAGTTTGATTATTAGATTTTATTTACATGGTATTAAGATCCCCTAGCCGCAATACGTCGTCGTAAGCTATGTTGCATAGCAGGGGCTAAGTGTTAAGCATTGTAGCGCCCCTACATTCATATTAAAGGTCATCCCTTACGATTGAATGATTTGGTCATGTAGGAAGTAAGATAATAAAACTAAGAAAATAAAACGGTTTTTTTCTCTGGAGGGTCTTGAGTATGCCTCTCCATGGGAGACTGATGAAAGCGCTCTTGACATCAAGTAAAACGGCCACGAGGAAATCGCGTTTTCTTGGCGAAGACCTGCAGAGAAGCTCGGCATTCGATTGGACCCGTTGAATAGTGCCAATTATCGAGCGCCCTTTTCGAAATTCACATTGGGAGTCGAATAGAAGGCATTTTCCCTCTGCAAAGTCTCGGAGACATGCCTTCCCACCTGCTCCTCGTGACTGCAGAAGCGAGGGAATTCTTATTTATTTTATTTAGTTTATTGGAGGGCACTGGCTCGAGGCGACGTCCGCTTCGAGCCAGTGCCCTTCAACACGTCCTAGTTATGATTCATCTGTGACTTCTTCTTCTCAAAATATACGAGTGTATGGTCAGATGGTCGTTGTTGTCGCTCGTGCTACTAAAGACGCAGGTTACGCGCTTGGCGATATACCACTTCTATGCCAATGCTCCTGGAAATATCCGTGACTCATTTCTCACACACGCACACATATCACATCCTGTGTAAGGCGGTAGAACATATCTCTTAAATAAAAAAAAACATAATCTGGCCTAATCAGTCTTGTTTAATTTTCACCTCTCCATTTGTATAGCAATCTTTTAGTGTTGTGTGCTTTGCTTTTAACCGGATTTGGTTCTGGAACAGCTCAGCCTCCTCTCTGAGAAAGACTGAGCCAAAATTAAAATACGTCTATGTCTCTCGTAGGACAGTATAAGCTCTGCATTAGTCCTTTCTATGACAAAATGCTTCTAGGGCGACATTCTTAACCCACTCCTAATTACCGTTATAGCAAGGAGAAATAAGGACGTTGGAGGTTCTTGGCGGCACGAGACTCAAACATAAAAGCAACCCATTAAAGTACGTGTATAAAATTGGAGATCGCATGAAGCTATGTACGGATCAATTCAAGAATATTGAAAAATCGTATTTCTGAAAGGAAAAGTTGAAGAGTCTCAACCCTGGCAGATTTGGCAATACTAAGTGACCTTTAGAAAAATTAAGAAAACAAAGAGGCTTAAAAAACAGAGAAAATAAAGAGACGGCATATTAAAGCCAATGATTCATCTCCAAAAACGGCCCTGTGCGGCAAACCCTACGTTAAATGACGAAAATTGGTTACACGACTTTTTTTCAAGGTGGAAAATGCATTTACGCATACGCGCCTACATTATGTCGGACAGTGTGGGGCTAAACGCAGGGCGAAAGAGTACATGATTCAATCCAATCCGAGTGCACAACCCACTACCCCCCCAACCCCAAAACTTCCTGCTGGTTCGGAATTATGAAACATTACCTCGAGACCAGGAGTGGGGAGCCTGATGTTTCACCCCTTTCATTTTTCTGTAGGCGCGTCCTAAACAGGCAAGTTTTGTCGGGTTATATCAGGGGGGCTTTGGGCGATGTATTGCGCCCAGCGATGATTCCCCATCAGGATTTTTTTCGCGCACGAGCCCGTCGAGGCATTCTAGGCCAGACCCCAGTTAGTCGATCATGTGCGCGGCGACAATCTGCGCAGTAGATGCCCGTAGAGTCCACAATGAGCTATCTCGGTACGCAGTCAACGCCGCATACACCACAATGGTATGTATACGTAGCATCATCTGGTCACGTACGCCGGCGTCGCAGAGTACGCAAATGTTGCTTTGCCGATGATGCTTCATGATGTGCGCCAGGCCGTGTCCGCTCAGCGCCTAGGCAGCGCAGTATGTCATTGCTCTCTGTGATGATGGAGCGTGTCCACCCACCTACCTTGGATACAGTACCTAACCAAATTACTACAGCAGCAGATTACGCGGCCTGAACGAGACAACGCCGACAAGTGCCATAACAGGTCATCCAGCCTACATAGGATCGATGGTTCCATAACGAGATGTCCTATGCAGTCCTTATGGATTCTAAAAAATGCCTTAACGTGTTAAACGTTATATTAAGTATATTATCCGAGACTCTTGTGATAATTCGGCATTGAACACATTGTATCGGATGAGAGCTTAGGCCGACAGCGAGAGTTCTTCAAATATATTAAAATAGTCTTGTTTTTAATACTTTGGAGTGGAAATTAGGTAGTAAAAGTAACGTATTCTGGTGCCATGTCTGGTGTCTCCAACAAAGCAATTGAAAACTTATCTGATGTATGTTTTCACAGGCACTCTGTCATTTATGAACAATCTTTTTTCCCGTTTCAGTCTTAAATTAAATGCAGCATTCAAAAACATTTAAAACGCGTACAGCAAAAAAAAAGATGCGTCAGTTTTCGCATGATTTCTATCAGTTATATGATAGTGGTGGATAGCAGATGGTCACGTAGAAATGAAAAGCCGTTCTGCAATAGTTTTTATATCGTTTAGGCTACTCCTTGTTTATCCGTGCCTAAATTGCATGATAAAATTTACAATTTGGGTGGCCTGGCTTTTATGAAGAGAACAAAGGCCATGCTGCAAATAGCGAGCATTGTCTTGATCAATCGCACTACCTGCGCACTCTTAGCAAGCACACATGTAATCGTTATGTAATTATATCAATACACACCATAATCCTGTAGGTGGTTTTGTAGAGGCAAGATTGCCAACACAGAGACGTGCCCGCGAATTCCGCGAATGCCATGGCAGGTTGATAAACAGCAGAAGCAACAACAACAGTTTACACCCAGCACATTCGATCTTGGCGACGCGGAATTGTGAATCTGATTAGCGATCGGAACGCCAAGGTATGTCTACACTAAGCATAAGTTAACTAAACGTTGAAAGTCGTGCGGGTAGGTATATATGGTTCACGCAGCTCATGCAAAGTCGGTTTGTCATCTATGCATTACGTTCGAATATTTAAAATTCCTGTTCCCCCCTGCCGCAGTATCTACTGCAACTACCACTGCTACTGCAGCGGTCTTTACAAGTGGTAATCATTGTGGTCTTTACAAGTGGCAATCCAACCAAGACGAATCCATTTCTAGACGATGATCAAGGCGTGCCCTTAGGCGAAGCCTTTCAGCATTGCAGGTTAAAATCGGTACACGCATTGGAATGTCGGTTGCACTGGTGTGCATCTGTTGCTGTTCGGCTTTTGCTCGCTAGCACATTTGTAGACCTATAAACGTTCAATCCTGAAATGTTTGTGTGCACTTGTTGCACAATTGCTTTTCTCGTCATCAAAGCTTAGAGTCGCTTGACCGGAATCAATGTTTCGCGCTCCAAATATTTATACAATGAGGCGCGTCGAATAGGTGCACACACAGCACACTATATCTATGAATATACCCAACGCAAGTCTGGCTATATATATATATATATATATATATATATTTTTATCTTGTTCAGCTCCTCCTTCGATGCCGTCTTTATCTCGTCAAGCGTAGCGTAACGGCGTCCTTTCATGGGCCTCTTCAATTTAGGGAACAAGAAAAAGTCACAGGGGGCCAGATCTGGGGAATACGGTGGCTGAGGCATCATTAGTGTGTTGTTTTTGGCCAAAAACTCGCGCACAAGCAACGATGTGTGAGCAGGGGCGTTATCGTGGTGCAAAAGCCAATTTTTGTTCTTCCACAAATCCGGGCGTTTCTGGCGGATTGCTTCGCGCAAATTGCGCATAACTTGCAGGTCATATTCCTTATTGACCGTTCTACCCTGTGGCAAGAACTCATGATGCACCACGCCCCTGCAATCGAAGAAAACTGTCAGCAAAACTTTCACATTCGACCGAACTTGGCGCGCTTTTTTCGGTCTTGGTTCGTGCGGCAGCTTTTATTGAGATGATTGAGCTTTGGTTTCCACGTCATAACCATAAACCCACGATTCGTCACCAGTTATGACCCTCTGGAGCAAATTTGGGTCGTCGCGGACAGAGTCCAACATCTCATTAGCAATGTTCATGCGATGCTGTTTTTGGTCGCAATTGAGCAATTTTGGTACGAATTTCGCGGCGACCCGTCTCATGCCCAAATCATTGATAAAAATCGAATGGCACGAGCCAATCGATATGTTTAGGTCCTCAGCAACTTCTCTAACGGTGATTCGACGATTGGCCAATACCATTTTCTCCACTTCATTAAATTTTTCGTCTGTTGTTGAAGTGCTCGGGCGTCCGGCACGCTCTTCGTCGTTCACATCTTCTCGGCCTTCTGAGAACATTTTGTACCACCAATAAACGTTGCTTCGGTCCAAGGTAGCTTCTCCGTATGCCACAGTCAACATTCGGAATGCATCCGCGCACTTAATTTCGTTTTTCACACAAAATTTGATACAGGTTCTTTGATCCATTTTTTTGAATAGGTAAAAATCGAAGACGATCCAAAACACGTGCAAGCAAAGCAGCTGTCAACAATTAAGTGAACATTCAAAATGGCCGAGCTTGTCGACATAAGTGAGAGACATGAGTACCAACATAACGCCACAAAAAATCGAAATTCGAATATACGTAACCCGCGAAAATTCAAAAGTCGCGATACTTTTTGAACACACCTCGTATATATATATATATAATATATATATATATATATATATATATATATATAATTAGACTTGCATCGGGTATATTCATAGACAACATCATTGTTTTCAATTGATAAAAGTTCACCACCATCCAGTCCGCGGCTCTCATATCAATTTTTCTGACAACTGATCTGCTGCTAAGCCTTTAGCCCACTTATGGCAGGTGGCCGATTTGAGTCGAGGTACATAAGTTTTGTCTCGCAGTCTTTCTTGACGTGTCGGCTGCTTTCCATTATTTTGATCATTATTTTCTGTTCCAGTTGCTTACTCAGCTGGATGGCTCCTGATAACCCGTGAGGCCGATAAGCTGGGAGACGCCGAGAACGAAGCCCCGCTCGTCACCAGACTTAAGATAATTAGTGCCGCGTCACGAACCAAGGAAGGGAAGGCACCCGGACCTGACGGGTCCCGGTCGCTACCACAAAGGCCCTCCTAAGGATGCTTCCTGACGGGATGGCTGCGATTTGCACTTAAATTTTACAGTAGGGGACCCTCCCCCCGCGTAGAAGTCGGTCCAAATTGGTAAGGCTATCTGCAAAAGCGAAGCTGCTGCAGGAAGTCGCGCTGAGAACTCGCAGGTTTCTGCTTGCAGTTATCATGGATGTTGAAATTTCGCGCCTTTAGCAGCCTGCCGTGGAGCACCGTTCTTGAGGTGCTCTACAGGCGTGAGGTACACGTTTACCTCCGCCGCCTCACCTCCAACTACCTAGACGAGCGGACTATTACATGCCAAGGCTTTGATTTCCGTATGACGTCTGGCTCTATCCTCGGATTAGAACGTGACATACGACGAGGTGCTCCGACTACGAGGACTCCGATCCGGAGCCAAGCTCCCTTCATTCGCGGACGATTTTCTTGTCCGGGATCCTTTCCTTTATCCGGGCTAGATCGGCTGACGGGCTCGAGCGGCATACAAACGAAGACCTTCAAGACGTGGCCTTCTGGATGAAGTCAGCAGGGCTGACTGTCGCGTACCACGTAGGTAATACCTCTGGACGCAAGCGCTACAGGGTTTTGCAAATCGTGCTTCAGAGGCAGGACATTTGTATGGCCAATTCCCCGCGCCAGTTCAGGCACCATTTCCTCATGTCGGTAGCCGAGTCTGTCGTCTTATGCGTAGCTCCAGTCTGGTCGAACTTGTACTTACGGAGATCGCGTTTTCAGTAGTTCCTACTCCTAGTCGAACATCAGCTAGACGTGCAACAACTTTTACAGTGCCCTGAGTATGGCCTTCAAGTCTGATCAACGTACACTTGCAATTTCGTCTCCCTGAAACCTGGGCCTGCATCCCCGAAAACAATAGATATCTCACAAAAAAGCACCTCTTCGCTCGCAAAGTATAACAATGGCGTTTAAGTTGACAGTCTGAATCGAGCATGTGATCCAGGTATACCCTGAATTGGGATTATTGTGCTTTGTATAGACCCCACTCAGACAGTATAGGTATATTTTTGTAGTTGTTATTTAGAGTTGTTGTATCGTCGTGATAATATCCATTGTAGTAGCTTTTTGTAAAAAGTGCTTATACAAAACATATTGGACATGGATTTTACCGGACACAATTTTCTGCTTTTTATTTGATTCATCTCTTTTAATAATTTTGATTAAAGGATTGCTAAAGCATTGTAGAGTGCAGTTCCGGGGAATAAACTACATTTGAAACTGGAAAAAAGTAAATTTATGGGCGTGGTCTGGGGGACTTGTGCGCTAGTATTGGTTGTCATCTATCAGGGTGTCGCTGGTTCGATCCCTAGTGTTGATTGAATTCTCTTTGGGCGATGTTTATTGAGAATAAAAAATAAACCGTAGCGCTGAAAGTCAGCGCTGCCACAAAGGACTTTCGGAAGAACCATAGATACCTCAATATGTCCGGCCCTTTATAGGCGAACTTTTTAAGGATTTGCAAATTGGGTTAAAGTTACTAAGCTAAACAGATTGCATGAACGTGTCGGTGATCGTTTGTTGCGCTAAAGATTCTTACTTACGACTCGTGGCTACGGTGTACCCGGCGACAACAGCGGCCATGTTCTCGAGAAAACTGAAAAGGCTACGATACGTAAAACGTATTTGACCTCTTGAATTGTTCGTGCACGTTATATACTTCGTAATTGCCGCCGCCAGCCTCAGTACAAATTTCCAACAGTCTTATTTTCAATTTCATTCAATCGATTTCCTGTATCTGCCGTAACGCAAGACGAGTCTGTAGTCTATTTGGCTAGTCGGTTAATAATATGCACAGCAACAATAACAACAACGAGAGTCATTATGCGGTAGTGTGTGTGTGTGTGTGATGAGATTATGGCAGTGTCTAGGCACCAATACATGTCTGCATAATAAGCTATATGGATAGTGCAAAGGAATTGTGCAGTTCTTGTGAATCGTTCAAGCACTGCGATGCAGCGAGGGGCGATTTGGGCAGCTGCCGGCTTGCATTCTAGTGTTTAGTTGATATAACTCGTTTGTCTAAAACCAATTTATTGTCCGCCCTATGTCGCTGGAAATCATAAGGACATGAGAGCCTGAATCAAATCTGTTGGCGCCAGGTGCTGTTGTTATTGTTGCCGATCTTGTTGTCTGTTGTTATTGTTACTCCTATTGTTCTTAGTCACGTTACGTTACAGCAAGCAAGCACTGAAGAGCTTCGAATAAATCAAACAGGTAGCGTTAGAAACAGCAATAGCAACAGGAGGAGCAAGCAACAACACCACCTGCAACAATAATCAAAAGAGAACGACACAACAATTGCAGAAAGAGCAACAGCAATTACAATTAAAAAAAACAGCAATAAATAATGCAAAACAATATTTAGCACTATAGCAAACTTTTTGAAGCAATAACAAGTAATGTCAGTGAACAAATGACAGCAACAGAATTAGCAATAACGATAATGGCATAGCAACAGCATCATCATCATCAACATCAACATCAACAACGACAACAACAACACCAACAAGATAATCATCATCATCAACAACAACAACAACGAGAACGGAAGCGCTATATATACAACCTTCACATACAACCACAATATTATGTATTATTGTCTCGCATGGCAACTTCTATGGGCTGCTTCTGCTGCTGCTGCTGCGGTGGTTGGTGTGCTGTCCGGAACCGGCGGTGACGGTGTTGACCGATGAACGCTGAACGCTCGTATGTTTTGCTCATGTAGTTCCCTGCTCTGCAAGCCTCTTCATGTGCAAACAAAAGCTCGATGCACCACACTTCATTTTGACGCCGCTAAACACTGTTGCTGCTGCTGCCGCCGCCGCCGCCGCAACTGCGACTGTCGGCGCCGCTTGCCATTACTCTATGGACACCGACGGCTACATGACTGCTTCAAGCCAGCGACGCAAGAAAACGCGCCTCAGCATGAGAGCTACAAACCTTTGCTCGCTCTTCGCACGCAGCAGCAGCAGCAGCAGCAACAACAACAACAACAACAACAGTCACGGCAGCAAAAACAACAACAGTAATAACAACACCAACAACAACAACGGACAAACAACAAAAACAGCAACAACAACAGACAAACAACAAAAACAGCAACAACAACAACAGACAAACAACAACAACAATAACAGAAGCCATGGCAGTCGTTGTTGTTGAGTATTATTAGGAGTAGTAGTTGTAGTAGTTATTGTTATTGTAGCTGCTGCTTTTCATCTTTTTTTAAAAATGCAGGGTCGTTATATCTTCTTTTTTTTGTACTCTCTATGTACCCCCTCTCTCTCTTTCTTTATACGCTATGGACCATTTGTTGTTCATTGTTTATCTTTCCAAAGTGCGAATCCATTGTTCATGGAAATCGTGTTGCCAATGCAAATTTGGAATCTTTGTTGTTGTTACATTGACGGCTGCAGCAGCTCGAGGCTAGCAAACGTGTTAAATTTCTTACACGTATATATATATATATATATATATATATATATTACAACTTAAAGATACCGTTGTTTATTAACGATATTTTAAAATTAAAACAAATTAAAAAATATTTGACCACAGGAATAGTGACATTTCTAACAATATATATATAATAACAATACCGTTACGGCGGTGACGTTTTTGGGTTTTTTCGAGCTGTGTGCGGGACACCCAATATTTGGCAAAACCAAAATTAGGCCGTTAAGGGCCATGCTGCGATAATACTCGTTATTTAACAGAGAATGAAACAAATAGGGTTCAATGATTTCTTTAGAACAAAGTTCGCACCAGACTGTCACATATGGTACATGTAACGGCTCCCAGTTAATTACGTGAGAGTATTTTTGTTGCCCAGATGCGACAGTTCAGTTTTGATCTCATTTCGATACAGATCGAAGTGGGAAAGCTAGCCATACGCTTGAGCTCTTGCGTCAACTGAACCTTATGTGAATAAATCGGCAGTTGTGACCTCAAGGTATTCCAGGTTGACGTGCGCGAAAGACCTTGTTTTTTGGCACGTCGCCGAACCGGTGTTCCCGCACATCGTTCTAATCGACCACAGGGGAAATCTTGTCAGCGAGCGCTTCATGGTCTTCCGGGGCTTGGCACATCACGTATGGAACCTATCCTAAAAAACTATTGAGTAAGTTTACGAATAGTGTTTTTACAAGGCCAAATTTGTCGACCGTAAATGGCACGAAGAGTTCCTAAGCGTGCCCGCACCGAGTCTCTCTTTTCACGATAAAGGTTCGCAGGAAAGCAGAAAAGACTCACGACAAAAAGAGCGTACAACAATAGGAGTTATCGTGATGTCAAGAAATTCGTCCTATACCGACACCCTGTTAGCTCTCAGGTATAACGTTAGCACAGTGGCGGCTGGACCAGACAATAAAATATTTTCAAGGATAGCTACAGGCAAAATGCGCCTGTAGCTACTCCTTATGCCAGTGGCAAATTATTTTAGCAAATAAAGGAGAAGGCGTTTTTAGACGCGGTAGGCCAAACGCTTTTACAGACCTGCGAAACTGTCATAATCTGAGACCTAGATTAGCCAACTGAGCCAAAGGGCTCACTAAGAACAGGGCGCACGCAAAAGGCTGCTACCCTCCAAGACCCCCATAATACAGATTTCTCAATCTGAAAATTCTACGCTGGCAGCAACTGCTTATTGATCAAGGTATTCCCCATAAGATTATCTTTCACCTTAATCGGACAAAGCACATACTTCCCTTTTATTACCATTTCCGACCTTGCGATTTACTCAGCGTATATTTTCAGTTCCGAGCTCCACCTTGTAAAAATACAGGATTCAAAACAGGCGGCCAGATAGGTTTAATAAATGCTCTATGTACGCACAGCAGTATTCTGTCTGTATCTATCAATTTTATGGGTAGAGCGCCGCTGTCTCTTGACTCCACGGTTGTTTTTCCCTTGCGCCGTCCCGTTCTATGACTTATATATTTCGGTAAACGTCAGAACTAGAAAAAAACCGGCGTCGTCGATCATCACGCAATATCATAATCAAGAGTCTTCCTGCTCTGACGCAGGAAGCGTGGGGACGTGCATCGCAACATCTGCAGTTTGTCGACCTGTCCTGCTCATTGTCGTTACTGTTCGTCTTTTTTCTAATTAATTGTCTCTTCTTCTTTTTTTCCTTGTTCATCCAGGAGACGGAGATGAGCCAAAGCCTGGATACTGCTATGGATACGAGCGCACTTCCATATATATATATATATATATATATATATATATATATATATATATATATATATATATATATATATATATATATATAGGTTGTTAAGTCGCCAACCGGACAAGTTGTATATATATATATATATATATATATATATATATATATACAAATTTATTTTACTCATAACAGGGTGTAAACAATTGTCCCCCAGTGAACGTGACGACAGACTACTTCAGCCCTAGGTCCAGGCCTGGTGTCGACCACCTGGACAAGGTGCCAAGCACCGCTGTGGCGTTAACACGTTGTATATCCAATAAGAGCCTTTGCCGAAAAAAATCACCAACGCGTAGGCCCCCCGTGGCCAATCTAAGGCACTTGCATATCTTAGCAATAACTCCCTTAGTTATTTTACCTGGGCCCCCTAAGGTCTCAAAGGCAAAAGGTCGAAAATTCATAGAGTCTCCGATAGATGTATACTTCAGACACTTATTTATTTCCGCCTGCGAATCAGCATAACCAGCCTGGGTAGCGCCGTGACTGACCATTGAAGGTGCTAAAGAGTCAGTCACGGTAGCGTCCCAGACGAGTGTCTTCCCACCCTCAAAGGCTGTTAGGGTCATCCCATCAGGTCGACGGGAGTCGTCTGTATACAAACCTGCGGGTTCGAGGACACAAGGGTAGCCAGAAGATCTTAGGGCACGGGCTAAGGTATCATTTAAAGCAGAGTGTCTCGTCCTACGGCCTAAGCTGCGGACGTAGCACCATGGCTAAGGGTGAGAAGGTCTCACCCTTAGCCATGGTGACCTAAGGGTGAGACCTTCTCGCCACAGCTGCACTCATGTTCCTCGACTAGAGGGACCCCAAAGCAAAGACCAGCGCAGATCCTGACGACAAAATCATCTAAGAAGGTTCCAATGAAAGCACTCGGTAGAGAATTAAACCATGCACCAGCACCACTAGATGAAACTGCTCGAATCCGTGCTTTGTCCACCTCGTCTTCTGCCAAATTGAGAACATTCGCCAGCTGTATACCCTCCAACGGCGCGGTCCAGCTTGACCGGGAAATCGGATCCTCCGGAGGCGGTGCTCCAGTGCGTGCTAAGAGACATTTCTTGGAACTCTTTAGTACAGTACGTAACCGTTCAACAGCTAGGGAATCTAGTATTCTTGACGCCCTTTGCCAGGCATTAGACATTGAGGCGACCACCGCGGGACCTGCGACCAAGACAGCGTCTGGAATGCCGAGGCCTCCTTTTGTCACGGGCAGAAGGGCTTGCCTGCGAACTGCCTCTGGTAAACTTAGGTTAAGTAAGGAAGACAGGGACTTTAACGTGAAGGTGTTCAATTGTTCTGAAAGATTTATATCTTGCGTTAAGTCAATCCCACGGAGCAGGTGGTTTACCCGTGCTGTCGAGAAGCAGGACATTGATAGGAACAATTCCCTATGTGCACCCAATAGACCCAAACGACTTGAGGACGATTTGAACTTCTCCACCCAACCAGATATCTGCTCTTTCTTTCCGTCATCAAAAAGTGGCACACCTAATAAAGTAAGGATTGTCTTATTTAACCTGATACAGTCTGCAAGAAGGTCGGTGATCAGTCTGACCGAGGAGTCGGATATTGATAGTCCCGACACGAAGAGTTCGCACTTTTGTGGGTTGAGGTAAGACCCGCTCTTCGTTGCAAAATCCAGTACTTCCTGATTACCACAGGCTACCGTAACAGGGTCACCAGCTAGTACGCCATCATCCAAGTACCATACATTAAGCGGGGATTCAAGAGAGTCTATTAGCTCCTTGATGGCAAGTCAAAACAGTGGAGGACCTAATAGGTCAGCCTGCTGCAAGCCCGACTGCGAGAGTATGACGTGGTCCATCAACAGCTGTTGAGTTGAATTTCTGTAAGCCTACATAATGTAATGGTATAGATCAGGCGCATGCGAGACAACAGCCCTTAGAAGATGGTCACGTCGAACGCTGTTGAAAGCGTTTTGAAGGTCTAGTTTGACTATGACGATGTCTTCTGACCTGAATTAAAGATAGGCTCGTGCGGCATGGATTGCCACTTCTGTTCCACTTCTAGTAGCAAAGCCGAGCTGGTGTTACCCTACTGCTTCTTCAATTGGCGACGCATTTTTCCAGCAGGGAATCTTCGCTGCTACCTTGTGTGTCATCTTGGCGTTGGCGAGTAACCGAGAGGAAGAGGGCGGCCGGTGTTGGCTAGGTGATGGCTCTCCATTCGCTGGCGGCTGGCTGGCTGGGTGAAGAGAAGCTTCTACTAGCGGAGCGCAGCGGTTGTGAGGTGCTGCTAGTAGTGGCAGCAGGCTGTTGTAGTGCTGCTGTTCCACTAGACTCGGCTATCTTCTTCTTCTTCTTCTTATGAGTCCTTCCTGCGTGAATCTGGACACCCCTCTTCGTAGAAAAGCACATTGGACACCACGAGCATTGAAACTCGTTAGTCATTGCTGCTGCTTTTCCAGTGAAACAGAGTTGTTGCTAGGTTTGCTGTGGCTGTCAATTTCTCATGTCTTGCCGTTTCAAAGGAAAACGTCGTTTTTTATTGTCGGCGCGATGAGTTGTTGAAATAACTGTCGGCGCCACTTTGCAGATTAGATGTTCCAACATCGAAAATTAGTTCAGCAGCCGTAAGAATTCAAATTTGAATAGCAGCGGTGTTCCGCTCGGAGCCTACGGACCGTTAGGCAGGTGGACTTGTTTTGCTTCACCCTGTCATTGTTGGATCTTCACAGCTTCATGGCTGCTCATGCCTCCGTCGCATGACCACACACAGTACACCAAACTAATCACTGAGTTACAGGGATCACTTCCTGGATATGTCACTTCTTGGGTTTACCATCCTGCACACACACGAATAGGCGTGTTTCCTCGGAGCTCGATATGCACACGTTTGCACTCCTTGGCGCCAATAATAATAATAACGCCGTCTACATCCAGATGACCGTCGGCGCTGCCTAGAAGCATCACTACTGTCTGCTTCATAATGCGTTTGTTTTTATAATCTTTTTCTTAGTTCATCATACCAAATATGTAATTATTACACAATTAGGTCAACCGCGGTCAACCACCACATGAGGGCAGAAAGCTTGGCATCACGACCGCATTTCCACGTTGAACCTCAACGATACTCTCAAAGCAAAATTTTCCTGCCCTTTTTTATCATTTTCACATGCCGCTATTCATTCTCTTTTAGAAATGTTAATGTCGATCTGCCTTTAACGGCCAGGGATTTTATTGCAACTGGCTGCACTTTAAAAAGTTACCTCCAACTCTATATCGTGTATAGTTATATTTTTGGCTGTTTTGCTAAACTGGAAACGACACCAGCTGATCTCGAAGCTCGATATCTGTTAGACGACGCTAGAGTGTCCCACACAAAGGCAATTTCAAGAGACCTACAGAGCCGAGATTGACCTGTGTAGCTGATCGGCTGAGTACGCTGCCAGTCCGCATACAGTTCGCATTCTGAAGCATAAAGCTGTAATCCTGACGTGGCAGCAAACTCGATGAGTTTTTGCGCATCACGAAGAGCAGAACTCAGACGGAGATTGATGGCTTAAAGTAGGATCTCCTTGCAATACCCCGTATTTGGAGAGTGCACACTATTCGCCGTAAAATAGATAACATGGGCTTCTGTACACCTGCTGTCAAGGCACTTTTACAACGCATTTTGCTATCGACGTATTATCATTGCGCGCGCAGGTGTCGCCGTCCTCACACGATCCTACAGATCAGGGTTAGAGTCCATGCCCCGTCCTTTTTTTACGGTGGTACCGCTACATAGGCTTCCATGTAGAACTTGGAAGCTACGTGGACGCGCACCTACGTTTGTGCATACTCACGTATAGGTTAGCGCGTCCATCTACCTATGATTTAGGCGTTTAGGTATGATACGGGCATTAATGCTCAAGTCTGAACCACTTTGAAAAGAAGCCCATCAAAGCGAAACCACCTAAAATGAATAACCATCAGGCCAATTAAACGTTTTGCGACTTAGCAGTCGTTACAATCACTGTGTTAATAGCAGCAGTGAGGAGCGGCAACAGGAGTAGAGTCGAACGTCCTCGGAGGCACCAGGCAGGTCATTCCTGATCACAAGAAATGATACAACAGAGAACATGAAAGCATCACCTAACCTGACGCAGGTGCTGACGGTGCACGGGTGCTTCTAGAAGTACTTGCACAGGATAGGCAAAGTTCCCTGCGTGCGTCATGTGCGGGACCGACGTGATCTTCCTCTGCAGCACAAGAAGTCGCACGTTTGGGATCACGAGTGGCGGCTCATCTTTTCATCGAAGTAAAGCGCAAGCGGTTCCCTTAAAATTAGATGTAACATATATAATTCAAATAAACCGATAGTAGCAGTAATAGTGGTCGTGTTACGGAAGATAACGATGATCTCGTAATTAGCAATATTATTGTTTTTCGTATTATACAAATGTAAATCCAGAAGTTGATTGTACAAGCGCTGTCGAAAGTGCCCTGCATACGAACAACCGGCGGTCGATATCGATGGGAGCCGCTGCATCAGCAACGCATTCGGTTTGCACTTCCTCACGCTAGTCAGAAGCTGCAGGCGGCGATACTATCACCACATTGTACCAGTGGGGTGGTGATACCAGGAGGGCAGAGTTGTGAAAGAGCGATTAAGTGATATAAGGAAGCAAACAGTGTAGACGCATCTATCGAACAGTGTAGAAGCACAGGTCCAGTGTACAAACACAGTTTTCGCTGCGGCGGTTGCGACTAAGATTACTGATAATGGCAACGATGAGGTTCATGATTACAATGATGATGCTGACGATAATGGACAAAACTAAGATTTTATGGCAGATATCGATTGACTGATTGATCTAGTGTGATAGTAGTAAGCTCAAACGGACATCACTTCTGCACATTTTTTTTTAATTTTAAATACGCACGCACGCAAGCATACAGACACAAATTCACAGATGCGCATATCGAGAGTTGGGATCAAAATACGCAAAGTAAATACTGCCGGCAGCAGAATGTAGACCATTTACGCAAGTGCCCAGGAATGCCTCAAGAACCGGATTGGCGGGAAGCGCATTCTGCGACGAAACGTCTGTTCGTTTTTGGCTGCTCGTCAATATATAAAGTGTGTTGCAAAAAATTAGCAACTCATGTTTTTTTGCGATAATTTCGGCTTGGTTTATTTGAATGGCTTAAAATTTTAAGCGCATGATGTACATGACGAAACATGAGTATAGTGTTGATTTCATTGCAATCTCAAAATCGGTTCATACAAAAAATAAAAAAGTGTGAAAAAACAGTGTTGCAAAATATAAGCAACAATAACATGCTAACAACACAGCTCTTGTTTGTAACGGATAGTCGATACTACAGCTGATATTCGATCCCAGGGATCAAATGTCAGGAATATTGTCCAGCTAAATCAATCGTTATATAGCTGCAAAATATTCTACAGCTTGGTCGTTGTTCCGAACTAACGACGAATCATATGTTTAAACCATGGGTCGTACAAAGGATCTTTCGGATAACGAAAAGACAAGAATTGAGGCATATGCTGAGCTCGGTCATACAGTAACTGCTATAGCAACCAGATTAGGACGGCATCAGCAGGTTCTTACACCCTGGAATGAACCAAAGGTGCAGATCTAACAGTGGGCGTAAGCCAGTTTTGACTATTCGAGATCGGCGAAGGATCATACAGTTGGCTACTCATGACCAAATGTCTTCTTCCAGGATCAGGACTACTTTGGGAGTGCCAGTGCACCGATCCACAGTGTACCGAGTGTTAAATTCTGACAAAAACGAGCGATACGCGAAAAGGAAGCTTATGCCGCGACTGCAACCGAAGCACATTGTCGCACGGCGTGAATTTTCGCATAGATACCAAACTTGGGATAACGAGTGGAAAAACATCGTCTTCTCGGATGAAAATAAATTTAATCTCGATGGCCCTGACGGCTGTCAGTACTATTGGCACGACTTACGGAAGGAACCTAAATGGTTCTCGAAACGTGTGGCCGGTGGTGGCTCTGTGAAATATTGGGGCGCGTTTGGATATAATGGGAAGTCTGATCTAGTCGAGATTGTGGGCCGAAACAATTCTGACATGTACCAGCGCATTGTCGGTTCCCAGTTAGAAGCCCACTTCAGAAGAATTGGGGGACCTGACGCAGTTTTTCAACAAGACAACGCCACGTTTCATACCTCGGCTAGCACTATAGCCTTTTTTCAAGAACAAGGAGTGCCACTTTTTGACTGGCCGGCATTAAGTCCAGACCTGAATCCTATTGAAAATCTTTGGGGACATTTGGTAAAGCAGATTTACGCAAATGGTCGACAATATAATAATTTGTCGGATCTCAAAGAAGCTGTCCAGCAAGCATGGACTAATATTCCACTTTCGTACTTACAACAGCTCATTAACTCCATGAAAGACCGAGTTTACGATTTGATTCAGAAGAAGGGACGAAAAACCCGTTTCTAGAATAAAATATGTAGTTTCAAATGAGTCATACAGCCCTGCTAAGAATCGAATACGCTGTAAGGCGCTATTGTTGCTAATATTTTGCAACACTGTTTTTTCACACTTTTTTATTTTTTGTATGAACCGATGTTGAGATTGCAATGAAATCAACACTATACTCATGTTTCGTCATGTACATCATGCGCTTAAAATTTCAAGCCATTCAAATAAACCAAGCCGAAATTATCACAAAAAAACATGAGTTGCTAATTTTTTGCAACACACTTTATATATATATATATATATATATATATATATATATTATATTTAGATATATATATATATATATATATATATATATATTGACGAGATTTGATATTACCTGAGACACCTTTAAACTAGTTCGGGCTGACCCTTGGCCAACGTTTAACGTCCACGGATTCATTCTCGCATTGCTTCGTAAGACGGACCCTATAAATACAAACGTGCAACGGCGGGAATCGAACCCGTGCACCTTTGTGTCTCCTGTCGTCGCAAGGCGCTCGCAAATACACCACGCCACCGGGCTCAACACTTGAGAGATTCGTGCTCACGATTTACAATCGCAAAATTGGCATTGTACGCATATTTTAATTTCACTTTTTAACTTTTTGTTTGTTCACTTCTTAGCGTGTTGATTTGTTTTTCTTACTGTCCCGTAGAGAGGGCCAATAGCCATAGTATATTATTTATTTCAAATTGTTCACTCTCTAGCGTTAAACTCCGTGACTGATGCGCATAAATACCTAATAGGCAAATCTGTGTATTTGTTTATAATATCACGGTATGCAACCCAAAAAAGTAACGCAGCCCACAGGTGTCCACGCAGTCAAGTCTAGTATCGTAATTGGGCGAAACGATAAATGAACAACATTTGCTTGAGCTTTCATGAAGAGTTTGTTCTAATTTATGTTTATTGCCGTTTCATGATGGTAGGAAATATATTCGAAGTCTTTAGTCTCGTGCATATATTATACTTATTACGGTTTTTACTATTTGTTATAAGGTGCAGCTATTACAGTTGTGAGATATGAACGTTTAAGCCGTGCATGAAACAGTTACGTCTTATAAAAAGGTTTTCCGTGTGGCCATGGCGGAATAGCGACCTCGTCAGGTCGCAGCTTACTGCTGCCATTAAGATCTTTTGGCTTGAGTGTAGATGCTGTACCTGTCCTTCTTATGTTGGCGCTGAGCTCGACGTATCTCGTAAATCTGCCAGAATTTTTTAAAGAACTTAGCGGGTGCAGACCGTTAGAGTCAACAAATTGTCCGCACGGCATTCACGAGAAAAGCTGGCAGACTAAGGCGATGGTTTTAACGTAGTTACCCAATCGGGGACCTGTATCCACTGCACACATGGCGCACGAAACGACGCGTTCCACACGATGTTTCTTTGCCTTGTCCTAGAGCAAGCAAGGGCACTGGGTTTAAGCAAAGTGACGTACCGCTGACAGCAAAACAGCGACTTGAGTTGAGAAACCCTCCTCCAAACATGCCGAGAACAAGCCTGAAGACTTCATTTAATTCATCTGCGAAACGACTAGGGGCTGGAAAGCTGGGGCTCAAACAGCAAAATAAGTCCTCAAGGAAAAAGGAGAAGAGGCGGCGGTTTTCGGAACAACGAAAACCCGGAGCTTTAGTCGGTAACGTAGGTAGTCTTGCGGTGAGTCCGACACTGTTCGGCCCACATCAAAAGATGGTGTCCGTTCGCGCGTAACGCATTTATCCCCTTTATAAAAAAAGGTGCCACTTTGGCGGGAGGGCAGAGCTTGAATCCAGCCCTACTGAAGAGATGTTAAGCCGCTAGAAAGACGGCGCGTTCTCTTGTTGATGTAAGGCTATTCATAGTTTCCTTGCGACTTCTTAGTTTTAAAAGCGTTAATATTACATTGGCTCGCATGCTTTCTCATAGGGCCGGGATCGAGTTGTCTCCTGAGCGTAGTATCTGCTCACATTGTTGCCTTTTTTAGTTTAGTATTTAGATTCTACCTAATTACATAAATAAGGCCAAATTGATTCAGCGATGCAGCGCAGCACATCCGTGACCCTTTTTTTATGCCCAGACTTCCGTTCCTATTGGGCAACCTAGCTCTCTCTTTCAAATTTCCTGCTTAATTAATGCTTAGTACCAGTGGTAGTGTCGAATACTTTCTCCCCCATTGTCAAAGGCATTGTACTATCCTGTACCCCAATTGTTCTGTTAGGCGTCCTTTTCCATTAAAATATATTATTTATATTATCAATATAAAGACGATGACTAAGACTGAAGTCAATCTATTTGGTAAGTCGGCATTGCTACCCTCACTATACTTCTACTATTCTTCTGCTGCCTTATGATGGTGTAGTTGTTGTCGCCAGGAAAACAACAGTTTTCGCTACCCTTTTGTTTTTGTTGTTGTTGCTGCTGCGGATGATGTTGCTGTCTTTGTTCTAGCTGACGGTAGCGGTAAGGCTGTCGCTAACACTCAGCATAACACGTCGTTTCCACGTCGTCGTTGAGTCGTTAAGCTTGTCGAGTGTGGAATGTGAAGGAGAATAATGATAACTCAGTAGGCAGTAGGCGCGACGAGGCGCACGGTGGACAGAATGACGCATAGTGGCTCTGCCGCTGCACTGCTCGTGGGTTCTTGACACGTTTGGCGTGACCACGTTTTCATCCTGTTCCATATCCCGAGACTCTCTCTCTCTCTTTTTCATCTTCCAACCGAGAGAGGGCAACTACTCGTTCGACTTGCCAGCCACGATAACAACAGCAACAACGACCGCAACAACAAAAACAACAACAACCACAACCCGCACAACCGCCACCGCAACAACAAAAACAACAACAACAGCCTGTCGGCTACTGTTGCTGTTGGTGCGACGTAACGTTGGTAGCCTTAACCACGGCGGTAGCCGTAACCACAGCCCATGCTTTGGTTATGTGGAGGCCCGGCGTGCCCGTTTCCAGTCGGCCGGGCCATGCATCGTTATGTTTTGTCTCTTCTCTTCGGACGACACTCAGTGATCCGACATCGTCATCGTCAATCGGCTCGCATGCTTTCCACTTGCGCTTGCCACTGTAGCCACTCACTGCCTGTCAGCCAGAACAAGGACGAAGGGCCTGAGATGGTGATAGCGCCGGTGATCTGGCGGCGGCGATCGTTGTTGTTGTTGTTGTTGTTGTTGCTATTGTTGCTGTTGTTGTTGTTGCTATTGTTGCTGTTGTTGTTGTTGTTGTTGCTGTTGTTGCTATTGTTGTTGTTGGTCTTGGTGGTAGTGGTGCTGCTGATACTGCTTCCGATGATGCTGTTGCAGTGTGCTGCCTGCACCTTGAGTCGATGCAGGCAGGCACCGAACAAGTTCTTGATCCTCAAGATGACGGTGGTGGATCTCTGCCTCTGTCTCTCGGGTGTTCATTGCTCAGTTCACGTCTATACGAGTGTTATGATGCCGCCTCTGTCTCTATGTATGTTCGTGCGATTGTGTAGGTAGGTGTGGGCTTCACTGTGGCTATGGTCTGTTGGTCGGACGGTTCTATTCCTAAGGAGCATCTTCTTTTGCTCTCTTCCCCCTTCATCTCTCTATCGTTCTGTCTCGTTCGTCCTCGTGTAATCCTAAGGTATCCATCCATCTCTCTCTCCCTTTATTTCTTGGTCGCTCTCCATATCTTTTAGAGCAAGGAGTTTTAGACGGAGGTTGTGCCCCTCGTCTCAACGCCTGAACATTAATCATAAGTCTGCCATGTTTCGCGCTCTAACGACAGCGTTACCGCTGCTGCGGTCGCCGCTGCTTTCAAGACTCTGCTTACCACCACAACCACAGCCGAGGATCTCCACCGTAACCATCATCATCATCATCATCATCATCATGGTCATCATCGTAGTCGTCGTCATAGGCAACGACAACACTGGGACCGCTAGAGACCTTCTTCCATTGGCAGGCAGGCAAGCAAGCAAGCAAGCTGCCACGAAACGTGAAGCAGTCAACTAAATGTACATGCAGCCCCGTTGTCGTCTGTCTTTCTGTCCATCGAGCTGTTTGCCTGAATGTCTCTTTAGCCATGTATCTATCTATCTAACCGTCTGCCTAACGAATCGATGGGCCACTGCAGCTACTACGACAACGACGACAACAACAACAACGACAACGACGACGACAACAACAACAACAACAACAACAACAACGACGACTAGAGTCCCTGCTGCTGCTGCTGCTGCTTTTGCTGAGCAGCTGCGTGCTGCTTGTTACTCTGAACGAAAAAGGAGGATTAGCGAGAGAGAGAGAGCGATTCAGCCAGTTACAGCCGCCCTGTATGAGGAGCCCACCACGATCATATTTGTTGTTGCGGTGCTGGTTGGTTGTCCTTGCCGATAGCCGTTGTCCCTGCGACCATTTCTCTCTCTCTTTATATGTATGTATGTATATATATATATATATATATATACATGACACAAAATAACTGGAATGTTTGTGTTCTTTTAATGCATACCAAGCCTCTGAACAGTATGCGATTTTTACAAAACAATGATTTAGGTAAGCGCAAAGATTGTAGAAACTTCAAGAGCGTTGTAGAGTGACCCCATTCGTTGTTTTTGCTACCTGATTTCTGTCGAAATGAACACCGAATTTAACCTAAATTCGCGCCCACGGTTTTATGTCAAAGTTAAATCAATAAGTACCTCATGACTTGAGCGCGCGTCATAAAGTGGAGCATCTAGCAAAATGCTCTTTTTGGCTTGCTAAACACAACGAGTGATATTATTGGATCGAATTGTTACACGTGGCAAAAAATGGGTCTTTAGCGACAGGGTGAAACGTGGACGATTCTGGTGCGCTCTAGACTTTCCTTCTCAGAAGAAAGCGAACATTCGCGCACGATCTTGCTCTGTACTTTGTGGGAAAGACGAGGCATCGTTCACTAAGAGCTTCTTCCTAGAGGTCCAAATGAGAAACTGTGATCAAATCTACCTAGTTTTGCTGTCCTCCGAAGATATTAACACAGTTTCGTAAATATAAAAAACGTTATCTTCGATTAAGACGGTGTGAAGTCGCATGTGAGCTTACAGAGCCTCTGCATGATAGTAAGCTTTGATTAACACATTTTGCCGCATCCACGGTGCTCAGCGGACATCGCACCATCGGATCACTATTTATTCAGGTGTCTGCGGAATTATATACAAGGAAAAAGATTCACTTTGCCAAAAGCAGTAAAACACACGTGGATATATTTCTCGAGATGTAGAAACCAGAATTATTTCCTATGGGAATCGATAGTCTTGTTCAGAGATGGGAATGAGTTAGGGCTAACCCAGCCCAGAAATAATCTAACAAACTTTGGGATCTCTTCGATGTAATGCCAAAGTAATACCGAGCCTGGGGGGGTGGGGAGGAATCCGGGTTTAGTGGTTTTGCGAGTCTCACACTAGTCACGCAGGCTGCAAGTGGCGCATGTGCATCATGCATTCCCGAAACCTCCCAGAAAAAGAAAAAAAAATTGGGATCTAGTAAACCTCGGCGAAATGTTTTTCCTTGGAACAAGGGGCAAAATGGGATGACTGGAAGTCTCGCAATTGCAGATTTTGTGAAAATATGTCAGGATAAAGATATTACATATTCTATATACTATGGTAATTTCGCTCTCGTTCCAAAAGAAGACGTTTCCGCCCCCTTGTTCCATTGGAGAAAATGAGTTTGTCGCCGTGAATTCTGGGAGACCCTGTAAGTATATATATATATATCTGTACTTTCGTCCATAATGTCTCTTCCTCACCTCTTGCTCGTTATTCATATTAATGCCTACATTACCGCATCTACTCCGACTAATACTACGGCATCATTGGCGTTTGTCAACCGCTGCGCTGCTCCTGCTGGTAGGCGGATTGTAGCTAAGCTGTGAAGCCTACCGACCGACATGTGAGGCGTGTTCGAAATGTGTGGCGGACTGCACAGTTTCGATAGCACAGCACCTGCCTGACAGCGTCTGTCTACCGAAACTACCGCGAAACTTTTGCACAAATTCCAGGAAGTAAAAAAAAAACAATAGATATGATAAATCACCAAAGGTTGACCGGCTGCTCAATCTCAACTGCATTCCTTCGAAGCTCGATGCTTTACTGAGGTCTCAGTGGGCCTTTTTCGAGAATGGCACCAACCCTTGAAGAGGTTATACGACGCTTTCATCTATCAGTTTTATATCACCTTGCCAGCCGATCGTTAGCGCATCAGTTTCTTGCGTTGAAGCGCTCTAAAACTTAACCACTGCGAGCGCTAGAGTTAAAGTTGAGGACTCTGAAATCCCAAGTCTCACCATCTGTGACAGTCTAGAAAACGAAAAAGTTCAAATGTTGTCAAAATGCTCGAGTCAAAAAAGACTCGCGCGCTATTTTTCATCCTCCATTATAAACCAAATTTTCTTCGTCCATTGCCGTTTCTAGAAATCCTTCACGGGATTTGTGGCACAGACTGAAGGGTCCAGTTGAAAAACTTTTGCATTAACCATACGCACTTCCAAGCAATGAGGCTTCATCCCTATGGACGATCGAGGTTCTTCTAAACGCTCCTGTGCACTTAATCCTCAATGAAAGCTGTACAAAAGAATAGTACACAAGTCGAGTGTGGGTAGAGCTGATGTGACATTGTCATGCTTGTGCTCGTCGTTTTCTCTATTTTTATATTTTATCCACTAGTGAACTCGACGTTAACTTACTATCCATCACGCGGGAAAGTTCCAAAATAAATTACGTGATGATAGCTGTCGGTATTGTTGTTTCTATCGTTCTAACTGTTCCTGTTGTTATTACTATTGTCGCATTGACGTTGTGTTTTAAGAACACTGTATTTATTAGTCATGAGGCCCACTTAGCTAGATTGTAGGTGTGTCGGCTTGTAATCCCTGTCTACCGCTTGACCTCCGCGGCGGCATGGCGCTATGGTGCGTCACGCCCTTTGGACGTCTCGAGAGAAGACGGCCAACAATCTTCCAGATGAACAGCCCCCCTTCCCCCCAATTACGGGGGGCCCTGCGGCGAAGTGGTCGATCTACCGAGCATAACTCCCGGCTCCTAAAGAGCTCCGCTCCGTAATGAGGACGTGAAATATGCTTCATCCGCGTTTGCCTAAAAGGCAGGCCGACATTTTTTTCTCGTTGTTTAGCAGCACCAGCGCTTACGAAGTCGCACCAACG
The DNA here is from genome assembly GCA_003439945.1 of Dermanyssus gallinae. Taxonomy (NCBI): domain Eukaryota; kingdom Metazoa; phylum Arthropoda; class Arachnida; order Mesostigmata; family Dermanyssidae; genus Dermanyssus; species Dermanyssus gallinae. The sequence goes on along the minus strand of QVRM01003007.1, from coordinate 207,403 downwards.
GCAAGTAAGTCACGGCTTCTGTCGATTTAAACTTGATCAGATAATAGGATCAATGGTTATCCATATTACAGCTATAGCACAATTAATATACGTATGAACTGTCATCGCTATACAGAATTAGAGCAGTCAGTGTCTGCATGAGGTATTCTCGAAAAATATACCTTGCCAATTTGTACGTCACATGCGATTCGTTCTGCAGCTTGAAACTTATCTGCGTGCTGATATATGTATATGCTGTATGTGTATATGTATATGTATATGCTGATATATGATGTATCTGTGATATTTTGTCGTCCAGTCCTCGGTAACATTTATATCGATGTCCGTGCTTTATATATATATATATTAAAGTAAGCGCAACACCTGGACATTATATTTATACCTAACGCCTGGGGTCGTACAACACGGTGTATTTATATATATATATATATATATATATATATGTATATATATAAGGAAAAGCGGGAAAGGGGCGTGGTAGAATGGGTATACGATAGTTCAAGAGCGAGTGGGCTATTGGCAGATGCCAGGGCAGGAATGTTGGATACAATGATACATAGAACTAAATATGCATGTATTGTTTATTAACCAATATTTGGTTTATGCACATATGTGCTACAGCGCTCCTAAATAACTTTCATCAACGATATTGCTTTTGTACACTGTTGGAGATGATACAGATCACATAATTTGCCGCATAGGTTGCATTCACACTCGGTTGATATTTCATGCCACCCATTTCGTATACATATCTTCATATGAAATCTATGCATTGCAAACCCAGTAACGAAGTATCTGTTTCTACAACATGGGCTCTTCCAGTAACTTGTAGTCATCGCTCTAGTCTCATAAAAACGCCAATCAACATCCGCAAATTTATACTCTCATTCGGCAAGGTGATTCTCAAAAGCCTCCGTTCTCGGTAAAGCATAAGTTGCTCTGAGCTCCTCCACAAAGAGTGGTGTCGAGGCCAACAGATACACAAGCCGATTGCGGCTAGTCGGTGGACTACTAGCACTCTTTTTAGAAAACTGGCTTTAATTTTGTCAAGTACTTCCAGATTTGCTTTTGATAGGTGGGGCCATATGACCTGTATCCCGTAAGCAGCGGTCGGCGCAATTTTTAAATTAAAAAGTTTGAGAGCGACATCTAGCGACAGCCGATGAGACTCTGGGATATTATGAAACGATAAAATGCCCTTACGAGCTCTTACCTTGATATGTTTAGTAAAATGTAAGCCCTGCGTTGAAAAGATTACTCCAAGATAAGAAAAATGTTGAACAAAATCTATTGGTGCTGAGCTCAAGCGTAATTCGTCTTTTTCTGCGAGCCTACCTCCGCGGCGGAACTTCATTGCTTTGGTTTTTGCTACGTTTATCACCAGAGCATTTAAATCAACAAACTTTTGCAGTGAGGCAAGCGATTGCTGCAGATGAAATCGACTCCGGGAGTAGAGGACGAGGTCATCAGCATACATGAGTGTACTAACTTGCGGGTGTCGACGCTGGATTTTGTCCGGCAGATCGCTCACCAATATTGAGAATAGTAACGGGCTAATATTATCGCCTTGTGCAACTCCTGTAGTCTGAGTAATTGGAATAGAATAATAATGAAATAGAACTAAATATAAGGAGGGGCAAAGTACAGAATGTCGAGCATGTGGGCTAGAGAATGAGTCAGTCGAACATAATATTATGTCTAGAATGTATAGCCTTAGAAGGGGCAGAGATATAGAGCTGTCGGAGCCCCTAGCTCTAGGACCAAATGTTAGAAATTACCTGGTCGATATTACAAAGAAGAGTTGTCACAATGGTAAGCAAATACCCAGTAGGTATTGAAGAAGACATGAATTATATGGATGCATAGATGATATATATGCTGACGCGTTAAGCGCCCCTGATATAAAATAGTGACATGTGTATTTAGGTATACATGCCAAGCAAACAATAAATCAATCAATATATATATATATATATATATATATATATATATATATGTGTGTGTGTGTGTTTGTGTGATCAGCACGATGATGATAGGATTGTAAGATACAACATCTTGTTTAGCACATTTCAGTCAAGCACTGTTATAAATACATATGGAAACAAAACCAGTTTGGCCTAACTGAATCCCCACCCAAATCCAAATTCGTATCCTGAATTGCAAACGTTGGTGTAGTGCCCGTTATAGTTCGTTCCGCTGGTGCGGATGCCGCCTATGTTGTTATTGCTGTAGCTGTTATGATTGTTGTTGCTGTTGTTGTTGCTAGCGGCAGGGTTGTTACCCTGTATCCGTTAGAAGTGTCTAGTCTCAGCTCTATCATGTTTGTTTCATTGTATACGTTAACCAGAGATAAGGCCACGAATGACTGCACGGCCGGGAAAGAGATAAATGATGCTGGTTTACTTCTATGACCCGATCATCATCTGTCTGGTCTGGTCAGACTGGGACCACAATTTATCTCAATTCCACCGTCGGTCCCTATATAACTTGGGCGTCTGTCGTGATGGAGCTGTCACCACATTTTATCTCTTATCAGTTTGTATTGCTTGAGGACTTGATCTAATACCATCTCTTCTCCCTTGGCCGACTTCATTATCTTCATCGCCGTTGCTCTAGAGATTTGACAGCAAAAGAAAACACGCGCTTCGTTAATGGATAGCCTGTCTACAACTGCTTTCTTGATACGTTAAAGACTTCTAAGAATTTACGGGATTCCCACTAGCTTTTAATTTTGCTTAAAAAATCCATTTTCTCTTGGAAAAACTCTCGATGATCTATAGCCAGAAAAGTACTGGCTTATCTTATAGGCTTTCTAAGCATCTTATAATGTCCAATATCTTCCGAGCGGTTTATTTGTTAATTGTAGCCGCTCAGGTTTACCGCAGAAATTGTAGCGGTTGTTTCTGTGTATTTAATGTTATATATATTATTATTATGGTTTATTAACACCCAGGTTTGGTAAATTTTAAATAAGTACATCGATCTGAATCAGTGGTTTTTCTGCGTCACCGGATCTTCCCTCATCTTGCGAGTTCCGCTATTGATTGCACTGCTGGACATGCTGCGGCGTGGCATCTATCACAATGGCCTAAGCATCTCGCGCACCTACAACACTCCTGAGGATTGTGGAATTCTTGTGTGCTGCATAATACGTGATGGAACCCGTGGGCTGCAAATGCCGTAGCGAGATGCCTATTCTTATATCCGGCTGCTCGCCAGGTTGTACTCCTCATCGCTATCGTCGTGTATATTCCTATGTCTATATCCTTTAATTTTTCCCCCCACTTCATAGTGTAGGCCACGAAGGCCGTCGTCTTAGGTAAATCCCATTTTACTTGTAATTCCTGTGTCATTAGAACCCCCCCCCCCCTTCTAATATATGAACTATTCTATTCCTACAAGAGTTAGCTAACCCCAAAACCCGCTTCATGAAGAAAAATCGAACTCTACCTAGTAACTGTAGATCTGCCTCTCCTAATTTCTCCCATATAAGTGATACACCAAATGTTGCTATTGGTTCTATTTTAATCTTGAAAAGGGCGTACGCGGTATGTATTGACAACATTTGTTTAAATATATTATGCTCGTATATAACCAATTCCGTGCTTACATTTTAAACGTTCTCTGAGCCTCTTTGCCACTTGTTTACACACACATTGTTTAAATTAAATAATTTACTAACAGAGGGGATAGTAATAGACTATTAACACTATTTGTTTCTTACTTTTGGTCGATTTCTGTCGTACAACTGTTACCTCACTACTTTAAAAGTGGTTTTCAAGACGTCGTTTACAAAAAATGCATTTTAAAAATCTAGGTAAGTAGTCTAACAGTATTTAATGTCAATAAACGACAATATCTAAGTCGTTTCCAAGTACAAACATTCACGCATTGTTTTTTGGTTAACTACACTTTGAGGTGGTTTCTGAATCTCTGCAGCTATGATTATCTGATGGTCGAAGAGAAGCATGCTTTGAAAATGGGTACGTATTTGTCTTGACGGATTGTCCCTTTGTTCTAATTAAAACCTACCTCAAGGGCTCTAAGGCAAATATCACGTATAGGTATGCCTCGTACTGCTCTAGAGATTAGTGAGTGTATAGCCAGTTCCGTATGTAAGAGCTGTAGGTCCCTCATACCAACATAGCTAAGGAGAGAAAGCTGCTCAAGACTAGCAGACGAGAGATTTTATTTCGGTCTCAGTGGTGTGAACGTAATTTTATCATAGGATTTGAGCAGGCTTGGATTTTAGTTTTGGTACACATCCTCTTTTGAAGTTGGTTCCTGTCTGATGAAATATGAAGTATAACATTTCCTAATTTTAAACTATTCAATTAGATGGTTTAATGTCTGCTCCTGTCATCTGGTATTTCACATAAGATCATTGCTATTGATCTTGTCCGACCTCACACCTCACACCTTCTCTGTGTAGAAAATATTCACTAGGAGACCAGTGCCATCAAAACCAGTAAAAAATAAGAAAGAGTGGATAGCCCACATCACAAGTCTATTAACGAGAGACGTCATATTGACCGATCAGGACCTTTCCAATGAAGTTGTTAATTTAACTAAAGACAAAGTCAAAGCCGCAATTATATCAAGGCAAAACGGAAATTCTGCAGGAAAACGCCTGAAGTCTGACATTGACGCTATATGCGCTATTGTGACAAAGCTACACAATTAATGCGTTCGAGCAGGCAAGATCCCTGATAAGTGTCGGAAAAGCGATCTACAGCCTATACTTACTAACTGAAAGGGGGATGCTACTGATCCAAACAATTATAAGAACATAGCACTTACAAGCGTCCTTTACAAGATATTTCGTTGATCGATTGTACTCTTGCGTAGAAGACAAAATGCATTTACTTTCAACCATGTATCAGACCGTCTTTCTAACAAGGAAATGACGTACAACATAGTTCAGGTAGAAACGGCAACCACTACGTACAAACACCCGCAACGCAAACTATCGGGGTAACCCAAGGAGACTTAGCTAGTCCATTCCTTTTTATTTAGTATGTAACTGGACTTGCAGATTTACTGCGTAAGCTTAAAGTTTATTTTGCATTCTATGCAAACGATTTAGTCATTTTAGCGTCTCGTAACCATCCATAGTTTTACCTAAACAAAATCGCGAACTGGTGCAAAAAAACAAGCTCAATAATAACGCAGAAAGGTCAAATTTCATGCGCTTTACCAGCGAAAGACCATACGCGGCCAGGAATCATCGTCTATCAGTATATGGAACACCACTCAAATAAGAAAACTACATTTCGTACCTAGGCGTCACACTAACCCCCAGGCTCTCTTTTAACACACACGTCCAGAAGATACAAGCAAAAGCTACGTCTGCAATGTTTTTGATTAGGCGATGTGTATGATGTCGACGTAAAGACAGCTATATATTGCATTAAGTTCCAAGTACTCCCTGTAGTTACATACGGTATTTCTACAATTACACCATAGCTGACCCTGAGCGATTAATAAAGTCTAGACAAGCTGAAAGCCTGCTATGTTACGCGTGTATTATGGTTCCCAACGTGCTCGTTGGCAACACCTGTTTCAGAGATGTACGGAGAGATAACACTTACTGAAAGCACTTGACAACACACAATTTACAGCGGATATTCTAGACCCATATCAAGCCTCTCAAGAGAACAGGAATTTGAAAATTGTAGATGAGAAATATACTGATGGTCCGGCCTTTTATTCACAGAGATGAAAAACCTTGCAAAAGAACCGCTTAATTTGGCACGGATACCACCATCACATATGTATGAAACCCAGCTGCTTTGACATTAGTGGGCGTGTTTGTAACTTTTGTAGATAGTGTGATATTGGACGCTAACGTATACTTGTGTTCAGGAATATGCGAAACGACGCTATCGTGCAAAGATAAATACATACTGTTAGACCGTATTGTCACATTGTGAAATATCAATCAACTGTCTACCTTAAAATTTTATGGTAAATTAAATACTGAATTAAAAATATGTATATATTTATACGATAGCAATGTTCCCCGCTTTTATGGAGGACCTTCTAGATCAACCGTGGGTAACAAGTATCGATGTGCCACATGCTCAGCGACACCGAGGTTTGATTAGAATGTTTCCATTTTTGATGGACATCGAACTCAGAACGAGACTACGATTAGTTTATTTACTGTTTCATGTATTAATAGTCAGATATTAGTTGTTACTGCTACGGCATTTCTGGCAGTCCGTCCCCTGGCGACGGACGCGATCCCACTACCGTCACTGCATTTCATCACGTTAAACGTCCATAGATATACGCTGCATCAGGTACTCCCTGGCTCACGCATTCTTTGTCACAGCAGTTACCCTCTTTCCGAGCACCTTGAGTAACTTGACGGTCGCCTCACCCATTGGCCCTAACGTTTCAATGGCAATCGGCAGACTTATGTATTGCGGCAAGAGCTCCCTGTACTTCGACAATTTGCAACTTTCAGCAAGACGTGCGCTCGCGCCAGCTTCCTGACTTGTGAGCGCAATGTAACTGCTAACAATTGTACATGAAACCGTCGCGTCCCATACTCACAGACGGCCCCGTTCCCATGGTGTTAGGGTTTTTCCATCTGGGCGTAAGAGGCTGTTGACGCACATGCCGAGGGGCTCTTTCACTGAAGGAATCTGGGCGCTCTGCAGAGCGCGGCACGACCGGCACTGAACCGGCAAGACAGCGCGTGTTCCGCTGTAGCGGTAACTTTGGACCGACATAAGTTATTTTTTTTGGTGAGAGGGAAAAATGCTTTTACGCACACCCAAAGCGGGTAGTGTGGGACTCGATGCCGATGTTGTTGGCATAATACCCACTAAATACCTCTCACCTAAATAGCCTCAGGAAGAGGCGAGGAGCAGGAACCATTCTTTAATACTACTTTAACCTTACATAGGTTACTAGATACATAAGTCAACATGTGTGAACCAGTAGTGTCAGGCCCACTTTTTTTAGTGACCAGGTTTAAAAATCGTCGAGTCTTCTTTGCAGTGTTTTTGTGCTCATCTGACTAGTTATGGGAACACGCAATTTATATACACATACACTGCGTGTATCTCGCATTTTGCAGGGCTAGATACAATATGCCTTATTTCATCTATAAATGGCATAAACCGAAGGCACCTTTAAACGGTGACTTGGGGATTGCCAGCACAAACTCACGTCTCTAACTTTGACAGTGAAGGTTCGTTTCCTAGATCATCAAATATCCACTGCACTATTGGTCCGCCTATACTCCTCCTCTCCTTGTATGCAATTCATACTCCTCCTGTCTTGTATGCAAATTAGCGTTTTTTAGAATGACCCTTTCCAAGATTTTTCTTGATACTACAGTAAGCAAAACGGGCTTTTTGTTGTTTATGACAGTCTTTTTTGTTCTGGATAGATCCACACTTCTTGTACGCAACATGTTACTTGCAAACAAATGACGCTACGTTTAATAAAAATGACAGGCAAAACTTCAGGGCTATAATAATAATAAACGTTCTATTGCCTTTTCTAGCTATTGTTGGAATTTGTGTCGCCTAGAGACGATCTAGAAAGCGATTTATAAAAGCATGCATACTATGATTGCTTGGCTGCTTGCTACGTGGGACCAGCGTACCCATAAGCTAAGTTACCATCTTTTGCCAAGTGTTGTCCCGTTCATTTTCAAATTGATTACCTTTAAAGGCTTTCACGAAATGGGTAGGTCTATTTCTGACGTTTCTACCATTTCATTAATTAAAACAGACTGTACGTTGGATGGCCAGATTTTTGGTGTAGAATGTAAAGATCCTCTTTGTAAAGATATAAGGCCAGATAAGGTTGCTACTGGAATTTCTCTCGCAAAAAAACCTTCTTAGAAATATATATAGATATTTTTGTATCGAGACTAACTGGCAAAAAGCAGGATACACACCAGGAGTCATCGTTAAAGCCACTGTAGTGTGGGACTCCTATTTAAATCCAGTCGTCCTCTTTGCCCTTTGTCGGGGGTAGACGCAGTATTGTCTTCATCGCGTAGGATGTTTGTTTTGCTGGTTAGTACTCCTCCGTCCAGAAGTTAATTAAGGGGTTTCTTGATGCAAGTTCTTTAATCTTATATCCCTGTAAATTTGACTGGAAACTTGTATGGCTGCTGTAGAAGCCGTGCGACTTACCTGTGCTATGTTGAGCGCCCTAGGTCTCTGGGTCTTGTTAAGGAGGCGGCGTGTTGTAGCCCTCCCATAAGTGTGCGGCATAGAATATGTGACTGTCTACTACTGATTCTAGAAGACGGCGCTGAGAGTCTGTTGCTCCTCTGGCCCGCAAGAGGATTTTTTATAGCTCTGTTGAGGTTTTGTCTACTTTTCACTGCTTAGGGCACATGAGATGTTCCTGTAAGAGCCCTATCCTGGATCACGTCCAGGTAGTTGACCATGGGCGTAAGTGTTACTGATCTTTAAATCGGCACCTTCAATGTGTAAATTTAGATTCTTTGGCCAGTCTAAATGATTTGCATCCGTTTTTTGTAATGCATTTTCGAGACGTAGCGTGTGAAAGTATTGTCGGATATCCGTCAGGGCTCCGTTGGCTGTTCTTCAAGCAGATTCTTGTCACGGGTGGCAATCCGACAGCGATTTTTCCGACAGGGCAGATTGATAAGTTATAATATATATATTTGTTTAAAAAAATATATAATTTCTTTAATCTTCCAATGTGTTTTTTGATTTCCTCGAAATTGCTATCGTCCGCTGCACAGTTTTAAACGCGTCTCCGATTTAAATTAGGTTGTACTTGCAATTTTTTTTATTTATTACTTGTAATCTCGAAACGTTGTCCCTTTATTTTTGTATACGCGAGAACAGAAAATGTTCGCACAGAGCAAGGGAGGTTGCGCAAAAATAGCATGAAATAATCCGAAATCAGTAACGATCTGTGAATGTGATGGAGGGTTCAAGAGTAGTTTGCCCAGAGTTCAGGCTTATTGCGTCGTCAGTATACTTGCAATTCAATAATTTTAGAACAAATTTTGCTGCTAGTCTTCTGGCGCATAAAATATCGGGCAAGGAGGTTAAAACTGATTTGTAAGATATTTCTAATACTTCAGCTATCGCCCTGATTGCAATTCGACAAATGTTGAGAACGATATCACAAACTTTTTGACGTGTTATTTTGTTGATGTCGAAGACCTTCGCAAACGGAGATCATTTTCAGTCCTCACGCCCCTTCGCAGAATCGCCAATAGTACGTATACACAGTGTTTTGGGACACCCCTTTACCGCCGAACCTCGTTTTCGTTAATTCTTTGGACCAAACTCAAACCATAAACACCGCCGTGAAATGTTGGCCTTTGTGTAGCTGATAAACGGCCCTTCTAAGCAAAACAAATTGGAAAACATTGGTGGTTTCGGCTCTACTTTTAAAATTCAAAGTACTAAAACTTACCAATCCGCTCTCGTGCATATATATATATATATATATATATATATATATATATTGCCAGGACTGCCGCTGGGTATCGTCGTCGTCTGCCGCCAGCCGGTTATCTAGGCAGCGATTCGCATATTTATCATACTTCACAAACACTCTTGTGCTGAGTTTATACATTTTTGCCTTTTGCAATCTACGTTATTCAAGAAACCGGCGGCCGCTGCCTCGAGTGGGTGAGAGGGCCGGCGGCTCTGACTGCAGGAGTCGTGATTTCAGCGCGAGACGTAATTATTTGGAATAATATAAATTCTTCGTTAGATTTGCAGATCTAGGTTAACGTTTGTATATGTGCCAATAAAAAAGGACAGACGGAAACTCCTATATATATATATATATATATATATATCTGTGCATTGACCATGCTTGGTCTTATGTGACGTTTATAAATCGATAGGTCCGGGTACCATTTCGCACTTGTTGTTGTTGTTGTTGTTGTTGTTGCTGCTCATAGTGTTGTTGTTGTTGTTGCTCATAGTGTTGTCGTTGTTATTGCTATGGTTGCTGTTGTGTGCAGTGCAGCACTGTAAGGAGACCTTCCGGAATAACCGGAATAACCAAACAGCTCACACAAATTTGACTCTGCCGATCGCCGATGCCGGCTGCGTAATGTTTGTATGCCGTGGCAACGTACTGACGGGCCAAGAATGGGTGAGCAAGCAATCGATGTATGATGATTCATCGCAAAGCGACGTCAATGTCTGCAGCTGCAGACGACGCGACAAAGATGACAACATTTGGCAACACCACCACCACCATCAACAACAACAACAACAACAACACCAGCAATAACAACAACAACAACGATGATCATCGCCAGAACAACGTCAACAACAACAACAGCAGCCGCAGCAGCAGAGCCAACCGCAGCCGCGGCGGTGGCGGATGAAGACCAGAAAGTAAACCGTGGTGAAGAATTCTGTCCATAGTTCTTTGGTTCGGTCGGTTCGGAGAGTCCGGGCCCGGCGAGCCGGCCAGTTCTGATCGCCGTCCTGCCGCATCGACAACCCTCGTGCCCTCGTTGATCGTGCGTCGTCGCCGCCGCCGCCGCTGTCGTCATCGTCGACCTCATCGTCGACCTCATCCTCCTCGTCGTCATCATCATCATCGTCGTCGTCGTCGTCGTCGTCGGCGTTGGGAGTCTACTCGACCCCGTACGCCTCTCGTTCAATCTCTCGAGCGGCGACAAGAACCGTAGGCAGTGCCGCAGACGTATCCGCATAGCCTGGCTATCAGAAGGCCAAACCGGTACTACAGCGGCAGCAGCCGCCGCCGCGGCAATAGGCGTCCGTTGCTCTACTACTGTATTATTATTGGTCATGGTAATAGTTCAATCGTTGGCGCCCTAGTAACAGCCGCAGCAACAGCAGCAGCAGTTCGTAATGGGCATACCAATTGTATCAACACAACCACCACCACTACCAGCCGACTTTGACTACTCCTCACTACGGGCGGGATAGTGGCTAGCGCCTTGTTTAGTCGTTGAACGCGTCTCGTGTCTCGTTCGGCGACTTCGCGTCTCGACTCGCTTACGCGTTTTGCCTACATACACACGCACGCACACACACACACACACACGAGATACGGTTCCATAATCGTAAATGTACCACGAGACCATAAATGCCCAACGATATATATATTTATATTGAGCATATATATATAGAGATTTTTTTCATTTGAAATATATATATAGATTTTTTAACTTGCTTTGCATAATCGCCCTGTAGGCATTACGTTTCCAATTACAAAACAGATCAGATCACAATCAAATATATATATATATATATATATATATATATATATATATTATATATATATATATATATATATTATATATATATATATATATATATATGAAATGTTGAGACCTATGCATATCCATATATATATATATATCCTTATCTCGGGCGTTATATTGACACCAAGACTCTCTTTTAGGAGACATGTCGAGATAATACTAGCTAGTGCAACAGCAACTGTTATGCTTCTCGGTGAACCTTCAAGATATTGACCTGAAGACTGCGCTAAACATATTTACGCAAAAAAATGTTCCGATTATACGATACGGCCTGCCCGCAATAGCACCATTTCTCACTGTTAGCGATCTGAAAAGGCTAGACCGTTTAAAAGCACTTTATATTAGGCGCATGCTAGGTCTACCCAACACGCATCTGCTACCTTCGCTCGTGAACTATGTCGCGAACGAACCCTTACAGAGGATTTTGCCCTATACGGACTACCACTTAGTAAAGTCGTGCTCACTGTATTTAGAGAGTTTCGGGAGATACGCGACGTGAAGTTTGCGCCCAATAGCTATACAGACGGACCAGCGTTTTGCTCGGACAAATGGAAGAGAGGAGCCCAGAAGAACCGAACACTAGTTTGTCAAGTGACATGGCACGTATACCATCACCACATGTGTTTGAATGGACAGTGTCTTGAGGTCGATGGTTGTGTGTGTAGATTTTGTGGAAATTGTGATATTGATAGATACCATATACCTGTGTGCATCGAGATAGACACAGCGTCACTACAATCTCGTACATACTACATAAAATCAGTGTAGACTTCGCACAACATCTGATGTCTACTGCTATCAATATTATGGTGAATAAATATGTATGCTATATATATATATATATATATATATATACATATACCGTTTTGAATGTGTGCATGTCACAACAACTCCAAATGCGGCATTGCCGGAGAAAAATATCGTCTGCCCGTGCAGCCAGATACAATGACCAGAGAACAAAGACACAACTTATGCGCATGACCTTTGGACGAGTTTGCACCACCACCAGCACTGTAGTTGACGGACACGCTTACTTTGACTGGCCAACGCTACTGGTTGACTCGCTAGTTTGCATCGCTACGTTTCGAGCCACACTGCGGCCGCTTCTGCATCGAAGAGTCGCCAAACTCGATCCGTGGGAGGGTTGGGATGAGCCCCGGCCGTCGCCATGGCATCCGGCCAGAGCCGGCCCGACGGCCGCGGTGGCTCGGGGCCCTCCGAAACACCATGGTGTGTTCGCGGTACACGCGCGGTGGGGTTCGGGGGGGAGTTGCCTGGTATACCACCACCACCATCATGGATATTTCTCGTTCTGAGGCAGGAGTTGGCAACGGTCCTCCCTTTCGCTTTTTCTTTAACCAAAACGTTGCTGAGGGGAACTAGCTAGGGAGAACGAACTGCTGTCGCCCAGCTGCTGGTGTTAGCGATACTGCTGTGTGTACTTACCGTCATCGTCTGTCCGTTTTTGGCGTTTACGCGTTCATGCTGACTTCAACATTACATACGGAATATGGAGTCCGCTGGACGACCAACACAAGAGTAGAAGACTGTACCCTGCTACACGGCAGCAGTGACAGCAGAACTCGCACGTTCAAGCAGTAGCAGTGAAACGTAATCGAATCTACCATCATCATCATCGTCATCATCACCATCATCAACCTCATTATAACGTATTCATCGCCCCTTCTCCTAGAACGATCGACTCTATCTACCAGGTAACTACTATCAATGACCCATTGAGTAGCGTTGACTTTCGAAGGCCTATTGCATATCAAACAAGTTAGGCAGACATAGACAGGCCGGACGACTCTATTAGAATGACAGGTTCACAGAATAAATATCATTCGGAGTCAGGCTAACGTGAAGTGAACTGTCGGAGATCTCTACACTAGAGCGAGCAGCTCGACATACAATCGATATTTCTTTTGAGCGTAAAAGCCGGAGCAATTGTGTGAAAAGCATGGATGCAGGCGGCAGTGATCAGGTGTGACTCACTCGACAAAAGTTCATCAATGTGCCAACTAAGTCGCCACTATTTATAGATTAGGTGGGACACCTTTACGAAGGCTTACAAAACAAGCAAACGCTCGTGAAGCAAGGAAACCTCGGCCTAGTGTTTACAAAGTAACAAATCTGATTTCTGTGGTACATACGATTATATCGGAATAGAATTTTATTTTGGACAAGTTTTGCTTTCTGGCTTTAATAGTAAGTTCGATCCTATTTACAACCATGTGACAGATATTGCGGGGGAGTGTCAGATTTCATAATAGTCGAAGTAAATTGTTAAGGCAATAGTTACGAGTTTTTTACGAGGCCTAAATTTTGTATTACTAACTTGACAGAGAAACGCATAGGGAAATAGCTTAAAACGGTAGTTTTAGGAATTGTGTAGTTTAAGACGCTAACAATTTTGCGCTCACTTATGGTCCGGAAAACTTCTATACATATAAAATTCTATTAAAACTCACAGTGTTTCATTAGTGCTTTACAGTTGTCAGGTATGGAACTCTCCCCCCCCCCCCCCCGACTTATCGAACAAAATGAAAAACTCCTTCTCAGTCCATAGAGCCGATGACATAGCGTTTCCCCTACACACTGCGAGCATTATTATTAATATTATTATTATTATGCAAAAGAGTGTATTGTGCATTACAAATCTTTGCAGGTGGCTGCATTCGCATAGAATGTACTTTAAAACATAGTACGTCAAAGCAGGCCTCGCGTCTTAAGAGATGCGCATCAGCGATTAAATCATATGCTGCCACTGATCTACGAAAGTCATAAAGTGCCCTATATTACTCTTTGTCCGTACGTGACATACGTACGTGGCCCGTACGTGGGCATTCTGTAAAACTTCACCTCCTTCACTCTGCGTCCCTCCTTTTGCCATCTTGGCGTCAATTGCTTGTACGCGTGCTCATAGTAGAAGAACGACGTATTAGCTATGGATATATTTCGGATAAGTACATGGAATGCTGTTTCGTTCTACATAGATGGCGCACAGCAGCAACCAGTCGATACCGGAGCTTGAAGCTGAGCTCACGCGATGCCACACAGAACTCCAGATTCTACGATCGTCCATGGATAATACCGAAAGGGATCGCACCTTGACCGAGCTGCTCGATAAAGTGCAGGTTAGCTTTAGATCTTATAAGATATTTATCTACAATAACATATGAGCAACCAAGACCATGCAATATGCATGCTGGTAACAAACACAACAAAGGCGATGGATGCAACAAACACGACAACAACAAAAACAACAACAACAACAACAACAAAAAGGTCGAGCAAATACCCACGGTATCCGAAACAACAGTACTACTCCGAAACGTAGCCCGGAGACTTGCCCAGAAGACGATGCCGGAGTTATTCGGTCAGCTGATTAGCACATGGTGGTTAGTTGCTCAAGGAAGGTAATCCGAGAGCTCCTGTTTCACGAAAAGACCCCATATGCATGAACACTGATAACTCACAAAAACACGTGCTCAATCAATACATTTTATTTTTTTTAATTTTAAAACGTAGTTTACTGCCGCATCTTGCAACAGTTTATTTCTCGTTAAAATTATATATACAAAAATAATATAAAACTGTCTCAAAGCGTATATATACGGTGCGTTTTATTGGTCATGATATGTGTATACATATAAATGTTTTTTTTTTATCTGGGTGATTCAGCTGGCGTCAGTGTTGAACGTGTACCCATCTTATCATTGTCATCTGACCCTCGTGTAGGCCCTCAATCTTTATAGCGCAAAGATCGAATGTTTTGTACATATTGCAAGTCACCATACAGTACGCGAAGGAACTACATGATTGATGCTATTCGTCCAAACCTATTCATAATGACCACTTTGCAAACTATCTTATCGCATTTTCTTTCTGCACCTCGCATACCCCAGCATATCTCACAGAGAGCTTGCTAATGTGATGATTCACATAACACTGTTAACATTGGATTTTTCTCGTTGTAATGCGCTGTAGTTAATTAACTCGTATTTTGTTATTAAAAACAACCTCCTTAATAAATGTTTTAATTCTAGCTCCTATTTTGTTATTTTTACACAGCCATTTCACACAGCAGTAGCCTCAGCAGCAGAATCAAAACCAGCAACAGCAGCAGCAGCAGCAGCAAAAAATACCAGCCATTCTGCTGCAAAAGTTGCTGCAGCTGAAGAAGCGGTTCAACCGTTTACGCTCTTTTTGCTATTGTTTGCTTATCAGACGTAAATTGGCGGCTGGAATCTCTCATCGTTTTGGTACTAGTCTGGTTGGCCGGCAACGTATCGTTACGGACAGTTATGATGATAATGATGGCTCTGTAATAACACGCGTAATAGCCGCGTTTACGTTCCCCAATTCCAGCGTTGCGGGTTAGCTAAAGGGTTTTTTTTTCTCTCGTTGTCTAGCTCTCTTAGTGGTGTGCCGATCATCTTTGTGTGTGGGTGGTGGTGATGAAGGAGGAGGAGTTGCTAGTTGCCATCAGATAGCAGAAACACACACGCCTGCAACGCGAAGAAGAGAACGGATGCAGAGTCGAAAAAAAAAACTGCTATACCGAAACTGGTAGTAGAAGTAGTAGTGTAGTAGTAGTAGTAATAGTAGTAGAAGAAGAAGATGCAGCAGCAGCAGCACTGGAAGGAATAAGGAAGATTGGACAAAAACGGAGAGACCAAAAACGAAGGCAAACAACGAATAAATCCGTTCTATTCTAACGGGTTGTGAAGATAAAGCCGGTTAGGTAGGGGCTCATTTTCAATTCAACAACAAACGCGTACCTCTTAGACGTCATAACGTCCAGGATAGAATACGAATGGTTGGCGGTCCGAATGGTTGGCAACCAGCAATCGATGCAACGCGATGGCAAACTTACGGACACACCATTCACAACACGTATCGTGCTTCTGGTCTGCCCGCGGCGAGACGTGGTCGGATAGCCGTATGGAGAAGATGACACAAGATGGGCACATCTACCACTACTACTACGACAACTTCTACTGCTGCTGCTCGGTGGCGATGATCGTTCTGAAACATCGCTGTTGCAGCTGTTGTTGTCGTTATTGTTGTTGTTGTTGCGGCGGCGGCAGCGGGTGTTGATTTTGCCATCCTAGTTGTCAACGTTGTTGTTGTTGTTGTTGTTGTTGTTGTTGGTGTTGTTGTTGTTGTTGTTGTTGTTGTTGTTGTTGTGTGTTGTTGTTGTTGTTGTTGTTGTTGTTGTGTTGTTGTTGTTGTTGTTGTTGTTGTTGTTGTTGTTGTTGTTGTTGTTGTTGTTGTTGTTGTTGTTGTTGTTGTTGTTGTTGTTGTTGTTGTTGTTGTTGTTGTTGTTGTTGTTGTTGTTGTTGTTGTTGTTGTTGTTGTTGTTGTTGTTGTGTTGTGTTGTTGTTGTTGTGTTGTTGTTGTGGTTGTTGTGGTGTTGTTGTTGTTGCTGCTGCTGCTGCTGCTGTTGTTGTTGTTGTTGTTGTTGTTGTTGTTGTTGTTGTTGTTGTTGTTGTTGTTGTTGTTGCTGCTGCTACTGCTGTTGTCGCCGGTGGTGACGATCACGTCGCCACTGGCTAAATTGTGCAAATTTGTTGAGAAAAACAACGGCCCATCTTAAGTGCAAATATCTGGCAACAACCGGTGGCTGTTGGCTAGTCTACATAGGCAACATCCGGCAGCACCAGTAACAGCAGCAGTGCTCCTAGAAATTAGATTGTTGTAGCTGCTCTTATTGTTTTTTTTTTTGTTGTTGTTGTTATTTTGGTTGTTGTTGTTGCTGTTTTTTTTTGTGTTATTGTAGTTATTGTTTTTGCTTTTGCTGATAAACCAACATCGCCACTGTAGTATATGTACGGGTAGATCAAGTCGTTCGTTCCACGCTGAAGGAGACATTGGTCTCGAGACACTGGCCAATGCTGCCGAAGTGGTCAAACGACCGCACGCCTGCCAACAATAATATATCTCATCATTGAACAACGGCGCCGCTTTTGCTGGCAGGCGAGCTGGCTGTCCTGTGGCATAGCCCAACGGTTATGAACGGCTCTACAGCCTCCAGAACAAGGACCAGAGCGAGGGAGATCGATCAGGAGGCATGCCGAATTTACCCTGTGGCCCTTTGCGGTGGCTCTCTCTCGAGACAGCACCGACAGGGGCGACGGAGCCCACTTGCCGCAACCGCCCATGTTAGTAACTGCGACTACGACGGTAGATAGACATGCATGGCAGCTCTCGTCGCCTTCCTCGTGGTTTTAGCTATTCAAGTCAAGTCATAGCATAGATAGATATTTGCCCCTTACGAATATGTTGCAGAAAGCAACTAACAAGCTATCGTGGCCAGCTCCATTCTCATTGGCTATTCATTGTTGTTATTGTTCTAATTGTTGTTGCGGCTGCTGTTGCTGTTGTTTTTAGTGTTTCGGCCGCTGTGGCTGTTGTTATTGTCGTTGTCGTCGACGTTTGTCGCCCGATTGACCTACCGCCCGGCTTACCTGGAAAAACACTGGAAACCGCCGATCGGATGAATTTAATGGTCGCCGTTAAATCCACCGAAGCGGTAGCTACCATTCGAGTTCTGGGCATTCCGGGAATCGCACCGAGTGACACACGAACGCACACCGATCAGATCACACAGCCACATATACAAGCACCGACCGACCGACCGTCTAACCAATAACACCAAAGCATTCACAATATGCGTACATGCCTGCGTGTCTACGAGCGCTTATATCCAGACGACGATGGATGAATTGAGCCGGGAAGGAAAACATTGGAGGGGTCCTCAAAATCTGGAATTTGCCCATGACTCGCTGCGCATTTCTATCTTACCGAGTCATTGGCAAGCAATGAGTTCATTGTTGTTAGTCAGACAATGCATGTTGTACAATCCAAGCTTGCTCGGCCGAATACGGGAAGTACATATTACTTGTTTATTGACTTGTATATATATATATATATATATATATATATATATATATATATATATATATATATATATATATATATATATATATATAGACTACTCAATATCAACATTAATAATAGTAATAGACTAAAGTGAATATATAACTATTTGCCCGGACCAGCTCTTTTAATTCATGCCCTCATCGTTTTCGTACAATTCCAGGTATTGGAGAAGCAGAAAGCCGAACTATTGGCTCTAATCAAAAAGCAGATGAAGCTGATTGATATCTTAAAAAAACAGAAGATTCATCTAGAGTCAAGCGGTCTGATTCATTTCCAGGAAGATGAGCTCATAAAATATATCAATTTCGGCGTACCAACAAAGCCTTCTGGCTGATGATGGTGCTATCTGAAGTCATCGTTCACTCGTTGCAAGGTCTTTATTTCGCCCGCACGTCGTGTTATCGTGTAAACTGCCATACCTGATCTGTTAACTCAGCCGCCGTGTTAATCCTCACGATTTACTTGCTTTCTTGGCATCCTTTGTAGGAGTCGCTCTCGTAGTTTGACTGCATAAGATAGGCGCTCCGACGAGCAAATAAGTATGCAGGGTCACTCATGACTGAATTGTCGGAATTAATCGGCTCGACTGATGCAGAAGGTACATTTTGGCCACACAAAAACACTCGCGCTTTCTCTAGATTGAGAGAACAAAACTCATCCGGAGCTCCACGATGACGAAAATTCAAAACACACGGTGGCGCTACTGCACGTAGGATTCCAATATGCATGTTTTGTTACTGGATCGCATTTGGCCTAGGATGACCTAGGGTTAAATCTGTGCTAAGTTTAAACTAGCCCGAATTAGTTAACGCAACTCATCAGATTCCGCTACCGCAACAAACCAGGGTTAGTTGAAAGTGTAGTAGGAGAATCGTCTAATGAGTAGTCATCTTACAGGGTCTGCAAGAGATCTCATAGCAATTACGGCTCAGGAAGCATCTGATCTCAGCAAAGAATTTTAATGTAATCCAGGATAAACCGATATAATTATAATCCAGGATAACTGAAAATAACGCTGTTAAGTAATATATATATATATATATATATATATATATATATATATATATATATATATATATATATATATATATATATATATACAAAATAAAGCTGTTAAGTAAAAACTCATACGTACGCCTACTAATTTAAATATTTATAATTATTTACGGGTGAGGGCACTTATATTTCACTGAAATACATACAAGCAAATCTTGGATTAGTCGGAAAGTATATTTAAATAGTAAACTCTACTTAAATCAGCAGATCCTGATGGAAAGTCGTGTTGCCAGTGAGGGTCGCCTGTAATTGTAGAAGTTTTCTCCTTAGCAAGTTCATTCCTGTGTAATTTGTCTCAATTGCACTGTGTGTTTTGTTAGTCGAAAAAAATGGCACATCCCTTTTATTTGCGCGAAATTGTGCATTTTTACAACCACAAGAGATTGAGTGTAGCTGTCTCTATACGTATATCGTCTAAATGCATCTATCGTCATCGCGTTCTCGTACTGGAGTTATATAGGCTTTTTCCAGCAGAGGTATGTAGCAGCAGGGCAATGACAACCACGTCCAACAAATATAACCAGCACGGCCGCGGCTCGAACTTGCGATTGTTTTGCTAACCATGGTTGCCATGGCAAACGCCCCGTTTCGAACGGGGCATTAGCCGCCTGAGCCACCGCCGCTACTCTTATCACGGACACCTGAGCTAACCTTTCCAAAGAAACAAAAAGCGTCCCTCGGCGATAAAAACCAAATCTACAACAATGTTACCTGCACACCATCGTAGTCGAGCGTCGTTGAGAAAACAGGCCTTTACGCTGAGAAGGCAATGCTGTGTGTCTTGTGGAATTAGAAAGGCATAGCTTTCTATGCGCTTCGCAATTCATTGTCAATGAGCGCCTTGGGCTAGCAAATGTGCCTCATTCCGTCACGACAATGTACACCCATGTGCCATTGAGGCGAGCTGATGCAAGCTGAAATTCTCATAAGAGATCTAATTGAAGCTAAGTGACACTGTATGTACGAAATCAATTTCAGCATTTGCTTCACAAATCTAACATTTGTATGCATGGTACGTGTCAGAGGATACTTGACTCTGGTGATAATAAAGAAGACCCAAGATGATGCCTTCGGCAGACAGCGCATTGCGTCGGTTACCTGCCCTGCGTTTGTTACTTACGATGCTCCCGATCGTCCTTAAGTGAGACAAGACCATCTTGTTGATTTCCACGACCAGGATATAGCATAATCGTAGTCACCAAGTCGGCTTAATGTTAAAACTTCAGAAGCCAGGGATGTATTGCTCACTACCTACCCAGATTACGCCCCTACATGCCACGATAGTGGATTCCACTTGAGCTTAAGTTCTATGAGGGGCGTGGACTTTATTGTGTGAAAAAGGCAACGGGTCGAAATGAGAAGCCAGGTGCCAAAGTAGAACAGGCACAAACGACAGATGCAGTAGGCAAGCATTGCGGCAGTATGCGTGGCCAGGAGTGTCAAGACCCCGGCACGTTTAAGCTACGATGCCTAGCTTTTTAAATGCCAACCTTCGTCTCTTGTCGCACATCAAGTCAGGGTATGAACGTGATTTCTATTGAAATGTAGTCTTTGCAGGTAGATACACTTTGAACTAGCAGAGTTGGACAAGAAGAGTGATCTACGCAACATGGTGTCAAACGTTTAGGCATCTACCTAGAAGTACTTTTTCCTTGCTGCAACTACCACATTGGTTCTGGCCTAACAAGAGCTAGGTGTTCGGTGTTTTCACTGTGCCTCAGATACCTAGGCAGATCCGTCAGAGAGTGCCTTCAGAGAGATAAACACACTAGAAGTCGATGCCACGTTGTTGCCACGCGTGGGACGCGAGATCGGAGCTATAAGACGAAATAGTGACCTCCCGAAGATCTGAAAACTTCAAATCTAATTGGTACATCACTGCCAGTGGGATAGCGCTGAAAACTCTCACACAGTGAGTGGTAACGTGGTGGGTAGCAACATGTTACAATTTTAATATTGTTATTGTGATTACGATTGGTGCTATTTTGTGTATATGGTCTTTTGTCATATATGCACGCAATAACAAGTAATTAGTGCTAGAGTTTCAATTTGCCGCGACATCCTACGCCAGAGCATGCGCCTGGTTATAGTTGTAGTACGCGTACCGTGCAGTGGTTACTCATGCGTCATCAGTCGTCAACTAGATGGTTAGATGTGTCCGTGGCGTCGCGCGCCTGTCAGCCTGCCGCCTACAGGCCTGCTTAGCCTACCTAGGATGTTGGTAGTAGCAGCGTCGCCTGTTGTTGCTCCTGCTGCCGACGCTTGGCGACAACCATATTGGCAGCATCAAAAACAACAACAACCACATCAACAACAACAAGCACATCAACATCAACAACAAAGAGAACAACATTTCCCAAATGAAACAACTGCAGTAGCAACAATAACAGAATGTATAGCTGTTGCAACCGCTATAGACGCGCTATGAGCGTCTCTCAATCTCTATGTACGTTCGTTCACATGTCGATAGAGGGCGTCGGTGTTCGACAGACGTCCGTTCGTTCGACCGGGCGGTTAAGATGGCCGCCGGCGGGGCACAGCTGTAGGCAAAATTCGTGGCGCTCTCCCCGAAGAAGGTAAAACAACAGCTACAACCACAGCCTAGTCGAATAGCTAGCGGGTTGACTGCCTGAAGCAGGAGCAGTGTGTCTGCTGCCGTCGCCGTCTACGACAGTACGTGGTAACGGCTACCAGAGACCCCGACAACAACAAGAACAGCAACGACAACAGCAACAACAGAAACAACAAAAATAATAATGACACAACAACCGCATAAGTTGCAGCAACAATGACAACAACAAGAGTGGTCGCGGCCACAGGATTGAAGGAGATCGGATATATATGGATATGACGACAGCGATAACAACAACAACGACCACAGCGACCTACATGCGAAATTGGGTCCGCTGATGCCAAGAATTCCATGGCTCTTTGTTAGTTGCTTTTGGCTTTGTCTTTCTTGCTCTCTTTCCTCTTGTATAAATTAGTTCGACAGGTCTGTCCTGTACAGATATGATGCGATTGATTTGCTAGCGTATTGTATGTTTCTGTTGTTAGTTGCTTAGTAGTGAATTACTCATTTACCCAGCAACCTACCTAGTTAGGTGCGACCATAATTACTATTGGTATTATTATTGGACGCTCCTGTTCCTGGCGTTCTTACTGTGGGCTACAGTTGCCGCTGTCCTGTATTGAGTGGAGGCTTGAGTTCCCAGCAGATAGCACTCTAGCAGGCCACCCAGATGCTCACATCCGCAAGCAAACAATAGAGTGCCATATTCCGCATCTGCTACATCCCCTCCAAAGGCTTGGACAGGACAAGTCAACTTCCATACTATCTGCCAAACCCACGCTTACGGCCTAAAATATATATATATTTATATATATATATATATATATATATATATATATATATATAGACACGGGCGATAGCCTTTTCTGCAAAATTACCTGAATAGTTATAACTGTTTTAATTTATGTAATAATGGAAATTTCAAGCTAAATAAAGAATTATTGAATTTAACTAAATTTGCCATCCGGAGAAGAAGGTCCCATAAAAAAATATATGGTCTTTATATATACGTGGTCGAATGATTTTCTTTTTGTCACAAAATTCAGAGGCGAAATTTATTCATGAACTTAAATATCCAGTTTTATATATACAAAAATATATTCATCTAGTCTAGTTGAAAAATAAATTTCGCGTCGGAACTTAGTGAAAATAGCCACGTAATCCCAGGGCTGCAATCGATCGAGCGCTGCGTTCGAACTGAGATTGCCTGCACTTATGCAAACATACGAACTCTAACCATGAAACCCCATCAAAATTATCACGTAAACTGTAGGGTAGCCAACTATATCAAACGTTTAACTTAAGGAAGAGTCGTGAAGTTTTTTCTCTGCATTCACAGACTTTGTGGTTCTTTCAAATCCCTAGAATACACTGTAGGTATAATAATATGCGTGGCCTTGACATATGGCAAGATGGCCGTGCAGGCTACTCTTTTCTTGAGAGCCGACACAACTGCAACAACCATGAAAATGTCTACACCCAATATAATTACAAATCGTGAACAATAAACAAAGAAAAGAAGACACGGGGTAAAACCAGGTACATGGGTAGGACAGATACTCTGAGACTGGCATGAAGCTGATAAAGATAAAAAACGCCACAACTCATCTTGCTTTATACCTTAAAACCTTGTAGGGGTGTAGCTACAAACGCTTAGAGAAGGCCGATAGTTGTTTCTAAATCTTTTCACTGGGCCAGATTGAGAAAATATTAAAGCTAAACACAATATTAGTAAAAGCGTATGGCCCCAAAAACATTGTCCCCTTTAGGAAATGTACTTTTATTTAGAAGGACTAGCCTTAGCTATATACTAATATATTAAATTCAATTCAAGTGCTCCTTTACTGTTTTCAAAAGGTAGATAATTATATACATGGTTATTCACAAAAACCCTGGATTAAATATATACAACGCGCAATATAAGATGCGTAGAGAACAATTTATCACATAGTAGGGCGAAATAATATCTTTGCATGATATATGTAATAGTACAGTATATAATAATAAATCACTAGTTCATAGTCCTCAACGTTTCGTGCCATGCGCCACGAAATCGTGTTGTTGATTCGGTTAGATCGTGCAACTATTTTTGACGATATGGATTGAGCACTACGCAGATTGTTGTTGCAAATATTGAAAAAAATGGGAAGTGTATTTGACTGAGAGATTCGTGCGTACATTTTAAAATCCGCGCTCGAGTGTCGTTTTGATATAGGTGGTAGGTCGAGTATGTTACGCTCTACCTTACATCTCAATGCAACACGTCGAAGAAATTTAGACTGAACTTTTTCAATTGCATCAATATGTTTCTTTAAATACGGCCGCCAGACTTCAGAGCTGTAGATGCATTTAGGAACTACAAGGCGGATAAAGAACATTGGACACATTGGGCATTCGATAGTAAAACATCGAAATATCATACTACATATAAGACTAGCAGATTGAATAGTTTGCGTGATGTGAATGCTGAAATCTGTTACGGTTACCATCTCTCTGTATATATTATATACAGAGTAAGAATGCTGCTTACTCTGTATATAATATATAACAAACATTTATCGGTCGGTTGTATGGATAAATGTAAACTCTTCTTTATTTAAAAGAAGGTCATAGCGGCCATAGTTATTTGATTTCTCTGACAGCGACTATTCAAAACTAGATGACCTATTAGTTAATACAGTTTTTATAGAAGTGCCATATTAATTATTAATTTGGATATAGACGTAGCACGTTTGATTAGGTTCACGCCAGATTATTTGGCCAGCGACGGACTTAAAAAACTTGACACTCAACTTTGCATGCCGCAATGAGCCACGCCTAGACCTGAGTGCACGGAGTATTCCTGATGTTTCCTGTTTCCACTATGACTACTACCGACTACCAGCCTAGACTAACTGGTCGGAGGCCTCCCATTATGAGCAAGAAAGGGGATGTAATTGTTGTATAGCTTGCTCAGGCGTAAACATGAACGACATAGTTAGTTAAGACGTGACTGAAGTTGTGCCCCGCTGGTCGACAAACTGTACAGGTACGTGCCGGCCACTAGAAATTCGCATGTGGCGGTTAGAACACGAACTGAGAAATTAAGAGGCGCTACCAACAAGCACAGACGAGCGGATAAGGAAATATTCTTTCGAAGCATGCGGAGGGGCCTGATAAACATCAACGCTGAGGTCCAAACAGATAAAACTTTGATTGACAGTTGTTGACATAAAGGATACAGACGGTCCACGGAGGAATGCTTGTGGCTACAGTTGTTAGTTTACGCAAGAACACCTATACAGTACAAGTGTGAAGAAGGCAATTATCAACTCGTTAGTCGAAAGATGTGATGGTGTGAAGGATCTAGAGGTCCTGCTCGGAACGGAATGGCCCGACGTCATTTATACTAACACGGTTGAGCTAATGCTGAGCGTTCTTAAACAAAGTGCTCTATCCGAGTGCTTATCGTCAGGAATGACGATGATGAATGAGAATGCAGTAACCTGGAAACCCATGGGCTCACAGTTTGACGCCTTTATGGGTGACGCAAGCTGCCAAAACGTCGGCGAAGTAATTTTCTTTCATATTTAAGAAACGTATGCGGAAGACCATACAAACAGTAGAAGCCTAGTGGTCATGGCTTGGTTGCCGAAGGAGGTTTTGGACTTTGAGAATCAATATTTCACTCATTAGAGCCTTGTCAAGGGTGAAACAGCTGCGGAATCGCCTGTTTTTTCTTGTTATGTGATTGCCCACAATAAACAAAGAGGACGCAGGGAAATACTATAAAGTCTTACACGTAAATGAAGCAATTCGTCGTAGCTATTTCGGCTAACAAAAGTAATAGAAAAATTTAGACAAGGGAGATTGAAGCGTGAATATACCCTACTTGGAAAAAGGTAATATTTGTATATAAATAAATATACCTTCTCCTTTGGCACTGGGTTTTTTTAGCGTGCTGATCGCCTCGTGGTGATTCTTCAATCGTCAACTTGCTCCCCAGAAAAAGACACCCTGCCCTTGGCTCGGCCTCAACTGTTGCGTTGCTCGACCGACACAGAAGGCCCTCCATTTGCTGGCAGAACTGCAACCTGCCGCTAGGCCGTTTACTACTGTTTTCCGAGCGATCTACCGGAAGACATACGCTCAGCAAAGGATAAGATACTTCAAACAGCCAAAGGCTATCCTCCTGGCACACGCTCCATACAAGTGGCTTACATGCGATAGGCAGATCTTCTGTCCTATTAGCGCCTTCGCCCTTGTCGGGCAGTTCACAGAAATGTTTACATCGAGTGACACGACCACCCGCGAATCTCCACTGTTTGCCGCTGTCTGGGACGACGAAACTACAGGACACCATAGCCAACTCGAAGAGGACTTCACGGTCAAAGAGGTTCTGCAAGCTCTTTAAGGGCTGTGAAACAACAAAGCATCAGGGCCGGACATCGTTCGGAATGAGCATCCTAAAAGCTCGGTCGTGTTACCCAGTGTTATTCAACGAACGCCTTATGACGAAGCTTCTCCCAACACAATGGGGAAATGCGACCCTACTGATGATCCCGAAATGCAACGGTGACCCTACGCCTCTCCTCACCGGGGCAGGCTCTGTACGCGGTATTCGTTATTAACTATATACGAGTAACCGCTTCCAGGTCAAACAAGCGTCGGCCAAGCTCAACACAGCCGTCGCAGAGTTGGATTTAACAATTAACCTTGGTAAGAGGCACTCAAGTTCCGTGAAGGGGCAGGGTCGCGCGTGACAATTCTCTTTATATTGGTAGCTTTCCTCTCGTCTACGTCAATAAGTTCCCTTGCCTGGGACTAATTCTACCGTCGATTGGTGTAGGTTTCTCGTTGCACGTTAAATGGAGATATGCAGGAAAGCTTTAATAGAAGACCTGAGGCGTCGTTAGAACCTCCCTCGCACCACAACTTTCAACGACTGCATTGGAAGACGGGAGGTGAAGTTTTCCAAACGCGACTTTGAATTCTTTAAGGCCGGACTGATGAGAATGCGGAGTGGAAGGGGCCAGAGCGTAGCAACAGCCATGCGATAACACGGTTTGCAGTGCACGGCCTTCATCACATTCTATGTCAACGGGCTGATTTTCATGAACCATGTGAGACTTGTGTATGCCGCCGCTGCGGTAAACTCTGCCGAAGATACCATACCGCAGAACGTAATCTTGTGCAATCTTTAAATGAATTAGCCCGTCAGTGTGGGGCTTTATAGCTTTTATATTGTAGGCCCGGGAATGCATATATATGTACAGGATGTTTCAGGAATATTTCGAGAGCGATATATGACATTGTAAAGCTCGTTAGAGCAAATGTTTTTTCCCATGGAACATGGTCTCTGAGAAATTACTACAATTTGTGACACTAGTGTTTTTGCCCGATATAGAAGCACAAAATGTACAATTACAAGACAACCGGTCCTTCTGTAGATAAACTAAGCACATCATCGTATTCATGATGCATGCTTCTTTTGAATAACATATAATTTCGCCCAGAAGATGCGAGACGGTCGTTTACAAAACAATTTGCAAATAGGAAATTATTTTTTTAGCCGTCACGTTTAATATTTTAAAATCATAATCCTACGACTAATCACAGCGCCCAAAACACATTCAGACAAAGGCGCATTTCATGCCGATCATTTTGGTACTAAATAAATGGCAATGCGAGCCGTGATTGCGAAGTAATCGAGATTAAGTGCATGCATAAATGACCTACTCCATCAGATAAAGCACTCTAGGTCATTTGTGCATGCGCTTAATCTCGACACCCCGCCGAAAAATTTTAATGACTTCGCAACCGCGGCTCGCATTGCCATAAGTTTGGTATCAAAATGATCGTCATGAAATGCCGTGATGCGTGATCGTCATTGAACGTGTTAGTTTTGAACGCTGCGGGTGGTCGTAGGGTAATGATTTTGATGTATTTTGTGTGAAAGCTAATAAAATAACTTTTTATTTGTGAATTGTGTTCTAAACGACCATGGAGGACTGGTTGTCTCGCAATTGCACATTTTGTAATCCTATATCAAGCAAAAACACTAGTGCCACAAATTGTAGTAATTTCACTCTCACTCCGAAACAAGACTTTTGAGAGACCATGTCCTATTGAAAAAAACATTTGATTTAACGAGCTCTACAACTCCATATATCGCTCTCGAAATATTCCTGAAACACCCTGTATATATCCATACATATGCAAGTTACCCGGTGATAACTCACTGTCCTTATAGTTGCTGATGTATTTGTGGTTTAATCTCTGCTCAACCTGAGTCAATAAATATAAAATGTAAAGACTCTTCATTATTAACGAACTTGTTTTCTTCAAAGATACATTTGATGTTCTTCAGCCCGCATGTATTCTCTGATTTTAGACACGAAAAGTGAGCATGTTACCAATCAATTATGATAATCATTTATTTGTATGTGCATGGCACCACATTAAAATGTAAATTAGATTACATTAAATTTGAATGTGCATTCTTTTTAAATGCACATTTAGTGTTAGAAGCTCTCACGTCGTTACGTTTTCCTGGAGGGCAGATCTTGCTCGGAGCGAGAAAATGAACGGAGCTATGAAGGCGACCCCCGATACACGGCTGTGATGCCACTATAACCGATAAGTCAGAATGAGAAACATCACACACACACACGAGAACGAATCTCGCGGATGACGACTGCTAGACAACGTTATAGCACGTTGTCCGTCGCCGGGTGACTGTGATTCTGCGAATATGGTGAACGGAGCAGCGCTAATGACAACCGCGAAATCCTCACCATATTGACAGAAAACAACGACCACGGCGCTGTCAGAACGTGATGTAGGACGCAAACGCTGACGTTGCTTCTGCTGTATCGTCGTGAGTGATATACGCGCTTGTCTGCCCGACTGCGAGCGAGCCGGCGCAGCTTCAGCGGCAGACTTGATGCCTTGAACGATGCACGATGGTTAACGTGTTACTTCTCTCGCGACATCGTCTGCTGTCATTGTTAGCAGAAGGTGTTAACTGTGGGCCGTTAACCTTGTACGCCCCTTTCTTTCTCTCTCTTTCTCGATCTCGATATATATATATATATATATATATATATATATATATATATATATGTATATCTTCAGGTTACCTCGTTCTAGTGTTCTTGCTCTATTCCTCCCTCGCTCACAAAAGAAGTAGGTAACGAACACATTTGAACTAGAAAACCGCACAGAGAATACAAGACCACTTTGCTAGGAATCTAGGAAGATTTAGTCAATTACGCCTTATGTACAGCTTGCACGTAAATCGGCCAGCGAATTCATTTTGTAACGCGACTAGTCGCATTGGCATCATGCCACCACATCACACAGTTGGAGTGCAAAAAGCACCCAGCCGTCTGGGGCGAATTGCGTATAGCACGTGAGCGTCGTAATTTAGCGAGTAAGGTCAACCCTCACGCGGAAAACTAACAAGTGGCCAGTTAGCCACGAGACAGCGCGATTTCCGGGAGCAGGAACAATTGCCTAATAGATTTCCAGCGTACAGAGCTTTATCACCATAGGACGAAGCAAGCGACCTAGGAAGTCCCCTCCCCGTCGACACCGGGGGACAGGAATTCACATATTACTATCTAACACACCACATATATAAAGCCCAGAATTCGTAGTAACAACAATAGCATGTCAACATGTATCTATCCATCTTATTTCGGTTGCTGCTAGTATCGTCGCTGGACCTGTAGTCTGAAAGCACTGATATGATGCAGCATATCGGGAAAAAATACTTGCTTGCATAGCAAAATGGGCAAATTTCGGTGAGCTACATAACGTGGCCCGGGAAAATCTGTGGGAAAATCGCCTATTAAGGCAATTAAATACTTTGCGCAACCATCGATATGTTCTTGAATGAATTAAAGGGCATAGACGATCAGTAAATGATATGGCAACAACGACCAACCGAACCCAACGCTGTACCAGAAACCTGTTCAGATTTGCTATATTAGAGATACACAATAAGCGATTAAAACAACAATCTATTCCCTTTGCAAATGTTAGTTAGAAGTAGTGCACGTTGCCCGGAAAAAAAAACTCCAGTACACATGCCGTGCGCGCACCTGGACCTCAACAAACAGAAACTGCAACACCGTTATCCGAAAAAAAAATTACTATTAAAACTTTGCCCATACGCATTTCTACCTGTGGGTTCAAAGTGTAGCAAATTTCCTGATAGCATCCGGTGGCGTTCATTGTGAGTTATCATTAAAGTAATATAGAAACCTGTTACTAAATGCAGCTGCACGATGTACTTATATTGAAGTCAATGTATTCATTACTGCAGTCAATGTAAAATGGCAGGTACACTACAGCGTATCCAAACGGGTAGGTAAGCTGATAGGGAATAATGATGCCCATGCATACTTTTTAGTAATCGTGACTGTTCGCTAGCAAAGCCTAGCTTGAATGAGTCGCAACGAGAGCATTTACATCCTAGCAGCTTGAATGAGTCGCAACCAGAGAACTAGTCCACGTGCTGAACAATGAAACTTGCGTTTCGTCAGCCAAAATGATTAGTCAGTCGCAGCTGATTAATTTAGTCTACCGATAAACAAAATAGCAACGAAATTGTCCGCATTCTTGTTATTACACGGATTAATGCAGTAGGCAGTGACCTCATAGTGGTCTACGTCTTATCTGTCTACACACGTGGCGGTTGTCGCTTAAATCGTCGATGTCACTTGATGCCCGCAGGACGAGAAAGAACGAGCAATGAGAACAGCATCAAGAATCGATGCAAACGACGCCAGCGGTAGAGCGAAAATGCCCACAGCAGTCTAAACCGAATAAGGTGTTGCCGGGTTAACAGACCTTAAGAGAAAAGTAACTATTCTCGTCGACGAGGCGGACTAACTAACTACACGCGGGATGCCGCAAGGCAAAGCCAAATGAGGAAACCGACCGCAGTCAATATGCGAACGTACCAGCGACTCTCCCACGCACGTAACGCCAGAAGCGGGACACTTCGCACCTATTGTCGATGTCTGCAGGGCAGCTTGCTCGGAACCAATTGCCGCTGTTGGTTTTTTTTGAAGCGCTTCACGATTTATTCTCGAACGCCACGGAGCAATGTTCAGCCGTTGCTTCTAGAGTCTGTCACGTAAACCACACTGATGCAAAATATTTGTTGCAATGTGTTGTATGCCTATGTGTAGTGCTAAATGTTAGTATTCTGTTTTATTTTTGGTTGGCATATGTAGAGGCCGTCCATCCAGAGAACTAGTGTGTGGCCGGCATTCCGACGACCATGGCCACTGATCTCGTTTTAAACCGCGCCCAACGGCTGGGACGTTTTCTCTAAAAATAAGATTTCGTTTTACGTCACCGAGATTGCGGTTTCTGTACGGAAACATCTACAATTGTCTAGTCGATGACTTTGTCCAGAGGCCCGGAAAAAACCACAAGGTTAGAAAAGCGATCTCTCCACGATCCGCTTAGCAATACGATAGATGTACATCGATGCGTTGGCTAAGATGCTACTTATGGAAGTCCGTCGGTTATTGTCCGTCGGTTATTATTACAAACCTTTCAGGGACATCTAGATTCATAGGCTGGCAGGCAGCAGAACAGGATTCAGTGTTGGCTCCTATTGTTAGATTCAACAATATAATCAACGGTACTACGCAAAAGATCATCTATATATATATTGCCTGTCAGCCTATGAATCTAGATGTCCCTGAAAGGTTTGTAATAATAACCGACGGACTTCCATAATAGCATCTTAGCCAATGCATATAATATATATATATATATATATATATATATTAACTGACAATGTTGTGACATCGAAACGACGCTTTATTATCTACTCTATACTTACAAGCTACTAGTTGATACCGATTAGTTCAATAACGACAAAAAAACAGAAATCTTACGAAGGAGAAACCGATGCGATAATAACGCACTGACAACCTCCAGACTGGTCGATGTCTTATATCTGAATAAATAACCACAACAACAACAACAAAACGAGCAAAAACTGTAATCTGTACTAGATTAAGATTTGATTTGTTGTCAATCGAATGTGTTGACCCGCATACCACGTTTGTTTTCTGCTGTTTGTTTTGGACTAGCATGAAGCGTTTAATACATCGACGACAATTGAGAGTCTCAATCGTAGTACCAGTTATTAGTTGCTGTTGCTGCTGCTGTTGTTGTTGTGGATGCTGTGTTGTTGTTGTTGTTATTGTTACGGTGTTGTTGTTGCTGTAGTGGAATGCATTCAGCACAAGCCACACAAGCAGCGTGGGCCAACACGCTGGAAATGTTGTTGTAGACGCGGGTGGTAGTGGTAGTAATAGTAGTAGCAGCAGTAGCAGCAGCAGCATCACCACCACCACCCAAACACCTCGCCGCATCGCCTTTCGTCGTCGTCGTCGTCATCGTCGTCGAGGTGGGGCTGTTTCAGTCGCTGCTGCAGCGCGATCTGACTGTAGCCGCCTATGTTGCCATGTTGGATCGACAACCGTGCCGGAAAGTAGCGGCATCAGTGGCTTCAACGGCGGCCCCGGCGCCAGCAGCCGCCGCTACCGCCGCCGCCACTAGAAGGAAGGAATGCTCGAAACACAAGACAAGTTCCCACGGACCAGCCGTTCGCGGTGACCCAGCTCGACGTCGACGTTCCTGGCGTTCATAAGATCTCGCTCCCTCCTTCTTATCCTATATATATATATATATATATATATATACATGTGTATAATATATATATATATATATATATATATATATATATATATATATATATATATATATATTCAATAGGCTATTTGTACTCTATCTCTGTTCCCTTGCCTCGCCTTGTTTAGTCGTTCGAAGGGCAAACATCAACCACAACAATGGCTTTTGCGACCTGCTTCTGTCTCAACAGCGTGGAATATCGAACAGATTTACTTATATACGATGACGCACTCCACCCCCACATGTTCAAACGCGCATATATATATATATATATAGGCACCCATGCATCCATATAGTCAGACAGAGACGTACGTACGTGTACAAGTATGGAGATACGCCGCGAGGGCGCAACAAACTCATTTGTCGTTAGTTGTCATTATTGTTGGTGCTGCTGCTGCTGCCGCTGCTGTTGTTTTCGTCGCTATCGACGTCGTCGTCGTCGGCGATAGTGAGTATCGAAGAAGGCTTGACAGGGCGTTGTCTCACGCACGCGAACGATTTTCATTCATGCCATCATCGCCTTGAATAGCGGCGTCACCAGCAAAGTTCACCTCGTTCACCCATCGGGGACGAAGTGGTGAAGATGACAATGATGACCTCGACAACGCGCTGCGACTTCACCTGCTACTCACGCTCTGGAATCGGATGGCAGCATCAGCGTAGGCCATCGACTTGCTGCTCGATTGTTGTTGCTGCTGTTGTTGATGCTGCTCTTGTTGTTGTTGTTGTTGTTGCAGGACTAGTTTCGGCGTCGACGCTTTGTCTGATGCGTCACAAACCTTCTCTCTCTCTCTCTCTGTCGTAAGGGAGAAAATGTCCTGCCGTGTCTAGCGATCTCGATGTCATGATGGCGAGGCAGTGTAAAACCCTTGTACAAACAGACTACTAAACGAAACTCGATCTTTACCGGCCGCTGGATGAAGCGGCTTAGGCTGATATCCTTCGTAGCATTAGATTGACTGTGTGTGGCTCCGGCTTGGTTGTAGTTTGCACGCCGCTCTTATGTCGCACTTTGGACCATGTCACGCAAATGAAACGATAGACAGGGTTGCTAAGGTTCCTGGTATGGCAGAAGAAAATGACTGCATGTTCTGGAGCGGAGGGCTTTGTTCGATAAAGCTCCGGCCAAGCACTCATCAAACTCCACGGCTTCGCTCTTCAATGGGCACAGCGGCTCAGAACACTTGTTGCAAATAATGTGGCTCTCTATCTGAGTATATATTTGTATGTATATTATCACTACCATAAGATAACAAAAAATAACTAAATTACATAGAAAAACGAGTAAATATACCGATATGATGTCTGAAGTTTTTTCGGTGCCACTTCTGTTAGTCTCACTTTTTCTTAGGCTCCTCGCATTTGTCTAAGTGAATCCGTTAAGGCTAAGAAGAGCAAACGGATTTGCTCGGCTTGGCTACGGCTATTTATAGCATTACTTAAATGTTGTTGTTTTGTGCGGAACTCCTGATAGCAACTGTAATGTTTTAGGAACTGGACTTGTTGTTGTCTGCAGTTGCGGAAGTTGTTCGTAGTCATACGGCCAAGCAGAATGACAAAAGTAGAAATCAGCCTAGAAGCGAATATTAGGTCAAGCGAATGGTAAGAGCCAAAGGATAAAAAAATGGTATCTTTTTAATGGTGTTTGATAGCTACTCAGCAAACGTAAGAAACAAACAATTGACCGTCAGATACGCGATACGCAACTCGTTAAATGTCACCTGTGAGGCCGCGCTCCCGACTTTGACTGACTAACATTACCAAATATCCTAGATGTGTCCCAAAGCGATGCTGCCCTCCGGTGTCTATAAACGAAGACACCATGGGGCATCAAATTAGCATCAGTTTTTTGCCCTAACAACTTTCGGCATCATATCGTCGCCGATCATAGACCTAATGATTGCCTACGCGACCCAAGCCTAGGCATTCACTCGTAGAGGAATAGTTTTACTAGAGTTTTAAGTCACCGTTCTTGAGTATACTATACCTCATGAATGCGTCCTTGAAGCACCGCTTTTACTATCCTAACCTTTGCATCACTGCCACAGACGCATTTCCCGGATGCATTGGACGTAGCCATTTCCGGCTAATGCAAACAACTATTTTGTTGCGCTAGTAGAAGAAGGCATGCATGCCGTCTCCGGCTCACAATAGCTAAGAACCGAGGCACGATAAGTAAACTGCTTGATGTACTGTTCCTTTGACACATTTATAGCCAGATGTGTCATGCGTTCGTGTCGTCCGGACGATCGCCGAGTCACAGGACAGAGAACAAGACAAAACGCTAGAGCTTATTTCTCCCCTAATTATAAGTAGTTAATCATTTGCTGTTTTAGTTACTGGTGTTGCTTCTACTGCCTAGATCGTTTCTAGTGTAGCATGCTATCACTAAAGCTATCCAACGACAACATGCAACACTCTCGAATGGCAATTCGTTCTTTTTGTTGTTGTTTTTGTTGCTACTGTTGTTGTAGTCTCGTGTTGCTCATCTTGCAGTTGTTGTGGCTGTTACTGTTGTTGTTGATATCGCCAGAATTGTGATTACAGTGACGTTGGTTATGGTGTTCTCCTCAATTTGCTAAGTTAAAAGTGTTGTTGTTGTTGTTGGGCCCCCGTTGTTTAAGTACAATCACACTGCTGCAAGACGATGGGTGGCTATGTATGTGTCAGTGTGTGAGCGTTTGTTTGCAGTGTTGACGGCTTGCAGTAGCGTTCTTCTGTTGTTCTTCGTCGGATTCTCGAGCTGTACTTACACCACGCTTCCATTGCGGCAACTGATGCCGAGATAAATCATTGCTATGCAAGAATGTGGCAGAACAGCCCGTCGCCGGCCAGCCAGGCCAGCACGGCGCTACATAGCTTAGCGTTGCTCATTCTTTGCTCAATCTCTTCTGCTTCTTTTCACATATAGCCTCTATCTCTCTTATATATATATATATATATATATATATATATATATATATATATATATATCCCATCTTATCGTTCAGTCTCGGTTGCTTCCTTGTAGACCTTCTCCGTTTGTCTTCTCTCTCTCTCTCCCTTCTTTTCTCTTTCTTTGTTTTTCCCCCTCCGTCTTATTTTTATTGCCTCTGTTTTGCTTCTCGTCTCGGGTCTGTCTCTATATCTACAACACGACCAGATTGCGATTATGTGTTGCTGTGTGTAGTGGCACATGCGGCTGCTGCCTGCTGGCACTGTGGACTGTTTGTTGCTAGTGGTGGCGCAGTGGCAGTGTTTGGCAACGAAAGGGAGGTCACCACCATCGGGCCACCCGTTCGACCGGTCGGTTCCCCGCTCTGGACTGATACTGGTCGTCGGTCTGGTTGACACCGCTCGCGTTGGGCGGCGGCCGGCCTCATGCCTCCGCTGCTGCCGCTCTCTGTCGCTGTCGCCCGCGGTACGGCGGGCGGGTCGTGCTAGTAGCGTGGTGGACATTGGCCGTCGGCGTGTCACGGCGGGGTTGCTTGTCGATTGATTCATGTGCAGGGCACGGCGTCTAAATATATATATATATATATATATATATATGCACGCTTCTATGGCTGTATGTATATATGTCGTTTGTATATATGTCTGGTGTATATTATGCCTGTTTGTATTATGTCTGTGTGTATATTGCCTGCTTGAGTATGTCGTATGTGTTATGTCTATTTGTATATAGTGTCTGTCGTAGTTTATATGCCTGTTTGTAGTCCGCGTGTGTATATATGCCTGTTGTATGTATGTCAGTGTGTATATATGCTGATTGTATATTATGGTAGTATGAGTTTATGTCTGTTTGCCTGTATGTCATTTGTATGTATGGTCTGGTGTATTATGTCTGTCTGGTCGGCATGTTATATGCCGTGTATGTATGTTCTGTGGGTAATATGGCTGTTGT
The DNA here is from genome assembly GCA_003439945.1 of Dermanyssus gallinae. NCBI lineage: Eukaryota > Metazoa > Arthropoda > Arachnida > Mesostigmata > Dermanyssidae > Dermanyssus > Dermanyssus gallinae. The sequence continues at coordinate 170,971 of QVRM01003007.1, read as the reverse complement.
ATGTATGTCTGTATGTGTTTATGTCTGTTTGCATGTATGTCTATTTGTATGTATGTCTGTATGTATATATGTCTGTCTGTCGGTATGTTTATATGCCTGTTTGTATGTATGTCTGTGTGTATATATGCCTGTTTGTATGTATGTCTGTATGTGTTTATGTCTATTTGTATATATGTCTGTCTGTCGGTATGTTTATATGCCTGTTTGTATGTATGTCTGTGTGTATATATGCCTGTTTGTATGTATGTCTGTGTGTATATATGCCTGCTTGTATGTATGTCTGTATGTGTTTATGTCTGTTTGCATGTATGTCTATTTGTATGTATGTCTGTATGTATATATGTCTGTCTGTCGGTATGTTTATATGCCTGTTTGTATGTATGTCTGTGTGTATATATGCCTGCTTGTAAGTATGTCTGTATGTGTTTATGTCTGTTTGTATGTATGTCTGTCTGTTTGTATATATGTCAGTATGTCGGTATGTTTATATGCCTGTTTGTATGTATGTCTGTGGGTATATGCCTGCTTGTATGTATGTCTGTATGTGTTTATGTCTGTTTGTATGTGTGTCTGTATGTATATCCGTCTGTTTGTATATATGTCAGTATGTCGGTATGTTTATATGCCTGTTTGTATGTATGTCTGTGTGTCTGTATGTATATATATATATATATATGTCTGTCCGTCGTATATGTGCATGCATGTCCTGTATGGTATTCGGCCATTGTCGACCATGCAGTGCAGCGGATTGCCACCGTCAACGAGACGCCGTCGCTATGGGTACGCAAGTAGGCTGATTCGATCGTTGGTTGGTTGGTAGATTGGCTGACTGGTTACTGGATGGATGGCGCTATCGTCGTCACTTCTATTGTTACTGCTGCTGCTGCTGCTACTGTTGTTGTGGTTGTTGTAGCTGTTGTTGTTGTTGTTGTTGTAACTGTTGTTGTTAGTGTGGTTGTTGTAGCTGTTGTTGTTATCGCCTGCTTATCATCGACATTACAACGTTGCTCACTGCTCCGCCTGTCATCATCGCGACTGACTTGAATGTTTACCGCAACAACAACAACAACAACGATGATGATTTTGATGATGATGATGATGATGATAATAATAATAACAACAACAACAGCAACCACAGCAAAAATATTAACTACTATTACTTCTACTACTTCGACTACTACTGCTGCCACAACAAATCCTGCTATAACGGCAGCAACAGAAGAGGAGGGGTCGTCGACGTTGTCGAATGGAACGATCGTCTGCGAATGCGGTGCTGCGTCGCGCCAAGGGCCGGCATCCCTGGAATGCGGAATTCAACGCACCCGCGGCACAGGCGGCGGCGGCGCAGGCGGCGGCTAACGACAGCGCCGACCACGACGCTGGTCGACGGGGGGGCCGGGGCCGCAGCTACAGCAGCAGCAGCTGCTGCAGCGACACCAAAACAACACCAGCATGCAACAACATCAATGGGAACGGACACTCCATTGACAGGGTCTCATTTTCAAAAGCGATATCGATGAGAACACGACAAGAAACGAAACGATGCCTATATTGATCTATATCTAGCACATAATAATAATAATAATAATAATAATAATAATAATAATAATAATAATAATAATAATAATAATAATAATAATAATAATAATAATAATAATAATAATAATAATTTCTAGTTCTTGGCATGGTTGTTGTTTCTGCCATCCGTGCCCCATCATGAACCTTCATAAGCATCATCACCAACAAGAAACGAGTATTCTCCTCAATGTCACTCAACAAGTCCATTGAGCGACAGGTTTCATCCTCAACGACGAACGTGTTTGCTCACTCACACTTGAAAGCTAACAGCAGCAAACGCGATACGTTCTTGATAGACAACACGGACGATGGCTGCTGAATTGTTGTCCTCTTTCGCCGTAGCGGTAATCGAGGCAGGTATCATAGTGTGGTGACCGATGGTGGTGGTGGTGGTGATGGTGGCGATGGTGCCAGCAGCACCACTCAACAGCCACTGCACCATGTAGAGTCCATGTAGATACCGATGATAAACACACGAAGGACGCTCGTTCTCCGCCTCCCCCCCCCCCCTAATGCTAGGGCTAAAAATCCTAAATGGATCTTAAAGAGGGGAATCACCAATTTTTCGACCGTAGTACCCTAAGTAGTGCCTATCTTAAGCAAGTAAGAAGTATCCCTCGAACAGCGTGAACAAGCTATCTCGAGTAATCATTGAAGCTATCATAGGAATTAGTTCACTTCGTAAAATTAATTTAATTAACACGACACCTAAAAATGACCGGAAACAATTGTCAAACCCGTACGGTACTTCGGGTAACTCTTGCTTTTCGTGCTTGTGTTGCCTCCGCTGGAAGGGTCGACTTGCCAGCGACTCGCATGGCTCACATAGCCCAAACATTTGCTTCTCAGTTTACTAGATAACTGCTTGCCCTTTCATTTAAAGGCTGACCCTAATATTTGATACCCCATTAGGTCAATATCAGGTCTTGATTTGCGAGAACCTGAGGGTTTCCCCTCGCACGTTAGCTTCTGCGTTCTGGTGAGTTTTCTTTCACTTCTTCACTTCTCATTCAGCTCTTTGTAAAAACCCCATATAAGACTGTACAGTGAAATGATTTATATGCATGACTAAATCTACACGCGTTTATTGTAAATGTATCGACAATCGTGCAGGCTAACTCTGCGCCGGGTCTAATGCGCTAGCCTGACCTCGATATACTTCGGCATCTTAACGTATAATTTGCCAATCTTTTCTTTAAGAGCGTTTATGCCATATATAGGAAGGTCTGGCCAGTCTAAATTGCTACGTTCTAAGTACAAGCAAAACAACGCAAACCACTTATTATTGACCTATTTTATGTTCGTGTCGGGCTGCAACGTACGGCAAAGATTGACATGAGATTGCAGATAGTAACTATTTTAGCAAACAAATGCAGTAAAAGTTAAAATAGGAATTTCACGCTATTTACTGCATGCATGTACTGCTATCTACATATACGCAAGATTAAACAAAGGATCTGAAATACATTAATTTACATTTAGTGAATTATTAGTTAGGTTAATATACAATTCTCGACGCTCGCAATGAACGATAATGGCACGCGGTACGAACACGCCAAATGCATACAACGCTTTGTCGGCAAGGGGAAGCAGTGCAACATGTGTATATGCTCTGGATGAAGCAATATGCAATCGCATGTCTATTCCATCTAACTCATTGTCCTGCTAGGGCTACAGAATACCTGTACAACCACTATAAAGGCTGTTGCAGACAGAAAGAATAGCATTGCCATCAAGAAGTCCACCCCGGAAAATATACATCAATAAATGCAAACTGTGTGAGGCGTTACTAATGAAACAAGCAGGAGCAAATTGATATGAGAGCAAACAGTATATTTAAATTATTAGGTGCACACAAGTATTACGCGGATGTTCCTTAAGGCCTTAGTGTTCTGCTACGGGGCAGTTTTGGCAACAAACGCTGTAACAGCGGCAACCGCAACACTAGCCAACCGGTTATAACAATAGCAAAGATAACTTCAGTACTAAAACGAACGTTATCTCTATCATGACTGCAGCTGCTACCAGTACAACTATGAAGCTCATTAAATACGTTAATACGACTGCCGCTGTAACAATACTACGTCCAGTGGTATGAGGAAATCATAAAAACCAACAACAAAGGCAACCAACATCCGTATACAAGAATAGAAGTTACACGCAATAGCGTAGCGCAGCAGCATTTTTATTGTTATTGTTGTTGCTATTGCTATTGGTATTTTCGACGACCAAGACCTTAATTAATTGTATCAATTACAACATGAATAAATATAGCGGACGACACCTTGGCCTGTCATCAATACCTGAGACACGTGGCATAAGCAGACAAATTCGTGCCTTCCAAGCACTCAACATCAAAAGTGGAGAGTAGCCCACAGGGGTTGAATATACAGGCCTATACAATTATTATTACTGCGCACGCTACAATTGCAAACACCAAATGCAAATGTTAGTTTCTCGTCAGGTCCCTTGCTGCTGCCAAGTGTGAGCCCTGAAGTGGCCCTACACTTGAAGTCTTCTTTGACAATCTGTGGTCTGTGCGTTATTGTACACCCGAGACTCGGCCAATAAACTAAATTCACAACATGAAGCTGCATAAACATTTTCCCCCATATCTTATCCTCACATGCGATTCTCCCCCAACTCATTCGTAGCATCTTCAACAATGTAAGCGTATCTCTCGAATGCCTCTGACTGTCAGTTGGTGGGTACATTGGATTGTATAATGACGATATGATGAAGATACCAAACTATACTTGATGTTGCATTGCACGTTCGCTCGTGAGTGCTCGTGGACACTGAGATAGCTTTATATCTCTAAATGCTGTGTATCATTTCAAGCCTAAAGGGGCTTTAACAGAGAAGGACGATGCGCAAACAGATTGGACAATCCAACAAACAGAAGAATAGGTCGTCCCGAGCAGGAGTGGATCCCACGCATGGCAACGCTCTAATATTTGAATCCGACCAACGTAAAGACGGAATGGCCTGGCTAACAATAGAGAACAAGTAATGGTATATAGTAGTCTTCACCAACCAAAACTAGAAAAAAGTTTAACTGAGCTTATTTAACATTACGCTTAGAAATCCTGCCTCCTTCCCAATGAACCTTGTAACAATAGGGACAAAGGCTAAGATGTTTTGGATAGGTGTAAAACTTTTCTCCTCATTGGGACACATTGGTAGGTCCATAATATCCTACAATGTATTTGGCGACTCTTGATTTATATTCTGTATACATTGGCAGACGGTTTACTTAAGTATTCATAAATAATAAGGGATCGCAATTGGTCCCACGAATGTGTATACACATAACGTTACCGGTTCGATCGCATATGATCCCCAAGACAGCCCGTTTTTATAAATGATGATGATGATCCATCATCATATTTGATGATGATGATGATGATTATTATTATTATCTCACTGGACCGCTCAGGGTGAGCTCTACTAGCCAACGTAAATATTATTATTATTATTACAATTGTGAGGTATGAACGTTTATGCCAGGTTGATCCTGCTCCGGTCGCTTTCTATCAATTCATGGCGCCTATGATGGAAGGCACATTTCCTCTACAAACGGCCAAAGACATCATCTGCCTTAAAAACATGGCCTCGCGTCGATCGCCTGTAACTTCAGCTATGCGTTTTCCGATATCTTTCAGGATTTTTGCTGTATCTGAGCTGATGGGGCCGAGCGTCTCTAATGTAATGGGTACAAAGTGGTAGCTTCTAGATAGCTCGAGATACTTCCTTCGTTTTTCAGAATCCGCGCGCTCGGCTACCCATCCCGACTTAACGGCGCTTTTGTGTAAATACGATAAGGCCGCCGTGCATGCCCGTACATCCCATACAAGGCTTTTTCCGTGTGACCACAACGGGATGGTGACCCCGTCAGGCCGCAGCTCACTACTGCCATTAAGTCCATTCGGCTCGGGTGTAGATGGTATCCCTGCCCTTCTAAGAGCTCTTCTAACTATGGCTTTAAGTTCAGCGTGTCTTGTAATTCTGCCGGAACTTTTCAGACAGCTTAACGGGTGTAACCCGTCAGAGTCAACAGGTTGGCCGCATCGCAGACATGAGAAGGGCTGGCAGACGGGGGCGCCTATTCTAAGGGCTGACACCATGCGGAATTATTATTATTATTATTATTATTATTATTATTATTATTATTATTATTATTATTATTATTATTATTATTATTATTATTATTATTATTATTATTATTATTATTATTATTATTTATTATGTTTTAGAGCAATACAGTTGTAAGGTGTGAATGTGTATCCTCATTATTTTATAGTTTCTTTCTTGCTGTCGTCAGCCCATTGCACCTAATATCGACGCGGCGTTTCCTCTGCAAACTGCCAATGAAAGCAGCTGCCTCAGAAAGTCGCCTTCGCGTGCATCTCCGGTGTTTGCTTGTATTCGATCACTTAAATCTTTAATAAATGTCCTTGTTCTTCTGCTGACTGGGCCCATTGTCTCCATTGCAATCGGCACGAAATTGTATCTAGACTCTAACTCTGTGTATTTACGCCAGTTTACTTTCTCTGCGTGTTCGGCCACCCATCCCGCCTCGGTAGCGCTGTGGCATACATAAGACGGTGCGGCTGTGCAGGAGACTGTCGCATCCCAAACCAGGCATTTGCCTTTTTTCCACGGCGGAATAGTGACACCGTCGGGCCTTTTATCGTCATGGAGTCCTAGTCTGGGTTCCAGCATGCTAGGTATTCCCGCCCTCCGGAGAGCTCTTTAAATCACTGCATTTATTTCTGTGTGCCTGGGAGCCCGACCTTGGCTCTTGATGCAGCTCAACGGGTGGAGGCCATTCTTCTCTACTGGTTTTCCACAGGCCTTGCAAATGTGTGGTTCGCATATCGACCCGCCGATTCTGAGAGCCGACACCATGCGGAATGAGACGTTGTCCAGCATGGTGCCGAGCTGTGGCGACGGGAGAGCCCTAAGGAATCCACCGCTGAAGGTGTCTCGTGCGGCCAAGAAGACTGCCTTCTGCGTAGAAGACTCAAGGCTTTCGGTGATCTCACGGGCTACAACTTTACATCTGTAGTTATCAAGCACTCTCTGCGTTACACGTTTCTCCCAAGGACCTGGATCCAACTTCAGCTTGACAAGCGACTCTGCCTCCTGCTTAGCTATGTGCAGCCGGTGGTGAGCATTTGGGTCGACTTGCGCCTCTGCCAGCGGGCTGAATTCTAGCACAGACGCTGCGTAACATATGGATGCCAATTCTACTGCTGATCGAACACCCAGTCCACCTTCTCTTATGGGGAGGCTTGCTCTTCGCCACGTATCGTCCGTGATATCGATGTTAAGGACTTCACTCAGTATGTCTCTCGTAGAGTCGTCATACGCTTGCAGGGCGTCGGGACATTGGCTTGTCGGTGAGGTGCGCAATGTGTAGTTGAACTTCGGGGAACCTAAACTATATCTCCAAAGACATAGTGCAGCTTGTGAGTGCATGGCCAACAAACGAGGTCGTGTCTGCAGCAACGCCCGGCATTTTTCTGTTAAGGTCTTGTAAATACTTTGTGGACTAAGTGGAGCCCCAAGAACTCCTAACTCGGCCGGGTTAACTTGCTTACAGCCTGGTAGAACGGCAGCAATGGTTTTTTATTAATGGCAATTATTATTATTATTATTATTATTATTATTATTATTATTATTATTATTATTATTATTATTATTATTATTATTATTATTATTATTATTATTATTATTATTATTATCTGAAGAATAATTATAATTATAATATTAAACGATTATTCAGAAAAAGTAGTATTTTTATTATTGATGAGTTTCGCCAATGTCGAGGACACCATCACAAGTCAGCATCACATCTAAGCTACTGATGATTTCGTGGCTGCGATCGAGACGCTGCTGCGTCTGCTGCTGTTGCCGCTGCGGCTGCGGCTGACGAAGAAGACCTGTTCGGAATATCATCAATCTTCTTTCTCGAGGAGTAGAAGCCCGTGTGCCTACCACCTATCGTATAACGTCGTTAGAGGAAGCGGCAAACAACACGAGCAGCCAGTCGAAGGCAAGAAACAGAGAAAGAAAGCGTGACATACAGCTCGACAGGCAGAGAGAGAGCGCGCGCGCGAGAGAGAGATTGAGATAAAGCAAATATCAAACTGTCAAAAGCTGGCGAGCATGGACGCACCGAACAGAGCAAAGCAGTCGAATGCACGAAAATCAAGAGTGTGCCAGGCAGCCGGCCGCATGTCAAGCTTGGATGTATTGGTATGTTGAAAAGTAATCAGTAGCAGCTAACCCACACGAGGACGTACGACACGGACGCTTCGTTCAGCATCTATCAGTCAGTCGGATATTTGGCGGGGGACTGGAGGGCGGACGGGGGACCGGGGGGACCGGGGTTCAGGGGCAGCACAAGCTAGTGTCGTTGTCAACAACAACAGCAGCAGCGGCAGAAGCTATAGAAACCAGCAAAAGCTCAAGTAGGTCATGATCGGTACCATCACCTTCAGCGTCATGACCGTCATCATCATCATCATCATCATCACATTGGGCCGACCTCCGGTACCATCATCAACATTGTCATCATCTTGCGCTTTTTGCTTTCCCGGTAGCACGTCGCATCGAGCCAGCGCCCGAAAGGGAATGGAAGAGAGAGAGAGAGAGAGAGACAGAAAACCCGCTTCAATTGACTCAACGAACGAGGGCCGCTTTTCCTGGTGTGAGCCTCACTAAGAGGCATAGCCGCCGTGAGGAGGTATATTGGGAATTCAAGAAGAAAAAGAGAAAAACAATTAGCACGTGGACACCGGCGACCAATGTATGGCTTAGAAACTGAGGATTTCTAGATACTTCAGCGTTCATGTCGTAAGGCGAATAGACGCATCAATCCGTTTCGTTGACCTGTGAGGTAAACAATTTTGTCAATATCATCGAGATGTAATCCGTCACATAACACTGATGTGCCATAGCAACACCACCACGTCAATAGACTCGGGGTCGCTTTTTCGAGCTTTGTAATGCCGGCGTATATACATGTATGTATATATGTATGTATGTATGTATGTATGTATGTATGTATATATATATATATATATATATATATATATATATAGTATTTAGTGCTGGTTCTTGTATATGTTGGCCACCGAAATTAGTATGTGAATTAGTGCATACTACATTACGATTTGGCAATGCTGGTCGTCGCTGGCTTAGCGCAGATCCTGCAAAAATTTTCTAAGGGGCTAGCTCTATGTACAATTTCTGACCAGTCTCAGGATGCAGGTAAATCCAGAAGGAAAACACTATGACGGCCGTATGATACCTTGCATTACCTTGCATGAATAAGCGTAACGCTTGCGGTCGTAGCGAGGCTGAAGAAAGACCCAATTCTTCGTCTTCACCCACGTAAACGACAATCTAGTGAACTCGGCTTGGGATTTTTGGGTCGTGGTCATGCTGACCCTCCACGATGGGTAGAGCTTCTGGGTTTGGCTAACGCCTTACTCATTGTTGATGACCTGGTTCTTTGTCAAAGAGGTTATTTCTGTTATATGTATTGTATATACCCCTAAAGCTAAAATTGCACCACTAAATTTAAAATCGTAGAGCCGTAAAGAGGCCCGGAAAGCTTATTAGGCGGGAGCTCCTACAGGATATACTCGTACTTCTCAGTTAGTTTAAGAACGATCATGTAGGTGGTGTGGTGAACGTCTGTCAAATTGTGAATGACGCTGAAAGGCATTTTGCGGAACGCGACGGCTTAGTCCAACATTATTGTAGACAATGCCAGAAGGAGATTTCCATATTTGCGGAACTACTAGACATTACGTTGATTTTTATTTATTATATTAATTGATGTATTTATTATTCCCTTGACATGTATACTAAATACACATGTCACCATTTTTGTTAGAGAGGCTGTATAGGCGGACATTTTGTGACATCTAGGGATTTCCCCAACATTCCTCGGGACAGCGTAGCGGCTGATTCTCAGCGCTATGGTTTATCAACTATTCTCAATGAGCAAGGTTTAAAGAGACTTCGATCAACAACAGGGATTGAAATAACGTCACCCCGGAAGATGACAACCGCGTTACTCCCCTAGACTAGGGGCCCTGACGCATTACGGCAAACATTGTCGAATAAAATAGGCCCAACATTCAGAATGTTCTAAACTATTTTTGTAAGTATGTATATCAAGAAATAGCAGAAATTAGAATTCTCCACAAGCAGATCTGGCAATTATTTAAGTTCGAAAGAATTGCAAACATGTAGAAAAGATAAAACAAAAACCGTCAGGCGCATCGTATAAATTCTTCTAACAACAAAAGCCATAAAATACCTGCAACAAACAACAACGGCCTCCTCACCCCCTCCTCACCATATAAGTAATAAATGTGTAAACACATTTATTACTTATATGGTGAGGAGGTGCGGCTTCTTTAACAACATCAACAACGTAACGCATTGCATTGGCAAAAAAACGTGTTGGACGGTGTTCCGTTCTCTCATTGAACAAGTGTGTCAAGGCGTTGCGTGTTTTCAAGGAAAGACGTTCCCTTAAGCGGTGGCTGGCTCTCCGCCCGCTACCGTCTTATCAATCACCTACCTAACGACTCACTTACTTATTGGTTAGCCATTCATCCCTCAAAACAGCATGTGCGCTTATTGTGATTTGTTTATGGTATGCACTCTTACGACGTGATTGGGGACGACGTAGAGCCGGATAGTTAGTGGGTGAGTTGGTAAGTATTTAGCTGTAGAAGCAGAAATAGAGCAGCACTTAGCGGTCTGGGTGCTGACGTTCACGTGGTCCACGCTTCGAGCAAAAATCGAGGTAAAAACAAATTCGCCTCCGCCGACTCGCTGGCGAACGCACAGCCACCCACCACGAAAATGTGTTGCGGTAACGGCCTGTACGTTGCGCCTTGAGAATTGTGTGCTGTTACGGCTAATCGAAATACGACTGCAAAACCTTGCTAGACTAGGTGTTCCATGAACGGCACAGTTAGGTGGAACACATGCCAGACATGTGCGTGCCTTTGTAGCACATCTATGTGCTATCTACACCAGGCATTGAGTAAAAATAGTCAATATTTTGACGACAACACGCAGCTAAGCGGCATGCTATGTGTAACGAATGATTTATTCTTGTTATGTGTGAGAGAACTCGGCTTAGGTCAGGTTTTGGCTTTTCATTATCAAACATTTAACTCGAATGTAAGAAATTTAAATCACGTTCAAAAGGCGTATATGTTGCGCCGGTATGGAACCCGGTACCCTTATGCCTTAGGCCACCGGCCATCTCAGTTTTCGAGCATCTCTCATACGGTGTGAGGTGTCTGCAAGACCAACGTTCTAGCATGAATCCGAGCATGTGGGGTCTCTTGGCTGAGGTCTAAAACAGTTTCCATTGTTTAAGCAAGTCTTTGTCATATGTCGAGATGCTTGCACATATTTTTAATTCCGGAACAGAGTCGAATGCTCGGTCATATCTGTAGTATCACAGTTACCGCGTCGTTAAAGCATTGCGTAAATTATATGTTAGGCCTATCAATACACTAAAAACTTAACAAGAATGTTTACTAACCATCATCCTAACACCAATCGCTTGAGATGAATGATGTCCCAATCGTGTTGATAAGAACTAAAAAGTTTAAAAAGACAAACGCGAAGACTACTTTCTTCCTAATTGCCCATTACATATCTGTAATATTTCAACGAAGTTTAGGTGCTTACGATTACATTACAAGCAATGGTAGATTTGCCAACTGATCAAAAAGTAAAAATAAAAATTTATGAAAAACAAACATTGTACATTTATTTGCTATATACGACAGTGTGCAATGTTAATTTTACAATATTCGGGCTCTAGCAACGCGAAGAGCTGAAAAGTGTGGGAACAATCACGGAGTTAGTGGGCTTGGGAGTCCCACACTAGTCTCTGATAGCTCTCAGTGATGCAAGGCACGTGTATCAAGCATTCTCAAAACCTTCCATATAAAAACGGCTTCTATCCAAATAACTTATTGAGTATGCCATATCATAAGTAGCCAATTGACAAACTGGCATTACCCAACAACCTGATATTCAAGACACGGAACATTGATCTCTCGCAAACCGCTAGGTGTCTGGGCTCGTTCTCCAAGAAAACATGAAGTGGCATTCCCATCTGGATTAAATTGCACCTAAGTGCTATGCAGTAATATTTGCGCTGCGTAAAATGAATTTGATTGGAATTCCCGCAGAAGACTTACGTCTTGTACATAAAGCTGTGTTTTTACCAGTGCTATGCTATGGTATCCTTCTTTGGGGTGGTGGCTATGCCAGAATTCTCCGGGGAACCAAAGCGATACAGAATGATTTTTCTAGGAGGCAAAGGGGTTCGGTCGGTGACTTATTCAGTCATTTTAACCTACTTACGACAGAAAACATTTACACGCTGCGAGTTTGAATGTTTGCATGCAACATTTTGTGAGGTATTGTGCCTATGGAAATTGCATTTCTACTAGCTCCTAATCTACGTCGAACATCAGTCTTCTTGTAACCTGGACCTGCATGCAGTCAGCAGCAGGCTTGTGATCTAGGTATATTCGGCATAAGAACTCTTGTGCTTACGAGGGAACACGCTCTGATTTCGATAGTATTTATTAATATTCCCACGTGTTCTGCCTGTAGTTTTTGTGAACTGTGAAGATGCTGTACTAGTGGACTGCTTCGTCTGTGTGTATATTTGCAAGTGTGTTATTTCATATACGGCTCTGCGTGCTAATGAACGCACCAACTGCTGTTTCGACGTTCTTGTGACGATCAATAACCATTGTGCTTTTTGTTTGTGTAAAGTGCTTATTGAAAGCACTTTTTGGATTTTGTCGAAACCTATGTTCTGCTGTGTATTTTGACTCACTTTTTTAAAAAAAAATTATTACCGAGAACTTAAGCGTTGTGATATATATATATATATATATATGAATATAACGTAACATCATGACCACGTCAATCAAACGGGCCCAGTGTCTGCAATCGAACCTGCAACTGGTGGTTGAAAGAATTAACGAATTGAGGTTTTTAGTGGGTGAAAGTCCCACACCAGATACTGTTCGTTGCCAGTACCGATGGTACTGTATTAGCGTTTTTATTCCTCGAATACCAATAAAATACAAAAAGAAACGGTTCTGCTATCAGTAGTGTTTAAGCCATTATTGCTGTACGTCCGCTTAACTGCCACTAACTATGGTATTAATACTACTAGTACTGTTATTACTACCAACATCTAAATGCTGCCACTAATGCGCGTTCGTGACTACCATTAATATTATTATTAGCCGTGCAATTGTGTTGAATTAACGTTTTAATTGTTATCAGCAAATTTCGTTTCAGCCCAAGGCGCCTATAGTAAGAACTACGTTTCGTCTACAAATACCCAATATCATCCGCCTCAGCAATATTGCTTCATGTCAATAATAATATCTTCCCCCCGTACGTTTTGCAATATTCCTTTAAAACTTCGCTGTGCCCACCCTTATAAGACCCAGTGCCTTCAAAGCAATAGGCATGATGTGGTAGGTCCTTGATAGCTCCAGATACTTTCTTTGCTTTTCCAAATCTGCGTGTTCTGAGACCCATCCACACTCCACATTACTGTGTCGAAGGTATGATACCTCGTCGTGTATGAGACATTTACATCCTAAACAAAGCTTTTGCCGTGCGACCATAAAGCTATGGTAACCTCATTGTTTCCGCTTAGAACTTTGGGCTCGAGTGTGGATGATATTCCTGCTCTTCTCGGTATTCATTGAGCTCCGCGAGTCTTGTGAGCCTGCCGAGCCTACTTAAGCGGTTTAACGGATGTAGGCAGTCCGAATTGCCCAGTTACCTGCACGACATGCAAAAGAACGGAGTTAGGATATAGCCGACACTATGCGGATAGAACTAGGATCCAGTATACTGTTAAGCTGACGGGAGGACAGGGCTTAAAACTGTCTAGCATCTGCCAATATAGTCTTTTTACCTCTATTTTTGCATCTCCATTAACAAGTGATTCTGCTAGGGAACCGAATTGACTCAACGATACAGCTTTGCAGGCTGCGGCGAGCCCCGTAGCTCTTCTATAAAAATACCAAGGCCATTCAAATGACGGGAGCATAACCCAGAACATCCACGTCATCCCGTGTCGTGCGAATTGCTACCGAAAGTGCTTGCTTCATCGTTTGGATGGCTTTCTCTAATTCTTACACATTACCTCCTATGACGTACACCTCACACGTAGAAGTTTTTAGTATTATTATTACTTATATTATAGTGTTATTTTTAATATTATTATAACTTTTGTGAGGTATGAACGTTAAAGCTACTACTTTTTTTTAATATTAGGGTTTTATTTATATAACCATATTCCAGCGGTACACTTTCGTTTTACATCACTGAAACTACTACTACTACAACTAATACGACGACAACTATACGACGATCACATAAGTACGGCTATTTTGCCGGCTCGTTCTGCAATTTAGGACTCGTCGTACAGTTGTCGACCACGACCGAGCTGAGTGACTCTATAGCAGACCCCGCAGACAGTTGTTAGTTAGCCCGTTTCTCGCTCGAAGCTCGTAGTCACGTCTGGCCGTTCGTCGGGTTGTCTGAGTCCCTCGTTTGTCTGTTTATCCACTGTCTGCCTGCCTGCCTGTCCGCTACCCCGGGCAACTACCAAGGGGAAACAATCCTGTCCAGAGACGGCAAAATCGCAGCAGTGTCGGCGTGCAAAAGCAGCAGCAGCCGCCGCAGCAATAGCTACGCCAATAGCAGCGCCAGCGGCGGATATTAGCAGACGCTGGCATGCGGCGGTAGTGGTTGTTGCTTGTGCAGTTGTTGAGGCGGCTTCTGCTTCGTTAGCAACGTTTCCTTTCTCTGCTTCAAACGCCTTCTTCCTCTCCTTCGGCGTCTTCTCCTGGTGAGCTCCTCTGCTTCCTGACAGGCGGCGACAAGACCTCAGTGAGGCGCGTAATTGTAAACGACATCGCGACGGCGGCGTTAGCCGAATGAGGTAGCAGTGCCATGACGGTTCATGATGATTCGTGATGCAATGCTCTTAATCTACCTTCCTGCTGCTTGGTGAGCAATAGTGTCGTGGCGGAGCGATTTTGTTACAAAAAGTACAAACTGTAATGATAGGCGGAGAAATATAAGGTAGGGAAAACGAAAGGGATATATATATATATATATATATATAAAGAGAGAGTGAGAAGGACGGTGTGTGAAAGGGAGAATAACAGAAAAAGAGAGAATCACTTATAAAACAACAGACGTAAAAAGAGGAAACGGCGTCGGTAACTTTCAGAAAAGAGCAAACACCAGGAGACTTCGAGGGTGGGGCTTGGGAGGTAGTGGGAATCGGCTTCATATTATAAAGCATACCACGGATCATATGTCTGATGTCGTGTCTCACGGTCAGCAAGAACCATATGATGATGACAGCAGCAGAAACAACAGCAGCAATAGCAACAACACTAAATGCGTATGGAAGAATTCTTAAAAAGGTGGCAGCTTTAGTTAGCAGCTGTCCTCAACGTTTTTTTTACCTACATACAAATATATTTTCAATTTTTGATTGACCTTTAAATAGGGACGCGTAGCTTATAATGTTGGCCGACTCTCGATGAACTTGGCGGGCTAGTCACAAAACAACATATCAGTACAGCCAAATGGTACAAAGAAGGGTAAAACTTGTGACTAAGCCGAAATGATAAAAATTGCTTTCACATTCAGAGGACGTCAGCGACCGACAACGAAAGCTCTGCCGCCAAAATACTACATGATCTGGTGGAATTGGGGTTTTGTGGGTTGGGTTACCGTTAGCAGTCAGTGACGCATGCGCATCATGCATTTTCGAAACCTCCCTCATAAATTCAGAATAGTGATAATTTCCTAGGCGAGTAATTATTATCAAACTGTTTTTACTTCGAGTGTTTATAAATGAATAGATTACACATCATCGTAAGTAATGAGAGTCATCCCTTTGGTTGTACCATCACGTTTTCTTGCTCCCTTATTTTCGGCTTCTCAATCGTATATATAGCCCTATTTTTCATGAAATATACTACTCTGCACTAAACAAATAAAAGATCGCGAAGGTTACTTGGTAATTTTCAATTTGGTTTGAACGTTTTCGTGAGTGTGGCCGGCAACTAGCAGATCATTGGCGAATACCGACCCTGACATCTTGAGGTTTGCTCTTTTACCAAGATTTTAGTGCGAGACGTTATATTTCTTATTTTAAATAAGCAACTGCAGTACTAATTTACTGCTGTATATTGAATAATATACAGCAATAGAAACGGTAACATTTTGCATACCTGTCCTGGGCCCTTTGCCACTGTACTGTCTTTATACATAAGAATGGTCGTTGCTGTTGTGTGCCGTTTTCGTAGAGGCAACTGATCATGTTAGTTATAATTGCCGCTAACAAGTAAAAGGTCCAAACATGTGCATTCTTATAGAAATTTCTCGTCAGTCGGTCTTCCTATGTCACCCGCAACATAGCCTATTGAGAACCTAGCCCAACATGTCCGGGTATATCGTGCCCCGAATTTGTATAACGCAATTTGTTGTCACGCAATAGCGCATGTTTTGGAATTATTTGATAGAAGTCACTTTCGGCACATAGCAACCACCTGTCCTTTGTGATAGCGCGGTCACACTACTCTCGGAAAAAGTATTATACGTGTATTGCACAGTCATACATCTGAAATGCGTGATTCTATGTATTGCTCAAACATTAATATGGAAGCTAAGGAGAACTTTCCAAAAATTAAACTTTGCAAACCCTTGGATAAAAAATGCCAGCAGTTATCCCTAAAATATTCTCACATAGGTTAGTTCGAGAACATAGCATTTTTTACTTTCGGTCAGATTTTGTCATTGAATGGGCTTGACTATTTTTGTGTTTGGTTTACATCATTATAATATTAGATTTATACCTATTTTTATTAGAGGTATTTATATGTTTACTCATAATGAGTATGTGCGTATATATATAAATATATATATATATATATATATATATATATATATATATATATCTAACATGGCTTCTCAAAGCAATTCTTCGAACACACACACACACGTTAGTCTGAACACAATAGGAAGCCCGATATGTGATCTAATAACAATCGACGCTGTCATTGTTTCTTTGTTTCTCGCGGTGACTAGTTTCTCATGATGTTTGGCTATGAATAAAAGATTGCCGACAGCCTACTCTGGCTTAAAGGCGGCTGCTCTGTGTGTGTGTTTCTATGCGCCTGTCCGATACGATGCGACCCTTTCGAGAGAGCCGATGGTCTGGGCAGGAGGGGTAAGTCGATATTAGCAAACTCGAGACAAGTGTACGAGGAAACACCACCGGAAGTTGATCCGGTTTGCTGTGCCTTGGCAAGCAGCGCTCCAGCTCTCCATTCCGATCGACGATGCAGACGTCGTCGTTGTTGCGAATGGCGCCCTGTCTCCTACGGCCGAAACGGTATCTCGAACACGAACAGAATGTGTCGGCGCCGTTGTCCCGTAGCGGGCGTCGGTAATTTGCCGGCGCCGAGTCGGACCATCCAAGCTACCCCGAACGCCATCAGCCACTGGATTACGTCGAATTACAACCGCCAACCCACTCCACTCTGCTGAATTCCCCAGTCGCCGTCAAACGGTCTAACATAAAAGGGTTTATGCGACTTTGGCCTCTCTTACTCGCTCGATATATATATATATATATATATTATATATATATCCTCTCACTCTGCATTCCTATAGGGCTTCTTTGTTTGGCGAGACATCTGTCTTTATGATGATTGATCTATCTATTCAACATCCATTCATCTATCATACTAATAAGTGTGATCGCCCTCGTTGGTATTCGCAAATGTTAGGATTGTCATCTGACGACCCATTGGGCGACATATGCCATAGCGTAACAAATAAACTCTACTAGCTTATTTAGCAATTACATGGTAAGGCCGCCGCCAATTTTCAACGTGAAGTGGTTGATGAATCAAAGGCGTTTACATGCGAGCCTGTTTGAACTATCTCTTTTTTACCTTAATGGCTTTAGATCAACCCAATAAGGGGCTAGGGCAGAACGTCACCGTGTAGGTCAGTGCGGAATATGGCATAACAGCGTGGCAATATAGCACAGAACGTGATAGGATATATGTTTGATTGTTTATTTCGCAATAGCATTGCATTTCAAGATGGTACATAAATCAATTCATTCATTATAAACTATTTTAACACTTCAGCGACCGTCTAGTGCATGCCATTCCATCCCAAAGCTCCCTGGCGAGGTACACATCCAACTGCGCTACCTCTGTCGAGGCCTCGTGATTGGATAAAGTACGATTGACGGAAGAACCGGCCAAGACAGATCACAAAAGGTCTGCCTTAGTCAGAAAAAAAACAGATTAGAGGAGGCCGACGAGAACGGGATAAGACAAATAGCAGTAGTGAAGCTCAGATCAGAAAGCGGAGTTCCAGACAGAGCAGTCTTAGTTAGCAAATCAAAACGAAACAGACGAGGGCAGATTAGAACAGAACAGAAGAGCTCTGAACAGAATCAGGTAAGTCGGCGCAGAGGTGGATAGGATTTCCCCGAGCGCGATAGGTCAGGGTAAGGCAGCAGCCGGGGTGTATGAAACAATACAGAGCAATAAAGGCCAAAGCGTCACTGGGTACACAGGACTGAACGGAAAAAGAAAAACATGATAATTCATTCGGTAAGGGGAGAAAAGAATTAGAGTACAACAGACCAAGACACCAAACGCAGCTGATCAAGACAAAACAGGAGAAATTGTAAGGACCAGACAGTAGCCCTAAACAGAAGGGCAGAAGGACAAAAAGTTGGGACAGAAAGTTGGTTGGGGACTGAGGGCGTCGTAAAGGTGATAGGCCGGAAAACGGTAAATAAGGCTAGGCCAAGGCTGAACGAAACGGTGATGATGGTCAGGCATTTGAAACCAGGATGCACATTTTGGTGGCGCTCCTTCTTCATATGCCAGAGAGTTCTAGAAGTTTGACCGAAGACCGTCGAAGCCGACGGCCATCACAACGACGAACAAATGTATGAATGGCAAAGCATTACGGGCGATGGAATGGGGTCGAAGACCACTGGCCACTGCCGCCACCGATGTCCAATCCGAAGTCCAAGCTGAAGTCAGCGTCGGCGGCAGCAGCAGCAGCAGCAGCGGCGGCGCATCGAAAGCAGTGGGCCAAGTTGATTGCCACGTAAATCGGCGGCGGCGGCGGACGGTGGCGTCCAAATACAGCGAACAGCCACGTGGCGGTTAGTTTTCGATTGTCCGCCGGGGCGAACAATGCAAACGTCCAGAGAGCCTGGTGGACAGGGTGGATGGCTATATGCCATCCATATGTGTGTGCAAGAGAACAGAAGAGAGAGAAAGAGAGAAATCTAAGCAGAGGGAGAGAGGCAGTGTGTTAGTAAGGGAGAGTGCAGGCGGCAAAGATCAGACCGGCAAACGCCAAACGTCAATGGTCGAACGAGGAAGTTATTATTGAAATGTTATCGATGATCTGATTTGTGAGATGACTGATAAGTACCCAATCAAAACTGGACTGATTGACTGGGATACGTTTGCAGTTCCGTTCCGGCTTAACCGAAAGACAAAAATAAAGAG
The DNA here is from genome assembly GCA_003439945.1 of Dermanyssus gallinae. Taxonomy (NCBI): domain Eukaryota; kingdom Metazoa; phylum Arthropoda; class Arachnida; order Mesostigmata; family Dermanyssidae; genus Dermanyssus; species Dermanyssus gallinae. The sequence goes on along the minus strand of QVRM01003007.1, from coordinate 151,721 downwards.
AAAATTCGTCGTTGATTTTGTTGTTGTTCTTCAGTTGATGCTTGTGGACGTATCTCTAGTCGATTCGTATCGATATGTCTGCAGACGATTTGTTGTTTACCATCCACACCACCAGCATTAGCACAAGCATAGCCATGCTAACGCAGAGCTGCTCACTGCTTCACTGATTGTTGTTTTTGTTGTAGTGTGTAGTTTTGCGTGGTGCAGTCTATTACTTTATATCTGCTATTATATATATATATATAATTTTTATGTTGTATTAAATTAAAATATTATTATAAGTTGTATTAAATTAAAAATAAATTTAACATAAACCATTTATTTCTCCACGTAAACATTTTGGGGTTTTGCTCGCTTAATATGGTCGTGCTCCATAATATAATACAAATATAAAATTTCCGATTATATATTTATATACCGACTTAAGGCAAACTGTGCTATTTGGTAACATTTTCATCTTTTTGCTATTAGGGCACCGGGATGACGAGTTTGGACTCGCTGTATTTAGCAACTCTTTGCGCGTCTGTTTGTTTAATGTTTTCGTAGTTTGCTTCAAACATTGCTACAAGCCGAGGCCGAAACTGCGCAACTCGCTCAACTACTACGCCAACACAAAGACATCCGGAGCGTAAATCTAGGCTGTTTGGTGACCAAAAGTCTAACCTATTTTGCTTTAGATGCCCCGTGGAACGGGCGCGCAGTCTTGCTGAAATACCTTTGGTCTTCCATTCGATACGCAGTCAATTAACGGCACAACGGTCGCTACAAGTCGTTGGTAGGCCTCCGCTGTGATTATTTCACCCTCTTCAAAAAAGTGTGGAAACATAACCTCCCCCTCACTTGACACCACACTTAACACTTTCTTACAGCGACCCAGGTGGCTTTGGTCTCGTCAGAGAGCATTTGCCTTACTGTTTTGCATATTTCAAGTCCTCCCTTGCAATCCGACGCATTTTGCTAGCACTCACGCTTAGATCCACATGTCTCCTCAGCAAAGTGCATCAAACATCCGGAATCATCTGAAATAAGTTTTTTGGCACGTTTCAGGATTTCGGGCGGACTCACCAATTTAGGCCAGTCGTGAATTTTCCAGAGTTCACATCCAAATGTGGCGGCGTAGTCTAGGGGACTAGTGCGCTAGTCATGGTTGTCATCTACCGGGGTGTCGCCGGTTCCATCCCTGTTGTTGGTCGAATTTTCTTTGAGCGATGCTCATTGAGAATAGATGATAAACCATACCGCTGAGAGTCAGCGGCCATGCTGCTACAAAGACTGTTGGAGAAACCCTAGATATATTAACATGTCCGGCCCTCGGTGCATTGAAGATATACCTCAGGTTAAGTGCCAAGCCCGTAGGGGACGGAGGATAGTCTAGAGTACACATCCAGAAGCTTCCTCGGACTTTTGTACCTCGTTGTTGTCTCTTGGTAATAGCATACACAGTGCTTCTCGGGTAATTAAAGAAGAAATTGATCTCGTTCATGCTCCTGCTGGCGCAAAGTGATTTTACTACAACTGCCACTCTTTGCTCCACTTCCAGGCCTATAATGTGTGCTTCATTTATTATAATTAGTTCGAAATGTGATCTGCAGGTTCTGGCAAACACTTGAACTGCTGTACACTCAGCTTAGTAGTGTACATATAAATGCATATATTTACAAAGCGTCTCTAAATTATGTAAATTCATAATTTAAGGTGTAGTAGATTTTGTTCCACTTCTCCCAATGGAATGTGACACGGAAATTGCTTTCACCTCTTTTACTTATGAGGATGATCGGACATAACAAAAGGCGCTATTGTTAGTGAACGAGCCGGTAGACAACCCAGCGATACCGTCATGTTCGGCAGAAAATTCAACATTTGTTGAACTTCGCTATTGCCCCCTCTAACACTGCCATGTTGCCCGTAAACGGCAGGACGCGTGTCTTAATATATACACCGTTGTCCCCTATCTGCTTTTTCAAACCCGTGCTATTAATTATTCGCGCAGGTATGCTAGTAGTAGCAATGGTAATGCTGATTGGCTACCCTCTCCTTGGGAAGAAGCGAAACTCTTCCCTTGCGCTAACCTTCCGAGAGCCTGTCTCCTCTAAATATATTAATTAATCATTGTAAGGTAATACACGTATTCCTTTCGCAACGCCTGAGCAATTCTTACCTAAATCCCGTCAAGACCACACGCCGTTTTTGGATTCATTTTCTTTACCACGCCTTCGATCCTCTTTGCTGTGGTCGTAATCTCCGTGCTAGTTCTTCTCCTTTGTACAGCTTTGTACGCCAGTACTGAAAAATTGTCTCTATTGTCGTTCTAGCCTGGTTTTTGTTTGTCATTCGTGTTCGTCTTGTCTAGTAATGTCCCCAAACTGTTTTGCTTGCTATCCCTTGGGAGCCCCCAAAAACCTGTTAAATTACATCTTGTCTGCATTTTTATTTGCATCTTGTATTAACGTTTGAGCTCTATTTTTGGCTTCCTTGGAATTGACCAAATACTCTTCTGCATTATATACGTCTGTTTTATGTATTATACTGTCTGTGCCTATTTGTGTTTATACAAGCACCTCTCTTGTGCAACTCCCGCCCCGGCTTTCTCTTCATTCAGCTTATTTCTACACATGCTAATGTAATGTAATTAACAATACCGAACGGTAATGTAATAATAAATCAAACTTTTACTCATGCTTGATCACATCGAACACTGTATGTTTTCTCTTCATCTATTCTGATCTATTTTACTTTTCGTCAATACATAGTCCACGCATTACATTCTATCCCCCTGAGTGTACGTATATGTCCCTTCGACCCGCGGGTCCAAATTTTAAATTTGGACCCCGTTCGACTCTACTAGTTGTATCATTCTCCTGTCCACTCTGTCTTCTCGTCCTGTTCGATATGTTCATTCCAATCCCCCAGACATATTGCCCCATCCCTTTTCCTTATATTCCCCAATTACCTTATGTACTCTTCTAAATAGCTGCTCATCCTTTTTCTCCGTGTTGCTTGGCGCTCTATGAATCTTCATTACCGCTTATTGTATCCCTTCCAGGTGTTTCTCTATAACTACCAGATCCTTCATTTTGGCATTACCAACTTCTTCGCACGAATTATCATCTGTGGTTATTAACTTATTTTCCCCAAACCTGTTTTCCTAATTGTTTTTATTCCAATTTGTGCTATACAATCGTATCTCTTTAAACTCGGCGGTATTTTCATCCTACACAAATGCGTTTCTGTTCTTATCATGATATCGACAGACCCTAAATTTAGTTGTTTATATAGTTTCTCCTACTTTCCTTTTTGCCTCCTCCTTCTCATATTCAACACGGCAATCCGTTCAAAAGGCACATTGCTCCTACGCTTTCTTTTTGCTCTGCTTCCTCTATTGCATCATATGTCAATGTTTACCTCCGCCCTTCAATGCTGTTGATAGCTAACCGTCTGATGACCTCTAATGCCCCCTTGATCTTTACTGCTTCTATGCGCTCCCTCTCCCTCGGGAAGTAGCTCCCATTCTCCCGATTCTCTCTGTTGTCCCACCCTTCCCTGTATCCATGTTTGCCCGCTCTCTTTCTCTCTCTTCTGTATGCCTGTATCTGTACAATCTGTTTGTTTATTGCCCCATATTAGAGCCCGTCTATACCGGAGAAGTAATACGTGAACGGAAAATGTATAGAACCTCATTACCTTCCAGACTTTTTCGAAATTTTAGACTCAGGAGACTCAGGCCTTCAGAAAAATGCTCGTCTTGACTTTCATCTCTAAAAGGTGTTTTAGTCTTCACTGGGGAGGTATTGACATTTCAGCAACGTAAAGTACGAATAGGTTTTTGCAAAATGCCCCGAAAGGAACACAAATCGTTGCAATCGTGCCATTTCCTTTTTTATTAGAGGTCAGAGCTATACATGCATTTATCTTACACCTGGTGTGCTTAAAGATACTCTTAGGAGAGACGGAGTCCGTAAGTTGACTCTCCACGAGAACAAGCTGATGTTTCACAACCAGAAATAACTCTTTTAGAGATATTATAACGTTAGGAATATTTTTTCAGAGCCGAGATAAGATATATAACCTAATTGCAGATATAACCCGAAATTCTTTCACATCTCAGTGGATTGTGAATGTCCACAATCGCATGCAAAGGTCTAGCAGTTTAGGGTACATCACTAAAAACAAGGATTAATAGGTGGGGCGTCCAGAGAGACCATTGGATTAAGATAGCTCAGATGTAAAAGAAATCGGCTTCAAGTTTTGTGTGTACGTTTTGTGGCCACAAAACTTACACTGACATCCTTACACTGTTCTCGCCTTTTGCCTTGCATCTATCTCTCGCCTTTGTCGCCTCTAGACGCTTTAGTAATAAAATGTAATAGTGTTTTTAGTAATTCTAGATACTTTAGTAATACAATTTAATAGTGTTTTTAGTGACACCTTTTGGCTGGGAAAAGAAAACACTAAGCTGGCACGGCGCGCAAAAGATTTGATGGATTGGACAAGTGGAGTCGTTTCTTTCGTTTTATATTTTGCGTGATGGTGAACATCGCTACCAATCTTCGAGACTTATCGAAGCACGAAAACGGGTTTGTGAATCATTTTTGTGACGGCATCATTGCCACTACTACTGCTACTTCGCCTGGTTCTACAACTAGTACAACCGATAGAGCAACCGGCCCGCCTACTAAAGCCAGCACCGCTAATACTACTAATGCCAACTACAACTACGGTTGTCGAGCCCAGTGGCGTGGTGGCTGACGTCTGCGCCTCGCAACCGGAGGAGACACATAGGTGCGCGGGTTCGAACCCCACCGTTGCACATTTGTACTTATAAGGGTCCGTCTATAAAGCAATGTGAAAAACAGTTCCGTGGAAGTTAAATCTTGGCTACGGGTCAGCCCGAAAACCTTACAACTACGGTTTCTCCATGCTCGGAGAGATTCTGAAAGAATCCCTGTTCTACCTTATAGGTCGATTGGGCCCCGAGCGAACACGACACATCGATGATGGCTTACGAAGCACACGCATGTATATATATATATATATATATATATATATATATATATATATATATATATACTACAGAATGTGTGTTGTGTATATATACATATATATATATATATATATATATATACAACAAACTGTATGTTGTAGATTGTGGTATAATCGAAAAAGTAGCGTGCAGTGGCTAAAGATAACGCTAGGTGTACTGGCAACTTTATAAGAAAACCACAACGACACAATTGAAGCAGAGAAACAAGCGGCCTGAGTCAGATAGATAGAAATCGATAGACAGATGTACATCATATTCATACGACCTACAGTAAGAGTCCGTATCTGCCGTTTTTTAAAATACTTTGTATTTTACATGAGTCCAGACTGAACTTTAGAGACTCTCGCTCACTTGTTGTGTATGCTAATAAACGACTAGAGGAAGATAAATCTCTTCCCTCCATCAAACTAGGCCCAACGGTGATTGCTAGTGACTCACAAAAAGCTGAGATTCTTGCTAAACACTTTTCTAACATGTTCGATGTCTCCAGTCAAGGCATTTCAGTGACAAATAACCCACGAAACATTTCTTATCAAAATGACTTGGTTACCTTCTCTGAGTTTCGAATTTATACACTTCTCTCCGGTCTTAAAACGAAGACTAGCCGCACACTTGAAAACAATTATTTAATAGTTTATAAAAAAAATCGTTATTTTTAACCGAGTCACTGAATGTTTCAGTTAACCACTATTCGAAGGAAACAGAGTTCCTCATTATGCCTCTTACCCAAGGCAGCAGGGTAAAAAAATATTTTGGAGAGGACCCAGGACTGGGCAATGTTTATAAATGCTCGAAAAACGTTTCACTGCGTTTTATTTAACCAAAAAAGCGCATTTGACAGACTCTTCTGCTCCGCAAATTGGGTCCAGGTATCCCAACGCATATGTACAGTCCAATAGGTAAAGGCATTTTTGATCAACCGTCACTTTCAAGTAAAAGTTAGTGACAAACTTAGTCGACCGTATCCTGCATTATCTGGTGTACTTCACAAATATTTATTTCCCCTTCTGTACACGAGTTTTGTTTGAGCATAACGACGTACCTGTAGCCTGATGTCAAACATCTTGAATATGCTGATGACTTAAAACATTATTATCCTGTTTGCTCTAGTAATTCGAATGCTGTTCTGCAGTTAGCTGTCGACGGCATTGCTCGACGATGTTCCGAAAATAACGTGATTCTCTCTTTCTACGAATTCGTAGTACTGAAACAGAGTGCACTTGACTATAAGTTTAACGAGAGCATTTCACAGACTCTCTCTTATACACGGAACCTAGGCATATATATATTACGCCTGCGCTTATTTTTAGCCCTGTAGATTGTAGAGGCATCATTGCGCATTATAAATACCATGTTCCGCTCTTTAATTTTAATGACTCCTTTTGTATAGACTCGCCTTTATGAATATTTTGTTCTTTCAAAGTTTACACATTGCTCTCTTGTCCGTGAGTCTTATCTGTCTAACTTCAGAAAGTTAGTGGAAGGCGTCCAAGATACGTTTCTGAGACGCCTGCAGATCAGATGCCCTCAAAACGTGTTAGGTGATATTGTTCTTAGTATTGATTCACCTTTCATGGAAGGCAACATACTCACTCTACGTCACTTACGCAAATGTGAATTGCTAGGATACTTTTTTGTATACGCTCCAATAACCTAAGGAGTCAGCGATTAATCACTCCAAAAGCCGTGGCCCGCGGTGAGTTCGCAGACGGATTGTTTGCTTGGCGGATGGCCAAATGGGCCCGTGCAAACTGAAATATCACTCACCAATTTGGCATTTAGTTACGTTTTTCCTTCAGAAGTACGTATTTTAAAAACAATGCATATATGACCATAATAATTGTACCACACATACCTTTTATGTGACAATAAAAGTGATTTTATGTTGTGTTACATGCGCCTATATGTTGCAAATCTTATTAAGGTGATAGCTTCTTTAATTTAGCGGAAATAAATTACTGCAAACGATTGTCCTTTGAAGTTTCGGCTAGAGGGCAGGGCGTCAGTATATTATTTATAGGATTCGATTATAGGATTTATAGGTGACTCCGATCCCGATGAAACGCGCGCCAACCTAAAACTTTCTCTGGCAAAAGTTTGCGGGATTACATTAGTGCTTATACGTAGCAAAAAAGCATTATTTTGTAACAAAGTCTTCTCAGACGAGTCTATCTTCTCTGCAGTACAATTGCTCGAACATATTATAGTGATATATAAGCTAAATGTTTGGTATTTTAAAAGCAGGTCTTTTCATTCATTCCATTACATCACGTTATCGATTTCTGTGTCATTCTGGTATTTTGGATTATGGCCTGACACACACCTATTAAAAATGATCTTTCGTAAGATTGGCAGATTCAAGTCAATAGTTCGAACATTCGCCATTTTTCTTGATATTAGACATAAGATTTTATTTTTGTTTTACTTTTTCTTTTTTTGGTATTCTGGCGTTTAACCCAAACCTGCAAATCTAAAAAAAAATTACATTGAATGGGTATGCGTTATCCCGAGATTTTTTTTAGAGGACTAATTGGAAAATGCAGTTGCACCCACGGGCATCACTGCAGGGAGTCCCTGCAAGTGTGGGCCGGTAGTGTGGAGCTCCAACCCCGGGAATCGCAAAAATCGCAGCTTGTTGGCCGCTGTCTTAGCTTGTAAAATCTTGTTAAAAACCGCTGTTGTCAAGTTCCAGTGTTCCAGGGATTCTGTCATCTTCAGAACGACGTTGCGTAGATTAAAAATGTGCGTATTCATTAGAGTCCTCAAGGGGTGACGCTGTTCCGCCCATGCGGGACACGCCAGACCTGTGTGCTCTGGAGTGTCCTCGAGTCCATTGCCGCAGTGGACGCATGTGGGGGGTGGGGCCTTCCCGATCCTGAACAGGTAAGACTGAAAGTCGCCGTGCCCCGTCAAAATCTGGGTGGTGTGGAAGGTGAGCTCCCCACCGGGCCGGTACAGCCAGTCCTTGATGTTAGGGGCCAGCTTGCGGAGACTGGCACCTGGGTCTCCCTCCGCCAGGCCATCCCACTCCCCCTGCCATAGCTGCAACGTGTGTTGCCGTGCCTCTTCCTTCTTAAGGCTCTGGTTACCCAACAGGCGGCGGCGCTCTTCTGCCTTCAGGTCCCATGGAATAGTGCCCGCGAGCACGAGCGCCTCCGCTGTGCTAACCGTGCGGTACGCCATGGTGAACCTAAGGGCTCCGACCCGTTGAGCCCGCCGTAAGCGGGCTCTATTTGCCTTAGTCTTCAGAGCGTTGGTAGGCCAGGCCGGAGCCCCGTATAGGGCGACTGACTCGGCCACGGACATAATAATCCTTCTTCTTGTTTGTTTAGGGCCGTAGGTGTTTGGCATGAGGCGCGCGAAACTATTGGAAATCTTCAATGCCTTCTCTGATGCCCGTCCTAGGTGTTTAAAGCCCCGTTATTTGCATCCAGTGCGCAATGTCGAAGGGGGCTTCATTCGCACGCGCCTCAAGCTGGCCCATTGTCCGGACCTGGATGGTGAGGACCAGGTCGTCAGCGTAGGCGAGGAGTTTGTCCCCGGGTGGGAGATACCCCAGCCGCAGCACGTCAAACTGAGACTGGACACGCGATTATTAACTCACTCGCAGGGTGTGGCAGATGTCCAATATGACTAATATAAAATCCAATATTGCAAGCACGCCGGTTTTTGTAAGACGTTGTCTGTAGACCTTCGCCCTAAAAATAGTTTGCGCAGATGCTAGAAATCACTGTTCTAGAGTTAAGCCGGTTGCGCAGTTTTTGGTACCGTAATTGTGGTTGCCTTATTTTTGCACATTTTAATAGCGAGAATAGGTCTCACTACCGTATTCCACCGTTATTTTTGCCTTATCAGGTTTAGTACTTTTTTTCCCGTAATACCCTGCTGTGGCCAACCGCTGGAGTTTGTCAACTCCTTCCCGTATCTGGGTCTGAGACTGCACTATACGGGAACGACCTTTACCAAGCACATCGGCGACAGGTGTCGGGCGGCTATTGCCTCTATTCACACAGAGGTGAGAGATCTTCGGCGACTGTCTCTGAGTGCTGCATTGCGTCTTTTTGAGCTTAAGATTGTGCCAATGTTGAGCTACAGCCTTGGCAGGGTGTGGGGCCATCTTTCCGCGGCAAATTTTGCGCAGCTAGAAAGATGCTTCACAATATATATGAAGCGCGTTCTTTGCTTGCCGCGGACGGCAAGGAATCGCTTTGTGTACCTGCTAGCGGGTTGCGGACCGGCAGTGGAAACAATCAGAGTCAGGCTTAAGTCACCTATTACAATGCCACTTCAACCATTTTTGTTGGAGTGGCAGGGAAAAGTGACCGAGGCCTCGGCTGAGGTAGCGCAGTTAGATGTGTACCTCACCAGGGAGCTTTCGGAAGGAATGGCATGCACTAGCCGGCACGTGTACACAAGGTACATTGTACATGGCTATCATCACTTGGTGTGTTCAACTCAAGGATTTCACCAAGTTGGCGATCAATGCCGTTGCCGGTTCGGCTCACAGGTATGCGCTAAATACCACGCAGCGAGCTGCCAGTCGCATCGGCGGTCTTTGCACTTTCTTGCACGGTGGGACGGTCGCTAAAGTGTTAAAATTGTATATAATGATGATTGTATTCTAATTATGTACCATCTTGAAATGCAAAATTATTGCGAAATAAACAATATGTATGTTTGTATGTAGTATTTTTTTGCCAGAAATTAGATAAACGCTTGCAGGAACCCGGTTTTTACTGGAGGTGCGGTACAGTTGAAAACTCCCTCTCACTTCTCTTGAACTTGAAATCGCATTGCTTCTTTTCTTGAACTTGAATGCTCATTGCTTAATTTAAGGCCCTCTATTGTGCGGTGATGTGGCCCGGGTAGAAAGTGCACAATACGTTTCTGGCTTCTGTTGTGCGAACACTTCCGAATAAAGCCGGAAAGCTTCCTCCTGGAACAGATACGTGAAATTACATTTTTAGGCAAGATCTGGAAATATTTCTACCCTAGACTTGTGAAGTCAATTCTGAAGATGTAATCCCGGTAATTCACACGCACATCGACAAGTCCGGCCTGCTTTGTTGGAAAGGATATTTATAAACTTTTCAAAATTGCTATCCTCTTTATGAATGTGTAATGTGGTTTTGTGGTATATCATGCTGTACTGAATAAGCTCTTCCTATTATGTTTACATGTTTATGTAAAAACAAATATTTATTATGTTTGAGTGATAACTTTATAACTAGTCGACACCACTGAATACACTTGTGCATATCTATTCTTAACATGAGCTTGCATGAGTAAGTGATATCTTAGCATAATCATTGCAGCTACACTGGCATCTCTTTGTGTTTTGCCGAGTAATTTTTTGGCGCACAAACGACAATCGGCCGACGCGATGTCTTGTATTGTTACGCGTCATTTTTTTACCATTGCTTACTTTATGTCGAATGCCTCCGATCCGGATTGCTGGCCTTTTTTTTTTAATTAACACCCAAACTGGGTAAATGTGTTTATGTTACATCAAAATGTTTCGAGACGCCAACAATCTAGCGTTTTGCTAGTTCTGCTATAGACCTAACCGCCGGGCATACCGCGGCGTGGTTTCGATCACATTTGCTCCAGCATTGTTTGCATTGACATTCATCCTGTGGTTCATGAAAACCCTCCACGTTGCACAGAACGTGATGAAATCCGTGAGCTGCAAAGGCCGTCGTTAGATGTCGATCTATTACACCGCTACCCCGCCATTCAGTGCTCGTCATTGCTGCTGTTCCATAAATATCTATGTCCACCTCACTAATTTTGATTTCCCAGTTTCGCATATAAACTTCAAAGGCGCACGTTTTCTTCAGATTAAATCGTTTTTGTTGTTCTTCCGTCAGCAGCGGGCCACCCTCCAAGACGTGAACAATTCTATTCCTGCATGTATTCGATAGCGCAAAAACCCACTTTAAAAAAAAAGCCTCACCCCATCAATTAAACGCAATTCGCCTACTCCCAACTTATCTCATATTAGTGGAATGCCGTATGTGGCTATGGGTGCTATCTGTATCCCGAAAAGAGCAATTGCTGCATGAACTGAAAGCATATGTGGCCATTTAATTGCCACAGCTGCGATGGCGGCCTTCCTGACCCTCTCCTGGATGTGTAATCGAAAACTGCTACCGCTTGTTGACAAGGTTATGCCTAGATATGTAAATTTGTTAACAAATTTAATTTCTGTTCCCCTGACTTGGATCACGTCACCCCTGGCCATACGGCCGCCCTTTCGGAATTTCATAGCTACTGTCTTTCCCCAGTTAACCTTCAAGTCCTTCTCATCCATGAATGTAACTAGTCGATTCATGGCTTGTTTCACCCTGAAAAGGCTGCCATCAAAGATGACCACATCATCAGCGTACAGTAAGATTCTGGCCCACTCTTGGGTCCAGCCCGCCCTTATCCACTCTAGTAGTCCCCCCAAAAGTACGGAAAGCAGCAATGGCCTCAGTCCATCGCCCTGTGCGACGCCTGTGGTTTGAGCCACTTCTCCCGCAATACCGACCCCGTTATTAATCTGCACCGTGTTCTGCTTTAACATATTAATAAGTAACCTCAGAACTGCTCCCGGCACTCCCGATTTTTCCAGCTCTTCAACTATTTTATCCCTTGGTGCTATGTCAAACGCTGCCTTTAAATCTACAAACACCGCATATATACAACTTCTTGGCCTAGACAGCGTTTCCCAGATTGCTCCTAGCAACTCCCGAATTGCTGGCCTTTATGATAGTGTCGAGTTTACTCGAAATAGGCCGGCCTCGATCGAACGAATTCGATAGGCAACTCCGAACACGTGAGAAGTCTGACGGGGCGGTGGGGGGACACATTTCAAAGGGGTCCTGAAATACCCGAAGTGGTTGGATGATGACGCGACGTGCTTGTAATGCTGTTGTTGTTGCTGCTATTACTTTTTTCTGCACAGCAAGTGCAGTAAGCATGTCAGCAGCCATAATCGACGCCTCTTCTATGATCGACTCTATCGAGGTATTATTATTACTCATACTGGTGGGTGTGTGGATCTGTAATGTGTGGGAAAGTTCATTTTGGTCACGTTCGTCGTCGTCGTTGTTGTTGTTAGAGTACTGCGGTTGTGTGCCATCGTTGGTGGAAGGCTACGCTGGAATGAACGGTCGCTTCCTCTTCTTCTGGATCGAACTCGATCTTGGGCGCGGCGAATACGTCTCTCGCACGAAGGGGTTCTGTCGTATCTGCTTGTTTTGCTCGTGTGCCCGGAGATCACATGCGAACGTCGTAGCTTATTGCCGCTTAATATGCCGCTATTCAAGGAACGATGTCTCATGTTGTGCGATCGCTGGGCTCGTTTTCTTCCCGTTTTCCCACTGTGACTGCCTCTCTCTCTCAAGAAGTCGCTTGTTGCAGAGGCAATATTTTGTCTAACCTAACGACACGCTAAAAGAACAGAGTATGTTTAGGTTGTATTTTCTTACTAAAAGCACTACACTCAGCACGCCAACCGGCACACGGACCTACAAATACACAGAATCCGCATATATATATATATATATATATATATATATATATATATATATATATATATATATATATATATATATATATATATATATATATTTATATATAAATATGTTTATGCAAATATATAGGTGCGCACTTGCACAAACATATATTTTTAACCTCTCACATACATTAGAGGATGTTTCATAAGCTTCAGATCATATCTTTATAGATGAAGCAAACACGCATATAATACACTATATTCACGATGTACTTTATTTTCGTCTAGTCTTCAATTTGTCATGATACAATAATTTTTTAAACGTTGTACTCTTGTTTTGTCTTGAAGGGTCCTGGCGAAAGAAAATAGTTATCGAAATGTCTATCCCTCCGTATGCGCACATATATCAATTTAATTTTAAGAACTTGCCACAATGAAATATGCTTTTTTTATGTATTGTTTATGTATTTATGTATTGTATAACTTGTATTTTTAAACTTTTATTGAAAGCTCTATTTTTCTTATTGGCTAAAAACTAAAAAGAATAGATTATCATTAAGCAAGATCAAAGTACACGCGACCACGCATTCATTCGAAGCATACAATGGCGATGCTTTTTAGGAGTTGTACCAATGTTTTCCTCATTTGATCGTCTATTCATTTGATGGCTGGATTCGTAGGCTTTATGACGCATGCCACTTTGACATATGCGTATATATTTATATATAATCGTTTGATGATATGTATGTATATATGTGTATATAATTGTTTGATATATCACAAAAAAATCATTTGGTTGAAGCGGATGCTAGCATCTGATTTCGTACAACGGGTTAAATTCTCAGTTTTTTTCTAAGTAGACCAGACACTCATTGCGTATATATTCACGTAAAGTAGAATTTTTTAAACTAGCAGGCAGACGGAAGTCATACAAACATTGCTAACATTATGAAACGGTATTATACAATTAATATTTTGTAATTATTTCGATTAGAACGTCTAGACACAGATGGAGTTGTAATTCCTTTTTAATTTACGTATATTATACTATAGAAAGTTATCCTCTATTGTGAATGCACGGCCAGTAGTATATATATCCCATTGTTGCTTAAGACTGCTTCAATTTCTGTGAACGCGAGCGAAAGTGGATGTGTCATCCACTTTCGCTCGGTGTAAAGTTGTGATAAACAAACACAGTGCAACCGTTTCGGGTTTATAATTTCACCACAATTTTCTAAACATTTCCATTCCAAAACAACTGATAGGGACAGCAAAGGGTGTCGAGGCAGATACGAAGGGACATTTTTTCAACATCGTCTGCGTAACTTGTCGAAACATTGGGCATACTTGTTTCTATATCCTTGCGCTCTAATCCAGTTGGTTTTGCTAGTAACGAAGTACCTATAGTAGGGTTTGGCATTACGGCACATACAAACCACCTGTGTTATGGCTTTGCTCTTTGCCTTTCGTCTTATCTCTTTCTCTTCAATACCGGAGCGATGAGAAATGCGGAGTAAAAAGGCCTTTTTTTTTATTGCTGAAACCTCGGCATCACTTTGGATGATTACAGGAATCCAGACGGACATGGGCCACCCCAACCATGGAGGCTAGTCTGGGACTCGCAAACCCAGTAAACCCGCTTCCCCCCCCCACCCCCAGGGATCGGTAACTGCGTAGGCATTGCTTCGAATTCATGGGAGTAGTGTTGCACCAAGTCCTACATTCTACTCCAATCTGGCATCATCCATCGTCTCATGTCTGCCTTGGTGCAGCTCAGACGCGTCAGCCAGACCATTAACGCCTTCCACAGCTCCGCCAAATGGGGATGTGTCAAGAGTCACCGCCTGGAGTGTCTCTGGCTGTCCCTGCCTAATCCCGTTCTTTCCCTGTCACCTACGGGCGCTCCCTCTCGACTGGATCGGGGTCTCCCGGCTGCACTGCGACTCATTTTTCATGCCACCGGGCGATTGTCCTCGATCTAGCCGTTGTTAAGTCTAGATCGCCATCCTTCCATCTTTTGGCCCGTTCACTTGCCAGCAGATCCCATGGCAGCATCTTAGACAGGACCAAGAGGGCCGCGGTCGACACAGTGCGGCAAGCCTGGCAGACACGAATGGCTATCGGCCGCTGTGACGATCGAAACGCTCTCCTGTTTCTTTGTGTCCTCAGCGCCATGTCTTTCCACACTGGAGCCGCGTATAGCGCTACCGACTCTGCTACACTGGCCAGCAGGCGCTGCCTGCCTTCTGTGCAGCCGCCGACTGTGGGCATTAACCGCGCCAGGCCGGCCGCGACCTTATGGGCTTTACCAGCCACATGCTGGATATACGCCGATCCATTGAGACTTTTGTCGAGCACCACTCCGAGATACTTTGCTGTCCTTCTTTCCGATAGATAGGAAAAAATATCCGGCGATGTATGGCGAGATGCCCTTGCGCCTCATTGCGTCCATGGCCACCTCCCAGCTCATCGAGTTGAAGGCATTCTTGACGTCCAGGAGGACGAGCCCAACGAAGTCTCTTGTTTTCGGGGTCTTCGTTAACTGTTCGGTCGCTAGTTCCAAAACCCGTGTAAAGGCGCCAAGCGTGGACTTCCCCGTACGGAAACCGTACTGGGCGTCTGACAGAGCCCCTTTGAGCTCAATTGTGTCAAGAAGACATACAAACCGGTAAGCTGAACTAATTGTTAAAGCATTGGTCTGTCCCGTTGGTTCGAGGATTAGGACCAGGACGTTTTTCCACAGCCGCGGAAATCGCCCTTCTCTTAGAAGGCGCATCACCAGTGTTTGAAACAGCTTCGGCCATCGCTGCACCAGTAGCTTCGCCGCTCCAGGAGGTATTCCATCCGGGCCGGGTGCTTTACCGGATGTCAATCGCTGCCAGGCTTGCTCGACTTCCTCCAAGGTCACCTCGGGAATATCTTCTTCAGGCTCCTCTCCGTCGCCTCTTCACGGGTGAACCGGGAACATGCTATGTACCTGATCCTTTAGAACATCCGGCGGGAGTCTCGGAGAAGGCGCCCGAAGCCTGTTCATAACGATTCGGTACGCTAACCGCCACACGTCTCTCTCCACGTCCTCTACCAGCTGTTTCCACGCCTGTACCTTACTCTTCCAGATGAGACCTTGAAGGTCCTTGCGGGCAGCTCTGTAACTTTCCAAGAGTGTGGCCGATTGCTCGTCAACGTCTAGCCCCCTCTCCTCTCAGTTCACCCCTCCGCTCAGCCAGCTGCGTTGCCTAGTATACGCCCTGTTTAGCCTTGTGCATCGCTTTCTCGCTTCCCCGATCTCTTTGCTCCACCAGTGAACGGACCGGTGCCGTCGTTCACCTCCGCCGTCGTTCACCTCCGCCGTTCGGGTGGGGCGGGCCAGCCTTTGTACACGCGGCAATGAGTGTTTCAATGAGTGGAAGGGGCTAGAACGTAGCAACAGGCACGTGATAACACTATACGCAGTACAACGGCTTTCATCACATTTTATGTCAACGAGCTGAAGTCCATGAACCATATGAGACTTGTGCATACCGCCGCTGCGGTGAACTCTGCCGAAGATACCATGTCGCAAAGTGCAATCTTGTGCAATCTTTAAATGAATTAGCCCGTCATTGTGGGGCCTTGTAGCTTATATATTTTATTATATAAATGTGTACATATATATGTATATATATATATACATATGCAGATCACCCGGCGATAGTCTTGACTCACTGTCCTTATGTTAAAGTGATGTATTTGTATTTCTGGTTATAATCGCTACTACTAGAATATATAACCGTCCCGAAAAGTTTAGAATCAAACGCACATCTGAGTATTTCTGATAATTTGGTGACTCGGTGATCTATAGATGCTCTTCTTTATTAAACAGTAAAGCCAATGTAGCATAAGCTATCTGAATCCACGCTTACCGTGACACCCTTAAAACTTCTCAAGAGGAAAGAAGATACACGTACATACAATGTTATATACGTATAGAGTGGACTAGCCGTTTAAAGCACTATTATTCACAAAAAAAAGAAATATAATATCTGAAATACCTCATCTGGTAATACCTGTGTCGCATAATATTAGGCCGTGTACCCATCCTGTCGTTTGGCCGTCTACACAGAGTTTTCTTGTGTTCTATGCGTGTTCCGTTCTCATCGTGACTTGTTAAACAAATTAGGTGCAGCCCGCTGTTCTGATTTGAGCTCCCGTGCCATGTCTGCTGCACCGCAATGAACTAATCCCGTTATTTTTCGACTTTTTTTGACCGCAGATCTTTTATTAACGATTTGAATAGTGTATAACTCAGCCTTGCATTTGTCTTAATCTAACTGAATTTTCCGGCCATTCTAAAAATGACATTTTCATTTTTGAATCGAACGTTGATTTGGATGTGCACAAGAGGTTTCTCGAACAATCCTTAATCGACACGTCTGTGGCGGGACGTGGCGTTGTGGCCTATGGGGCTGGTACGCTCGCCTTGGTTCTGATCCTCTGGAGTGCCACCGGTGTGATCCCTGTTGTGGATCGAATTCTCTTTGAGTGATGCTCATTGAGAATAATTTATAAAGCATACATTTCGGAGAACTGTCAGGCTCCTTCCAGAAGTCAATTCAGATTCCGAGGAGTATACGATACGTTTCTAAATTCTGAATCGCTTTCGGTGTGATAGATCATAAGAGAGAAGCTGGCATGGATAGACAAAGAGTTTCTCCAATTGGTGGTGAAAAAACCCTCTAACTGCAAATCTCATCGTAGTGGTTAACTGCAATAACCCGAGTCCTTTGTTATCCCGTATAATTTTCCTGAAATGCTCAACGCGTTCTACTGACAAGTACAAGAGATTGTCATATACTGAGTTAGAGGCCTACAATTTGTAAATTTAGCAGAGAACGAGGCCATGGGGTTTCACCTTATATCACGAATAATCTCACAAATATATGAATAAACGAAATACGGAAAATGAAATTTAGTCGTGAACCCTTGTAAATATACTCGAAGGCATACAGGGTCTGCGCTGAGGAGGCTACTCAGGAGCTAGAGAGATATTACAAATTATGTGTTCGTTGCACCAAAAGGAATAGTAGTAACTAAGAACCGAACAAAAGATATGCAGAAAGTGTATGCTGATCATTAAGATAAAATAAAAATAAAACGTACGAAACATATATATGGTAGTGAAGTGATTTGATTCGAGTAGAGTGTAAGTTCTATGAAATGTAAAACTTAACGATTAAATGTAAAACTGAATTAGTGACAAGAGCGGACGCCGATGAAAACGAAATTAACGAAGAAACAAACTTTCGAAGGCTTCTCTATAAGGCAGGACGATTGGGAAGGCGGCAATAGCGTGTGGAGTTTTATTTAAAACGGGAAATGAGTGAGTACGTGGTTCATTCTTCAGAGAGCGTGTTGACAAAATAATAGTGGCGAGGTGAAATCGCCTATTTCAGAATGTGTATGGTGCTGCAATAGAAGGTGTTATCTGGAACAGGTCGCTTGTCACGATACGATTGTCGATGATTTTGCATGTGACTGAAATACAGCTCGAAAACGTGTCAGCTGTTAACGTAACGTTAGGACAATCGTGGCATTTAAGAAAAAAATCCAAATGATGATTTAGGTCGCAGGCCAAAAATAGCGCAACTGGCTTTGTTTTGCAGAGTCTTAGGTGGCACGATGACTATTTAGTGAGTCCCACCTTATACCACACTGAAGTAGCAGAAATAAAGTTCTTCGAGCGTCTTATACACCAGGACAATAATAGAGGTTTAAATCTAACAAAGTTGAAGATGGACAAGTGCAGCAACAGCAGGTGCAAATTTATGCTGGGGCAATATGGCGTGACTGATCCGCGTCATACGCTCATCGACGACTAAACCCATTCACATGATATTTTGGAACATTTCTAGTACGGAGATTTCCATAGCTAAGCCGTCCATGAAGAAGCCGCCATGGGAAAGCGGAACGAGTACAATCTGGATTTTTGCGGCATTAATCTTCATCATGGAGAACCGTGTAGGCTTCGTTTGGTACATCAAAGCCGGCCCGCCGACACTATATCTCATCGTAAGCAACGATGTAATTGTAATATACATCTTTGTGGTGATAATAATAAGATATATATATATATATATATATATATATATATATATATATATATATATGTGATTATATCTGAAACTCGCGTAATTCGCGAACAATGTCCGATATTCAACCCATGTAGCGCACAAAAGCAGCTAAGCATGATCCTCTAGGCGTGCTGATTGTATTTAGAATGCATTGCGCTGTCATACTGGTGATTTAAATTCTGCCTTTTAGAGTATAGCCGACTGTTACGATGGATGTGTATAGTAAGGCGGCATCGATAAAATAAATCACCCTGATTAAACTAAGTTTGGCCTTATTTTTATAAAATGATAGTATTAATAAACTAAATTCAACTTTCCTGTTTAAATCAATAATAATATGCCATATGTTGCAAACCACGGAAGACGGTGTTGTAATCAAAACGTTACTCTATCTAATTTTAAAAATTAAAAACCTTTACGTTTCTTACTCTTGTGACAGATGGATAAGCTTTATTTCATCGTGAGCGGCTTACATATATACAGAGATTCACAGCTCCTCAATGCCATCAAAGAGTAGTATGGAGCGTTTTTATTACATGTATTCTTATCATTTTTTATATTATCATAATGATTATTAGCGTATTCGGATGATATCAAGGTGTTCAGTGATAGCAAGGTGCCTAAATAGTATTGCTTGACGTTTTCTTATAACATATTCAAAGAACAAAGTGCGCGCACATCTGCAGGGAGCTTATTCCAGAATGTGGAACCGCGGTTTGGTATTGAAAACGAGATATATAGCTAGACAAGATCAGAAGCAGTGTATGTGATTCATGGTTGATTGAATAGGAGAGATTAAGCAGGTTAGGATGAATTCCCATTAAGATTAGTTTTATCTTTATAACGACAATCATATCTATTTGCAGAGGGTAGGGCAGAACCGAAATTTATATATTAATTTGTTGTATTATAAGTAAATATGCATGGACTAAGAGGATTATCTGTTAAACAGACTGTTCTAGAGCTCTACGTACAGTGTAATTAGTTGGTTCTAATAATAGAACAACTAAATATTTTGATAGTCAAACATGCGACGCATAACATATTTATATCTAGTTTTTCCGATCAATTTGCGGGGGATTTTAAGGGGATTTGTTCTATGACCTTCATTAATTTGTAGTTAACCTCCATTCAAGTCGAATGTGTTTTATAATGGGGTTCAGAAAAATACGTTTAATTGTAAACGCTGCAAACGATTTTCTATAATCCTCAATGAGATTCAATAAATACTTTTTATGTTTAAGTTTAGGCAATTGCAAATATCGTGGTCGACTGCTAGATGACTAGAAAGGTTTTGCAAGCATCGCAGTATTTATGAATACTTTGCTTTGTTTGCACATGGCGTGTTCTAATTCGAAAATACAGAACAGTTTCTTCCCAAGGTTAGCGGAGCTCATTTGGCTGTAATACAGTATTTACTTGGAAATGCGCGCCTAAGTGATGCTAGTAAATGACGATGCTATACCGATTAACAGTGGATTGATTAACAGCCGATACAACTAAGGATGGAGATACGAAGACAGATGGAGATATAAATACAGAGACAGACAGACTTTGCTTACTGCGAGATAGTCAAACACGCGGCGCCTATATCATCATCATGATGTATCTCTGCATCTATATCAAGGTTTGTGGGTTAAAAAGGAAACTCATACATTGTCAGCAAATTGCGGATTATTCGGACTGAAAAGCAAATCATGGCCGCATATCTCGCCAATCACATAGACGACGCGAACGCTGCACTTCATTCTGCCAAGTGTATGACCAAGCTGATACATGAGGTGGATCAAATGAATTACTCCGCTTGACTGGCACTTTTACACCGCAAAAGAAGCGCGCTTAACGTAACAGAACGAGTACTGGGCATAATGTCACCGTGAACAGCAGATGTATTAAAAAGCGGCATAATGGCCTACAGAGATGTAAGCACATTCTTGCTACTTTCCATTAAAGGGCCAACCCGATGAGTCATTTGCGATGAGTAGTAACATTTTGTCAGCCAATGTTTCTAAAATTGAATAACTACAAATGCTAGCATATTATTAATATCATCGTCATGATTTACACCGAGCTTTATTATCAGTAGTTTGTAGCAAGACGTCAGTTCATTTTATCGCACTGTTCTAGTGTCGAATAGTGGCTCCTGGGACGTACTACGGCTCTACCATTATGTGTTACGGTACGAGGCTGCATACACCACACCTACGTTATGAGAAAGACAAACTTATGTGCTGTTATAGTAAAAGTTAAAAATAGTAAAATAACGTAATAATAATCGCTTCTTATCGCGGATTGGATATCTTCCCGCAATCATCTCGTTCCCCTTCGCCTTCACTGGGCTATTGAGCCAGCAGACTATCAGGTAAAAAGGTTTGTCACAAGTGCTCAGCTAAGTGCCACACCACCAATGTATTATTGTTACAAAGATCGGTAGCGACGGTTAAAGACGCAGGGAACCACGACTATCGTGCATGGTGGAAAAGGCGACGCAGAACGACTTTGTAGACGGAAAAGAAGACTTAACGCAGAAGAAGTTGGAGTTAACGCAGAGATGCGTGTGGTGGAAGAACGTACTCCATGGTGTGTATAGCAACGTCAACCAAAGGGGTAGCTGAACTACGGTCGCCACCTGAGTCGATAAAGCACTTGGAGAAGCCACAAAGAAAGTAGCTAAAGAGAACGCCCTAACACCTGATCAGCGTTCTTGATAATCTGTCAACCAAAGAAACCGATTAAAATTTTGGTTTCCAATGCCAACAAGATAACGCAAACGCAAATTTATGAGTGCATTGAAAAATCAAGATATTTTCCCATGGATTCCGGAATCGAACGCACGTATTACAATACACGAGAAGCTAGCCATCACTCCACGAGATGAAGACCAAATCGCTTCAGCACTAAAACTGAAAATAATTTGTGGACTAAATGAAGAGTACGTTGCCTAGATATATCCGAATATTATGACATAATTAATGGCGTTAATCCACTGTCTACAGAAAAATACCTACATGGTTACCCGAAAGATCGAGGCGGTTATCAAATTATTTCAGGACGTAATTACGAAAATGTTCTATTTAAAGGCTAAAATAAACCCCCTGAGAGTGCGCCTCAAGCTTAATAAAATATCACCTCTAGAGATTAACATTATTGATAGAATCTTTAATGCAAAATTATGTGCAAACTATCCACTCAAGGCAAGGCCATATACTGCCAAACGGCGAATAAGCCGGCATTTAGAAAAGGGGCATGAGATGTGGAAGTGCCTTGAAAACTCCGCTGCGCGAATTGTGGTTATACGCATGCTTCTCTTCACGAAAAAAATAAACGTTAATCCAACACCTAGCAAAACCCAAAAGTCTACGCATAAAAGTACGACCAGCTACATCATTGAGCCCCGGACCTGTGATGCATCTAAACTATAAAACCAGTTAAACTAAGGATTAACCGAAGCGCAGTAGCAACAAAGAGCAAATTAAAACTTATAAAGAAGTGCCCAAACACTATCCTTCAGGGTCAGAACTTAGGACTCGACTTGTTATGATCTAGAACGCTATTAAATCATTCTTGTCGACATAACTTAAGTCAGCCACACTCCTACGAAGTGTCATTTCATATTTCACGTTTTATAGAGCGTTTAGAGATCCGAACTTAAACAGGCTTTTTAGATATCTATTTTGGACAGCTCTAAAGAAGTTTCCCCGGCGGTCCTCATGATGTCAATATAACTGTACTAGATGGCTAGTTAATTGTCATTCAACGATAACAGGGCCACAACTGTGAAGATTCTAGAATAAAATCTTAAACAAGCCATACTTGCACACGCACACAAACACACTGTAGCTATGTGCTCAAAACTGCACAGGGACTGCGAGCCCACACAACGCGGCTGCACTCTACTCATTCAACGCATCGGATCTGGTAAGGATACCCAACCGTCAGAAATTCCTTCAGATAGTAATTTGCTTGATCCTATAAAGCTAACTCAGGTTCTATCAAGTGCTTGCAGAAGCCTGAAACTGGCTGGAAATATATTTAGAGGAGCAAGGGAGGGCTGTGCTGCACTAAAATATTGTATATGCATGATAAAGCCTTCGCTAAATTTATTTTAAATTTAACGTGGCCTCATTGACAAATCTCTATCTATTAAGACAGAAAGTAGAACATAATACCCTAAATAAACCTATGCTAACAATATTACGTAACTGAAACAGAAGACGCTGTATGCTCTTCTGAATGCAACGTCGCTCCTTCCCGCCGGTGGTTAAACAATGATTGCTGCAAATGGCCAATTGCAGCAAATCAAAAAGTAGTGGCTAAACCACATCAGGCTAGTGTTGCGGTACAGGGTCGCTGCGTCAAAGAAACATGCAGCACGCTCTTTTCATCATTATATTCACTTCGCTCATATGGAGTCTGCAGATACAGTCTCGGCTTCCCAAGCTTTAATAACGCCCTGTGAGCATCACTAGCCATGAAACTCCTTGACGAACTTCGCGCCAGTTTATTACCCGGCCTTATTGAACCACTTTGGCCCTCTCGCGGAATAGAAGACACTATAAGATCTCACAGTTTATGATTGAGAAACAAGGCAAAAAGGGGAGGAACACATCCGACAATACATGCTGGACCGATATAAAACCACAAATATAGCGAGATAAATTTCGTATAGCCTTTTCGCTATGAGACGCCATTCCTGTGTTCTTATCCGTGCTTTAGAAGGGGCTGGCTTGAATTCCTGTAATCACCACACTTAGGCATTATGCTGAAATAATAATTTTCCTCATGGTTGCCACTCTAAGCATAGGAAGGCCCATCTGCGAACCTTTCTCTTGTGCAATGTGCAGAACTCAGGTTAAAGATGATGGTCATCACCAGCTAAACTGCCCAAATAGCTCTAGATGATACCGGATGCATGCGGAGCTAAGTGAAATCAATCAGCAAACGTACAAGAAGCTGCTTGCTGCGATTTTAGAACCACGAAGCTTTGAGCTCGAAAACGATGAGAAATCTGATGAAGATTCAATACTGGTCACATGATAAATGCTTAGCTTGCTAAGCTACGATACAGTGTCTCGCACAGCAATGCTCTCATATCTAGATAAGAGCTCCATCGCCGCTGGATAAATGAGGACATGCTAAACGAGCAACGAAACGTAAATATTCCAGTGTGGTAAATCAGTACAATGTAATGGCAATATTTTTAGAAACGCTCGGATCTACGAGCTATGGTCTACGAGTCTACTCTAAAGGTGTTCTTGATTTTGCCGATAAGGTGGAAGTTGGAAAAAGTGGCTGGAGCAAGGAAAATTATATGAGGCAATTACGATGTAGAGGCAACGCTCCCTCTATCAGTGGCGCTATACGTTGGTAAAAATAATTGGGAGCCTTTTATTACATATGAGACGTTCAAATCTCAATCAATTAATAATTGGAACAGTGTGGTGGAGATGTCCTACGATTCTGATGTCTTGAGCCAGAGGTTCGATCTCGACTACAGGTACGCTTTTTATTCTGGATACTATACAAGAAGAAGAATAAGAAGAATAGTAATCATAATGCTGCCAAGTACTACGCCACCCATTCACACGAATGCTCAGGGCCTGCGCGCGCTGACGGTTAGATTTTAGCGGGCTGTGCAGGCCACTGCCAGGCATTGTGTGTTCGCCAGCCGAGGTTCGGTTAAGCCTGGCTCGGGGCCTGCTGCCGCTGCTGCTACTGATGCTGGTGAAGCTGCTACACATTGGTGCGTACCTAGCCCAATGCTGCTATACCACTACCGAGGGGCGATGATTATGATGATGAGGCGGTGGCGGCGGCGGCGATGATCAGCGGTGTCTGGGTCGGTCGCGCTGTTTTCAAGAGCCGAATCTGTCAAGACAAGACGCGCGAACTAGTGAACGACGCCGAGTGGTAGCGTCGTCGGCGGCGGCGTCTGTGGCAGTGGCGGCAACGCCAGCAGAAGCCGCTGATCGTCGTCGTATTTTCTTTTGTTGACAGAGATCAAGTTTAGAAAGACGTTAACGCCGCTGTTGTTGCTGCTGCTGTTGCTGTTGCTGCAACTGTGGACCAGCTACTACCAGCCGGCTAACTGGCCAGTGACAGAGCAAACCCGAGCAAACAAGGCAGGCAAATCGAGAGATATACAGGCGGGCGGGCGGCCGGGCGGACGGAGAGGCAGAACACCGCCAGAAAAACAGAGAGCGCGTTTTCGAGTGTTGTCGACGGCAACAACACGCACTCCGCAGCGAGCTAGCAGAGCTGCAGATGCTCGTGGCATATGTGCGAATTAGACGGCCCCTATGAATAGCATGTGTTGATGAGTATTATTATTTATATATCTAATTATTGTTAGTGCGTGTTTCTGTGTTTCTGTGTCTGTATGTATGTATGTGCTGGTGCATCCCCCAATTCAGCAACGACGTCAGCCGACTGTAACAGCTTCAGCATACGTAAGCGCTAAGGGCATATGATTCGAATGATGGCGGTGATGGTGGAGGTGGTGGTGATTGTAATGATGATCATGATGATGATGCTCTGGTAACTAATGTACGCATTAGGCTGCTTTATTAATGGTTGGTTAGCAGCTGTGAAGAGATAGTTTCGATTCAATACGCTCATCCGTCCTCTACACGCTTGGAATCGCCGTGAGGCGTATCTTCAATGCATAGAGGACCGGTCAAGTGAGTTGCCACAGTACCGTTCCATGAAAATCTGGTCTACCAGAGAGTGAAGCTTAAGGAGGCAGGTGCGTTTAGTGGTTATAGATCTCAACGGAGTAACAACCAACCGTTGGGGTCGAGTCCCACACTGCTTGAGAGAGAGAGACTCGTAGCGATAGTGCATTACTGCATTTAATACCTTTTCCACAAAAGAAAAGTGAGCTGCCACACAGATTGCTGGAAAAACCCTAGATATTTTAACATGTCCGGCCCTCGGCGCCCCATTGAAGAGATATGCACGCTTCACGGCGATGCAATCGGTCTAGAATTAAAGACAACCTGCTTCAAAATGTTGTTTCTCTTCTGGCTGTGAAAAGAGAGAAATGCAAATTGCCAAGACGCAATCTCTCGAGTACCTGTTGATCGTGCGCTTTCGAGTTGACTGGTAAATTGACTTTTTTGTACGCTTTCCTGGAGCAACGACACCCCCACCATCAACAGCGGCCGACAGGCTGTGATGATAATTGGCGCTGTCTCTCGCTAGCCGAGGCTTGCCATTTGAGCCTGGCTCAGGGTATGCTGTTGTTGTTGATGCTGCGCCTGATGATGATGATGATGCTGCTGCATATCGATGTGTACATAGCCAAGTACTATACGACGGTTACGTCAGTGATAAGACGACGGTGCTAAATCTGATGATCGAGAGGCTGTGATGTGCCTGCCTGATAGGAATTGGAGTGCGGTAGGTAGGAAATAGGCGGGCCAGGGAGCAGGGCAGTGTGGACGAGCAAACGATTGGAAAAATGGACTGCGGCTATGCATCGTACGAAATCAGCTTCGCTTGTCGACCGGGTCTGCGAAGAGTAGCTTAGCAATACTGGTGCGCAGCCTGGTGCCCGCCTGTGGGACAGGTTGTTTGGTGCCGTTGTCGTTACGAACATGCGTGACTTAGTGCCGAGTCTGCGAATCTCACGCTGGTCCCTGCTATCGAGCTAGCTGCCAGAGACGCATATGCATCTGACATTTTTGACACTCCCTTTATTACAGAAGAAAAAACGTGCTAGATACTACATTACTAGACAACAAGTAAGACGACAGCAGCCTTCAGTCGTTCTCAGAAAAGCTGTATATTATTCTATACGCACCTGCGTGAGCACCAAACTCTGTCAGACTACAAGTTGGTGCGTACACTTGTGCAAACATGCATGTCAACTCAGTGGGGAGCGCTACGTGACCCGCGACAATGCGACTTGACACGAGCCGGAACATGACACGTCGGATTGGCCGCCGTAGACTAGCCGTCAGCTAAAACCACCGCGCGGGGCAAACACACGCTTGCTTTGACCAAGGCACGAAAGTCCACCTGCAGAGGCTGCCTATAACGGCAACAATTACGTGCACAAGCAAAAGGAATTTCTGTTTTTTCAGGTGTTTTGCGCAGCGACAGCTGCATCCGCCTGGTGCCACTTAACTTGATGATATGCAATTGTTTGCACACCTGTTCTGTAGCCGGGCCAGGGGCTGCACGTTTGACGGTAACAAGGTAGTGTCACCGTGGAAAAGAGACGACTTATCAGGACTATGGATATGCCGCAGCTCAATGCCGACGCATTTCACTCAGTTTTAAAAACCAACACGCTTCAAAGGTTCAAATCCTAGCGAATTGTACATTACTCTAAATACCATGCCTTTATTGCGTGCAATTTCCTGTTCGTATATTCCGCACACCGATTTTTTAATATATATATATATATATATATATATATATAGGTAGATCGCTCAACTAGTAACATTTTAGTAAGTAGAATCTGTTCGAGGTGGCGACACAATGATTTCTGCAGTATATGACGAGGAAGTAACACCCTTTATACTACCACGTGCAGAGCCTCAGGAAAGTGCGGGGTTTAGATTGCGTGTGGCGGATATTTGGACTGAGCAAGACAGCACTTGTCGGCAGATTGGGGAGACACGAATTAGCTACCATGATTCAGAATTCTCATTTTAAGAACCGAACGGGGGTGCATGCGCAAACGAAAAGCGAGTTGAACAAAGTTCACGGAGACTGCACCAATGTTGACGACCCGTTGTAGTACAGATGAAGCGGGACCCCGGACATCCGGTTGAGGTCAACCACGCCAGAAACGCTTAGAAACTTCTAGCGTAGCCGGCCACGCAATATGAAGTTGACTGCTGCCCTAAGACCGGTTAGAGACTTTTGCCAACCGCTTTCGTAGGCTAGACAAGATCGCGCTGTAGCTCATCGCGATCCGTGAACACGGCGACCCTGCGTCGTCAAGGACCTCACGTCAAGAGTCTCTCCTGATGCGGTGATACAAACACTCTTGGAAACTGATGATTAGATGATGATTGTGGGATGATTCAGTCTGGTCGTTTGACGTCTGTCATTTCGTGTCGTGTCGATGAAGATGAGTTAAGCCAACGGCGTGATGACATCGCCGTCTAGACGCCGCCCAGCTGACAGTTCATTGCTTTCGTAATTTGCTGACAGCTTGATGGAAGTGCGTTGCACGTTGGCGAGTT
The DNA here is from genome assembly GCA_003439945.1 of Dermanyssus gallinae. Lineage (NCBI taxonomy): Eukaryota > Metazoa > Arthropoda > Arachnida > Mesostigmata > Dermanyssidae > Dermanyssus > Dermanyssus gallinae. The sequence continues at coordinate 123,869 of QVRM01003007.1, read as the reverse complement.
ATTGGGGGTTGACTAGCTTTCTTTGATTTCATATTCATTCAAAATGACCAGCAATACGCAGAGCATGGTTTCCAATTTAACCAAGCTAAATGCCGGAGCGGATTCAAATAAGCCATGACATGAAAAAACCGTACACGAGCAATAGCCTTACAAAAAATCCAAAAAAAAAATTGCAAAAAAGTTCCACCGTGCGGATTCGTTAACATTGGGTCGCCTCTGGAAGGGGGTGAAATGGCTGCATCGCTTGTTGATGGGACAGAGAAATGCAGACTTGTGAGTCTGCTTCATGTCAGCAGCGGTCTCGCCTAAACTGGTCTCGCCTGCTGCCATCTCATGAAAGATATTCTTCTCTTCAATGCGTTGCACAACGGAAACCAAAGCAAAACGATACATAAGACCTGGTCTCAAGTACTCTTGCTGCGTTATCAGAAACTCTAGTTTTGAGAACATTTTAGGGCAAACATTGGCAAAGCGATTACATTCATTAATACGTAAGTTCGTGACGTATCACCAATGCAATCAACACCTCATGTTTAATATAGTGTTTGTTAGATAAGTTGTGCATATATATATTTTTCCCGCAAAAGATGTACAACAGATTTGTTTAGATATTACACTAACGGGCAGGCAATATATATATATATATATATATATATATATATATATATATACAGAGCAAGCTTGAAGAATACATTAAGTTTGGGTACCTGTGCGATTTCATTGCTCCAAGAAAGGTTAAGGGTGTCTTACAGCACAATTTCTACACCAGCACGCTCGAGACAACGACGGATTGTTGCGGCAACGTCTTCTTTCTTAAACGTGTCTCTATCGATATTTTACGACAAGGCGGCGGCTTGGTTCAGCCAACTCTGGCATACAGCCAGCTAACCTGCTAAGAATAGATGTTTAAGCGTACAATACATGTACTCAGATATATATATATATATATATATATATATATATCAGTAGTGCCCATCACTATCGATATATATGTATATATTTTTTATTTTTTTTATTGTTTAAGCATAATTTATAATACCTTTAACCAAAATTCGCAAATCGTATAAAGTAGCGACGGACGAGGTACGTGTTTTGCCACGATCAACCTCGCGATTTTGAGATACGAATTGCTGACTATACCCTACTTTTTCCTGTATACATATATATATATATATATATAGCAATAAATAGATATGCTAGATATATTTGTGTTGGTGTCTAAGTACACTGCTAAGCATTTTAGCAAGTAGTGGTTAGGCACTTCTACGTAGACACCTGGCAAACTTTGTTGAAATGATAGGGTACGATGGGAGATTTTTTTTCTGCAAGTCAAATTCCTATTTAGATTTCGACTTACTTGTCATTATTTCTAAAACTGTGGATCGGTGCCTCGATTTATACACACCTTTAAATAGTCTTTTTCGATGTTTTCTATTTCCACCCCGATCCGGTCAAACACTGATTCGCGTGAATCGAAAGGTTTTATTCTCAGATGTTTTTTTACCATTCATACACACACAATCTCCAGGAAGGGGGCTTCATCTCCAATGATCGATTGAAGCTCTTCGAAATAGTCTTGTGCAGTTAAGCTTCGCTGGTAGTTGTACTATCCGCCAAGTTTACTCTCAAAGATGCGGGAAATTGCAAAAACGTTCGCAGGTACTACAGCTAATGCGAGACAACGACGAGAGCTCTGTCTAATTATCCATTATGATAGGAGCCGCAAATTATTCGCCACAATTGATTGGAAATTGACTGATTGATTGAGTGTAGTGAAAGGACTCCTTATGGATTTTTATGTTCGGAACGTATTGCTTTGCCCCCGTTTTTCCTTATTGCCCTTTTTCAGCCATTATCGCTTCTGATCTAGACACTGACCTTATAATTAAAAAAAATTAATCATAGAAACCATTTTAAGATTTTGTCCCTTTTATCTCCTCCTCTTGGCGGAGGTGGCTTGAAGGAAGGCCCGGAGTTCCTGAATGCCGTTATTTAGGATGACAGAGTTTGCTTTCAGGTTAGCCACAAATGAAGAGATCGCAAAACTCGTGGGCTCATGCCCGCGACAGCTTTGTGCTAGCTTCTCTTATAACAATCTTCTTTGGAGCAGTGTTGAGCGCCGCCGCCTTGCAATCCACGCATACAGCGTACACGACTTGGTGCTTAACGTTGACCTACCGCACGTTGTCTAGAAGCTCCTGCGAGGCGGTCATCGCCGGGAAGTCTTGGTAATATTGTAGCGATGCAATCAAATCGCATCGCCACCAATTTCAACGATGTTGGTTGCGCTAAGTTGATTGGGGCAATGTAAGCTCAGCCGTAAGACGGGTACTACTACGAGAACGCGAGAGACTTAGGACGACAGGAGTGACAACACACAGCGTAACGTCTAACAGGCAGCTCTGCCGGACGATTGTCGAGGTTGCGTCTAATCATCATCCTTCCTCCGGGCTATTTCTTTGCTCAAGGGACGCCGTAGCGTTCTTATAGTAATAATGTTAAATGGCGGCTCGAATCTTCGTGACTAGTAGCGGTTCCGGTTGGTAGTCAGAAGGTGAGATGCACGTTCAACGATGTCGTCTCATGACGATGCTGCTGGTGTTGTGGTCGGTGACGGTTTTTCGGCCGTTGCGATACACATTGGATTGGATGCTTGATGATGAGTGGCTAACTGACGTCATCGGTTATCGGCGGCGGAGTGATTGGTCTGATGCTACACTGTGTCTAACTTCGTTACAATATCTTGTAGATGCAGCTTTCTAATGGTTAGCAGTTCCTTCTAATGGCCCCGCAAAGTGGATAAACAGAGCGGATCGTCTTTGCTCTTAGGCATAACCTTAAGCAAGCTTTATTCCGACTACTTTGTCGGAATTTCACCTGTCCCCAGCGAAGTCAACTACCACTCCAGAAAGAAAAAGTTTGCTCTTTCTGAAGTCCGGTAGTAGCCGTCCGGTCGTGCATAGAAGAAAACCCCAAATGTAGTATCAGGGGTTTTTTCAACCTTTTCCTGGCCCGTTTCTCCGTCTGCGGGTTCCAGCACAAACTGCCCCACCGAAATGGGTTCCATAGCCCTTGCGGTGAGTGTCGCTGTACATTTTGCGACCTCATTTGTATTAAATACCATCATGAGACATGTTGGTCAGGGTCAGGTACTTGGGTCTTGAATCGGTGTCATTTGGTTCTGGATAAATGAATATACATATTCGATATAACTTTAACCTTTTCCTGGCCTGTTTCTCCGTCTGCGGGTTCCAGCACAAACTGCCCCACCGAAATGGGTTCCATAGCCCTTGCGGTGAGTGTCGCATTTTGCGACCTCATTTGTATTAAATACCATCATAAGACATGTTGGTCAGGGTCAGGTATTTGGGTCTTGGATCGGTGTAATTTGGTTCTGGATAAATGAATATACATATATTCGATATATGTTCAAGATCAACGTAAACGATAAGGGTATGTCGAAAGGTAAAGTAATACAATGATTTTTCTGCAAGTCAAGATAGCAGCTGGCCTAATCTTGGGTTATTTCTAGCAGCTGTGTGGTAGTGGGCTGGTGGAAAGCGAAATCATGTTGTGCAGAATCAAGACAAGCTTTCTTGTATCGTCGTAATCACGCTTTCTTGCTACCGAAAGGACTCTAACACACGCCCATCTCTCAGGTTAGCATTTTGGGGATTCAGCCAAAATGGTTGCCAACCTAACAGCATCTTTAAAGACAATGACGGGTTCGACAAGGCAATCTTTTGGCAGTTTGAACTATGCGCCGGTCCGTTGGAAGTACTGACAAGGTGACCTCATAGCTGCATCCTTTAGTCGAGTTGTGCAGTGTATATATATATATATATATATATATATATATATATATATATATATATATATATACTAAGTATAGAACCTTGAGGGACTCCAGCAATTCTCGACGTTGCATCCGAAGGAATATCACCAAATCAAACACGAGACATTTTACTCAAAGTCACATTAACATTTATTGATGGCATATGCATATATTCTATATCAATTTGTTACTTTGATTATGACACTATTAGTGATGTTACTAATGACATCACTATATGTGCATATTATATATATATCTGTCTTTTTTTTTGGCATATACGTTCACATGCTGTTTTAAATATACGCTTATGTATCTCTGTATTGCATTCGCAAACATTTTCGCGCGTCAACATATTTGCCAAATAGGCATAGTCCGAATGGACTATATATGGTAACTTGACGTGGCTATTAATATTATTATTTTTATTTATAATATTATTATTATTGTTATTTACTTCCTTTTATTTGATTTAATAATGATTCAAATACGTAAACCCATATATATATATATATATATATATATATACAGGTAGTTCAATAAGTTCTTAGAATGAGCTTTTTAGAATTCGAATTTTGGCACGCTTTCACCGCTAATAGGAACTGCAACTTTTCGACTGCTAGCACTCAATATATTATGGTGATTGGCCGTTGCGATTTCGTTTGATAGCTTTTCCCGTGCAACGTATCGGCGTGATTTTTAAAAATGAAGAAAAAAGAGTTTCGAGTGGTTATCAAGCATTTTTATTTCAAAGGTTGTAATGCGACCCAAGTAAAAATTGAGTTAGACGAGACGTACAGTGACTCTGCGCCATGTTTTGCCACTGTTTCCAACTGGATTAATGTGTTAAAAAGAGGTCGCAGGAGCACCGAGGATGAACTACGTCCAGGAGTCCAAAAAACGGCAACTGATGAGGAAAACGAAGAGAAAGTGCGAAAAATTCTTGGCACAGATAAGCGAATGAACATTAAGGAAATAGCGGAGGCATTAGGGATTAGTTTAGGCAGTGTGCATTTTATCCTACACGAAAACTTGAAGATGAAAGAGCTTAGAGCAAAATGGCTGCCGCATTTGCTCAACCAAGGCCAAAAAGACGCGCCTGTTGAGAGAAAGACCAACGTAGAATAATGCTGGTCGACTACCTTGAGAGCTGTAAAACGATCACAGGAGAATATTATGCAAGACTGTTGGACTGCCGTTAGCAAGAACTCATCGTGAAACGGCCCGCTTTGCAAAAGAAGGTTGTCCCGTTTCACCAGTGCAATGCTCCTGCACACAAGTCCCGGCAAGCATCGGCAAAACTGGCCCAACTGAGGTTCGAACTTATTGAACAACCCTCCTATTCTCCAGACCTGGCCCCCTCTGATTATTTCCTCTTCGGACATTTGAAGAATAGTCTCGGTGGAAAGCGTTTTTCCAGCAATGAAGGGGTTAAGGCTGCTGTCAATGCCTATTTTCAGTCTAACGACGCGGAATACTACTCAAGAGGTATGAAAGCTCTGAAATCTCGGTGGGAAAAGTGTATTGAGCTTCTCGGGGAGTATATCGAATAAGAAAAATTTAAAAACATGATTTGGAAAATTCTCGGTTTTCATTCTAAGAACTTATTGAACTACCTGTATATGCTGCCGCTCTAAGCGCCCCTGATGTAAAAGGGCGGCATATGTGTTTAGGTGTACATGCCAAGCGAATAATAAATCAATCAATCAATCAATCATATATATATATATATATATATATATATATATATATATATATATATATATATATAAATGATAATATACTTTTCATATATAAAGTTGTCCCTGTATTCTTCACCCTTCCGGTGAGATGCTCCAGTGCTCCGCATTCCATCGCACGGTAATTGGCATGCCTCTGCAGGCAGAACCTGGCACACTTCGGCAGGTGCACATTTCGTACCCCTCGTAAAAGAAGGGTATATATAAGAATATATATATATATATATATATATATATATATATATATAGCGTATGCGTGGCGACTGCTACATGCCAAAAGTTAAAGACATTGAATACGTCTATGATTGAATAAAGCCCCCATGATCTTCCGTCTGCCCTCTTCGGTTTTTTCAAGCATTTGCAAGTTACTATGCGCGTTATCCTCAGTCTTAGTTGGACTGTTTTAGTGGCCGGAGGAATACCTGACATGACCTACACAAAGCGGCTCATAGCTCACACCAACAAATAGAGCACTCGCTTCATATGTAATAAAAAAATGCCTTAATTTTTATTAACAAAGGTTAAAAATGTATTTATTAAATACAATTCTGTAGATCTTAGGTACTCAAGATATCTAATCTTGAGTATATTTCCGACCTAAAACCAAATTACTTCAAGCCTTCGGACACTTTTGCCACAATACAACATGCGATGGATGGCATCGCCTTCTGGCGTTCAGAGAACTGTATGCTGCTAACAAGTGTGTCGTGCTAAAGAACAAACCTTTCAATTATACTACATAATTAATAAGACAATTTGACCGACGCGTGATGGGGTTGTAGCATCACTACGAACGGTGATTTAAATTACTATATTATTAGCTACCGCAACTGCATTACTATATATCAGCACAATTTTTTATTTGTTGTTGTCTTACTATAACGTACTCAAAATCCCAATATGTTTTGTATGATCGCTTTTTCTACCCAAACCCATGTGCTCGTTCCCGGTCTGAGATACCTAGCTTAATTCGTGGTGACCTGAGATTTTGCACCCATTGGAGAGTGGGTGCAAAATCGACTTCGCTAGCAGATAAAATTCCTCGTTGTTTGTCTTCGGATAGAACGTTCGAGTCAACTCCCTCATAGACAACGGTGGGAGAAAAGAGCGAGCCCAGCCATATCGGTGTCGCAACGACCGTACTCACAAATCGATCTGCGTACTGTTGTTCTCTGCAATTGTTGCGGGGGTTAAGTGACACGCACACGAGTTTTTCAAAGAGCTTCGACTTATTATTGCTGATAAAGCCGTATCCCTGGGGTGTGCATAGGCAGTTCGAAATTTTATTGTTCAAATATGATAATGCTCAAGTATGGCATACGCATCCTTAAAGGAGATGTTAGTCTTGAGTGCCAAGTCTCTGCATAAGGTCAGCTCAGACTCACCAAGAAAATTGCTTAATAGGTCGTTTGTTAGCTGCTCTAAAGGAAAACAGACGCGGGTCCCTCCGCCTTGAAATTTCGGATACAGCTCAACGGGGACCGGCCTTCTTTGTGTCTGAGACTCGTCGCAGATGCTGAGACTTAGTATCGGATGGATTCGAGTATTAGATCGGTACCTAAAGCCATCGAGATAGAGCTAAAGTAACCGAAAATCCAGTTTTACTGTATAAAATTTCAAAATGTTAAGAAAAAAATGCCACGTACAAATGTAACCAGCTGTTATTTTTTTGTCAAAAATCACTTACAGATTCAGCGGGTATCACCGGACATCTGGTTGACGTCAACTACGCAACCAGTGGTTAAAAACATCTAGCTTGGCCGGTTGCACAATACGAGGCTGACGGCATACTTAGACCGGTTAGAGTGAGCTAACCGCCGTTGTAAACTAAACAAGACTGCTGCAAATCATGCACACTAAACGCCGGGTATCGGCGTCTCTTAGCGTCAATCGCGATGCGTGAGTACGGCCACCAGCATCGCCAAGGACCTCACCTCGAGAGCCTTTCCTGACGCGGCGATACGAAAGCTCTTGGCAAGTTGGATGATGATTCCAGTCTGGTCCTTTGACGACGTCTGCCATGCCATGTTTCAATTTAGACGGATAGAATCAACGGCGTGACAACACAACGATTGACATTCTCCAAAGATATATATATATATATATATATATAGTATATATATATTTATTATGTATATATATATATATAAATGTATATATATATATATATATTTATTTATGTATATATATATATATATATATAAATGTATATATATATATATATATATATATATATATATATATAAATGTTTCCACCTTGCGGATGCGTTAGCAATTGGTCTTGTTTGGAAAGGGGGGCAAAAGCAACCTGCGTAGCTCGTCGATGGACAGGGAAATGACCCGTGGGTGTCCGCGATCCAGTTAGGTAGCCAGTTCGCGCTAACAGGCACTAATAGCGATTCATTCAGAAGCTTTTTTAACACCAAGTTTTTTAACAAGCTTGTTTAACATCATTTAAACACCAAGAGACAACAAATTACCCTATCAGCCGTTTAGATGTCTAGTGCTAAAAACAAAGCAAGTGGTTACGATGACCACTGACTATATGCTCTCCTAGCATAGCACTTCTTACCAGCTGTGCGCAGGACTGCGTTCAGCACAGGCTCATGATATTTTCCTTTGCTACGCTAGGGGAGTGAGTTAGCTGACTCAAGGAACTCGCATACTTTGTGCGGCATATATTATGAATACGGACCGGCAACAACATAATGTGTTAGGAGAAAACCGAGTATTTTCTATTAGACAAACGATAACTGCCACTGGACCGTAGCGTATTATCTGTTCTTGTACGAGTAGATCCAGGTTAGCTCTATTTCACCTTTTTCTAGAAGTTTTCGGAAGCGCATGATGCACGTGCTAGCAGCCTGCGTGATTGGTGTGGCATTCACAGACTCACTAAACCTAGATTTATTCCCACCCCTGCAGCCTTTGCAGTATTAGCAATTCTTCGAAGTACTTAGCAATCCTTCGAATCTGTGGGAGAGGCTTCCCTGCAATTCTCCTGATTCAGCTCTGTCTCCTCCTATGATATTAGTGGGCACTAGTCATATCTATGTGCCATGCGGCTTTCTAATCCTAACCATGAATCTTTGGAACTGACCATGACCGGTCAGAACCTAAATTCGTGCGTTTTTCTGTTAGTAGGTTGCATGGTAGTACCTTGGGTAAAACTATGTAGGCTTTGGGAGATACCATCCGGAACGCCCGGGTTTCGCCGGAACGCCCGGGAACCCTAATTCCTAGCCTCCGTGTGCCCCGATTTAGTGCTCCATTATTTTTCCCGTCTACCGTGCCATGTCCGCCTAAACAGACCTTGCATTGAATAGATGCAGAAACCTATTCTAGAAGCCTTTGCCCCCTCGACATTCCCTAAGAACTTAAGAGATATATTTATTTAATATCGCATATTTTAGCCACTGGCCTGGTGGCCACAGGGGTAAGTATGATGGTAAATAAATGCCTTTGGTGGACTAAGCGGAAGCGCTCGAGGTTATAAAGTTTCTACACAAGGCTGAAACCTCTCACTGTGACTCAGTACAGTTGTATAGGCCGTTTCTCCAAGGTTTGTCAGGGGAGAGGTGTTCTAGGCACAATCAAACCCACTTATTGGGAGTTTTTGGCTGGTTGGAGACTTCTAAATGCCATCACTACCATCGTATTTGCCGTTTTAGCTACCTTTAACGAGTTCATATTGGACTTATTTGGACCCTTTCAGCATAACCGGATAATGCTTTATTATATTTGATTAACTAATCAACATAAAAATATTAAACTCTAGTATTCGATCATACGTATGGTAACGTCTCGATATTTCAGAACCAAGCCGCGTTAGTTGTCCAAGTCACTACTGCTACCACCGTTAAACAAATAGAAACCGGACGCTGGGCAAATCTGATGATGAAAACAATGCATGCTGTATCGCAGAATCAGATGATGAGCATTCATTAGTGGGCCTTTGCGGGATTCTGTTGTCATACCCGGAAAGTGGATGAAGTCGGCTGGGACTTGTCTGTGCTTCTCGACCAAGCATGGTTTACGCTCGTTAAGAACCGGAGCCCTTGTAGTCGCAGGTGAGAATCTTCTAATTGCTGGTGAGAATCTTCTAGTCGCTAGTGAGAATCCAATCACCAAGTCATCAATCAAACTTTCAACCTTTGCAAGCAGATAGGCCAGGCGGTTTCCTGGACTAGACCGAACGCCAACGGCGCGTATTAGAAACTTTCTAATTTCCGTCAGGTGGCCCGCCATCACAGGATTAGCTACATTATTACGCTTAATAGGACTAAGGCATTGTTAGATACAGTGCTTTAATCCTATTAACTGTAAATGTTAGATGATTTCGGCTCATCCATTTTGCCACCATCGATGAAACCGTTCGCTGGCCATATCTTGTGGAGCCGCTCTAGTCTGCGCCGTGACCATGAGAGCCGGGTTCCACGTCTGTTTCGTTCGGCTCCTCCCTTTCCCGTTTCGCTCCGGATTTGGCGGTTCCACCAGTATTTGGGTAGGCGATGGCCCCTACACCGATGTGTGGAGCCCGCCTCCTCGTATGCCGCGGTGAACATAGCAGCAACCCGCGCCAGCTGGCTACAGTTTTCGTCTAACTCTGTGCTTAAGATCTTCAGAGGGTGATCTGGGCACTCAAAGCTAAAAACGCGTGTATCTGTGACCATTCGTAATACCCTCCTTCTGCTTATCGCGCCATTCTCCTATCATAAGAAACATCAATTCGCTCATCAAGTTCCCTCCGTTATTGCGTTAATTAATAGGTATCTCTCAGCTATTAATTCGTATATTTAACCTCAGCCCCAGAAAACTGCCACTCCACCGCGCCTCGACCCAAGTGCACCCCTGAAGCTACTAAGCACTTTTCGGAACCCGTCCACCACACTGAATATCCGGTAGCTCTTCTGCTTGCTGATTGCTACACTCGGCTCGGACAACAGGCAGATAGATCCTATAGCTGGTAGATTTCTGAAATCGTAGGCGGACTTGAGGTTCTCCCCTTTGGCTGTCCGGTCGCCTTCGGTCATCGACGGCTGCTCCCTCATGAGCAACCGTCGTGACCTTCCTCTGGTGTCTTTCTCCCGCACCCACATTTGTTTTGTACTAGAGAGTACAATACACTGGCCCTAAAACGTATTGGTTCACTTGACCTACTCGCGGCCTCTCCCTTTGCCGCTTCCTTTTCATCGAAGAAAAGGTCGATCCGCACAGAGCAACTGTGCGGGTCACCGTCGAGTCTCAACGGTCAGCCTGCATCTTTATGTTTTCGCGCAATCCTGGTAGTCCTCCAGCCGAACTATGGGGTTCTTTCTCGTTCTACTTAAACCCGCACATGACTGTCTCTACGCACATCTTCAGGTTTCCGGCGCCGTTCGTGGCATTCTTTCAGTAGATTTCTAGATATCTTAGGTTAAGGGGAAAACAGGCTCGCCTCTCCCTTTGCACCAATGGCGCCTTCCCATGCCTCTAAGCCCGAAAACGGCTCAGAGCACCCATAGGGTTCGACTTCCAATGGATGCTCTGGATATACCATGCCCACGACAAGGTGGCGTTGAGCTACCGTCATCTTGTTCGAACATCACTAAACAGCATGGCATCACCGCTTTAAAGCACTATGCTTTGCTGGCACCCAATGTATCTACAACTGAAACGGAGTGCAAAACCGCGAGTCTTCCCAGAAGGATTTGCTCGGGGCCGGCCCCATATTAGCTATCATGACCCGCATGACTCTCGGGTACATAGGGTTTGGTGTCTGGGTGATTTTAAAATGTTTGATCGCCTTGTCCGGCGACTCCCGTTTCAAGAGTCCTGCCTATTGCTCGAGTGCCACTGATCTATCCTCTTTCGTGTTTTGACATCCGAGATATAGCACCCTACTTTTCTCCCCAAATTTCCCTATCCGTTTTTACCTTTGTTGTTAGACTGCCTCAATATAGCAATCTTGAGTTTGTCTATCATCTCTTCTTGTTCCATATTTGTTATATGCAGAAGTCCGATTACTCCTATGAGGTCGCTGACAGTGCCCTCACCCTCTAACCTCATAATGAATGCTACTAGCCTATTTAGTAAATTAATGCTATTAACCTCATAATTAATGCTACTAGCTATTTCGAGGCTGAAGGCCACTGCTCGCCAGTGATAGCGTAGGAAATATCCCCGCCTCCCTATCTCCCTGTTATGCTATTTTAATCGTATGTCTATCTCCCGCTTCTCTTCTCGGTCGCCCCTCGAGTTGGTCATTGCCTTGCCCTACCTGGAAATTGGCGGACCTTCTCCCAATTCATACGGTTGTGCTACAACAACTATTTAATCTGCAGTGCTATATCATATACTGTGTAGGGCAATACTGTGCTAAGTATCTACATTCATCTTACAGTATACACTCTGCAACTATAAAGTTTATGGCATTATTTTACACTGCGTACACTCATTTCCGGTTTCGAAATCAAATAATACGGATGTGTTCTCAGGCCTGTGGAAAATATCTTAGGATCACAGAACTAGCCCGGAATTAGTCAACCTTGTATTAGCAACTAGGTAATGACTTGCGGTACATTGCGGAACTTTGTATTTGTGAACTTCAGTTGAACTTTTGAGTTCAGCCCGCTAAGTGAAGTTATCGAGCTTGTTTAGAACTAAAAGTGCGGACCGGTCTGTGAGAGTAGCCAGGGTTGAACAACAATATGGTTTAGATTTGCTCTACACGCGTTAATAAGAAGGGCAGCAGACCGATCCTTCTTCAAGATTTCGTAGCCTAATCTTTTACGTTACCTGTTAAAGTCACGCAAACAAAATACGCCTAGGGACTTAAAATGCTAAAAAAAACATGCCTTGCACCAAAAAGATCCCTTATGGTATCTATCCCACTCTTTTATAAGAGTTCGCTGCAGGACATTGACGGAACTGTATCTGACAGAGCAAACATTGGTGTAATAAATCCCCCACAGAAGTAGTGAATCGATCCAAATCCGGCGAGTCATCAACATGCTTCAGTTGTTAAATACGAAAATCTTAGATAAATCCCAGCAGGTGAACCTCGAGGTTCGAGTTAGTTTTGATCTTATGAGAAGTTTGAATCCTGCTGAAACGTGAACCGTCGGCATTTAAAATGCTCTCTAGTCAACGGTGTTTGTTTTTGCCTGTTTACAGATTGTTCAGCAGTGCCCAACGAAACCAGCGACGTCACCACGAGGCGATCAGACTTAGTGAAGAGCAGCGTTCCCTGATTCGTCCATTTAGGCCAGCGCGACATACTTCAGGAAGTAGGCGACATCTACCCAGGTTAACCATATATATATATATATATATATATATTGGTTTATTAGCTTGATAAGTGTGTGTACACATAGCACCCTCTTATATCAGGCTATATATATATATATATATATATATATATATATATATATATATATACATATGTATACTAAATATAGCAATTTAATATAGTGAGCAGTTTGACCGTAGACAGGGGCGGGCATTTACAACTGGATGTGACTTACACTGTGTGACGCAAAAAAAAAACATTCGTGATAGGTGAATGTCGATAGAAGTTAAAGAAAAAGAAGGGAAAATTGAGAGGGCAAGGAATCGAGAGAGAGAGAGAGAGAGAGAGCGTGTGTGAACGTGGGGGAGATACAGAGAGGAGGGCAACTGGAGCCACGGCAAGATAGGGTTTCAGTAAGAGTGAGAGTATCAAGCTGCATATGAGCCAGCCAGTCAGCCAGCCAGCCTATCTGTCTGCCTGGCTGGCTGGCTGGCTGACTGTATGCAAGCGCATGCCTGCCTATCGAAACGCGTACGGAGGCCGAGCTGTAGAAGGGTGCCTGGAGAGGGAACACAGGAGTTCCACTGATACGAACTGTGGTGGTGTGGAGTGGAGTGGTGTGTTGATGTCGCTGCTGTTACCACGACTCGATTGCTGTAATTGCAGGCGAACTCTCCCGCGCCTTCGTCGCTGACCAGCAACTTGTACACCAACCACAACAGCAACAACAACGACAATCACAACGACAACAATCACCACAGCAACAACGACAGCAACAACGACAGCGACAACAACAATCACAATAGCAACAACGACAACATCACCATCATTAGCGAACAACGACAACTACAACAATAGCAGCAGCAGCAGCAGCAGGAGCAACCGTAGCAGATCGAGTCGACCGTCGGCGTCGCGCGGCAGTTTGGTCAGTGTGGTCGTATGCGACGACCTCGTCACGGTTTGCTGCTGTCGTCGTCGTCGTCGCCGCGGCCGGTGGGTCGGTCGGTCGCATTGTATCGTGTTCAAGCGGCAGCCGTGACGAAGATGGTGGTGGTGGTAAAAACGGTGGACATATTCATGCAAGAACAACAGCAACAACAACCACGATCACTTCAGTTTGCTCGGAGCAAAGTCATCATCGTTGTTTAGTCAATATGCGTCGAGGTTATGGTTCCTGCTGCTGCTGTTGTTGTTGTTGTTGTCGTTGCTGCTGCTGCTGTTGTTGTTATGGCTCCAGTTTGAAGTAATACTGTTATTGTCGTTGTTATATTGTATTATATCACTGCCTCGGCCAGTTGTATGATCTCGGCTCTCGTCTGCCTGCCTTCAAGAACAGTATAGGAATTACATGAAATTACCGCTCTCAGGGATGACCTACGACAACAACAACAACAACAACCACGACGACGACTGTTGTGCTCACTGGGAACACTGCTATTAGCAGCTGCACCTAATCTATACTTCTTCAGTTATTCAGTGTTCTCGACACGCCGACAACATGAGTACATCCGTTTCGGAAAAAAGCCAACTGGCCTCGCCAAAGGGAGCGGTGCCAAGCCTCGACAGCGTCTTTAGCATCATCACGACTTGGCACATACCGGTTAGTATGTACAGACAATAGTAGATGCGCGCGCCACAAAACGCCGCATTAACATGACACAGCACAGGCAAGAGATACGCTACCAGATGATTGCCTGATGGAGTCCGTGTCCAATATATATATATATATATATATATATTTATATATATACCACAACCGCATGCATACAAAAAACATATATATATATATATATATATATTGCAGTTGTCCTACATCATCAGTTTATTTGCATGGTATGATAGAAAGGCGGTCGATCGAGTAAGGAAATATAACGCCAACAAAACACCTAGCAACGACAACGATAACCCAACACGGCTAGACCGTTCTGAACGGCAACAGCAAGCGCCACTCAAGGACAGTACCGTTCCAACAAGTGTACAATTTATCGCCGCCCGACGGCAACAAAAAGAAAAGAAAGTAAAAACAAACGAGAACACAGAAATTCAACAAGGTGTACGTGTTGTATGATGTTTGATGTATGAGGGAGCATGTCGCCGTTTTCCGAGCCCTGTAGCGTGCCTCATCGCGAGGTAAAACGCAAACGAACGGCCCGCGATATTTGGCAAGCGCAATCAGCGTTAGATGGATTGCCGAAGACTCTGCCTGACAGTAACAAAATGTTTGCACTTTGTTTTGCGTTGGTCAGGCGTGCCGCGGCTGTGTATATTAAAAGTCTATAAAAAACGTTCGGCTAATTCGTTTACCTAAATCAGACCTTTTTGTATGGTCATTAAATGCTGTACACACTCATATATATATATATATATATATATATATATATATTGTCACAAAATAAACTAACACTTACGTTAAAAGATAATTAAATATCGTTGCCGTCGCCGAAACTAGGTGAGCTTTTAAGAGCAGCGTTAAACTCAGCGAACTGTAGAACGAACGTGTGCCTATAATTCGGAACCCTTGAAACCATGGCCGATCTGGAAAGAGGTCGTATTACAAATGCTCTAATATGAATAATACAAAATACTTCACCTATTGATAGGGCATAATAAAAAAGGGTTTCTTTTGACGCAAAGCTTTGCCTTACCATGTGATAGCAGAGGTCTGGGAGCCGTATCGCTGAAACTTGCCCGGCTCTTAGCTCGAAAGTCCATCATAAGAACAAACGAGCGTTTGCGTGCCATGTACGCCGACATACGACAAAACGTTTTACAACAGCGTTAGTAATATATATATATATACATATATATATATATATATATATAACTGGTGGCTAACTGGGAGCAAGACTTTGCTCTCGCTCGCTACATTTGCTCTTTATTTCTTCTTGTACGTCTGGGCAAGAGGTTAGCGTTTTTCGCTCCGTCTTCATACACAGCTGCATCCTGATCTAGGACGTGGCGCAAAATTGCCGCGTCCCAGTACGGTCTTCTAACTACGGACTTATTAGTTAAATATTAGACGTGCTGCAGTCGCATCTAGACGCTGGATTCAGTGTAGCTCTGAGCGAGCTTAGATGTGCGCGGTGGTCCAAAGTACGCGGAGGTATCCTGGCGTGTGTTTAGATTACGTGCGAGTGAATGCCCTCGAAACACAGTCCGATCACTCTCGATTGAGAAGGGGGTGGCGCACATCAACGCCAGACATGGCTACAACGTTCGCAAACCATCATCGGTACTATTATATCATCAGCTACTGCTGCAGCTGTTGCTGCTGTTGCTGCCACCGCGGCGTTACGGAATTCATCGCTCGCGCGTCACAGGTGGCGGCTATATTGCGCGTTCTGAGTGCACCCTACAAGAGTCGTGTCTAACTGTCAAGTGTAACGATGGTAATGTTTTAACACTGTAAAGTCGCCAAGTCCCAGATGGCGCTGTTGCCCAGCACGGTGTTGCTAAAGGCCATGATAGCTATACCAACGATAACGACAGCAACAACAACATATATATATAGAAGTATAAACGAATACTGTAAATATATATATATATATATATATATATATAGAGAGAGAGAGAGAGAGAGTACAACATGAGTCACTGGAGTAACCGAGTACAGGATAAGACGTTGAAGTCGCACTGTACTAGCATGAAATGAGTAGTCTGTCGTTGTGACGGCTTCTAGCCTGCTACTAATCTAGTACGACTTATTTCAGTATAAGTAGTAAGATACAATAGAGAAAAAACACGATGTGTTCTTTGGTTTTCCACCTTCTCCGCGAGCTCTTTTTGGGCCCTCTGCAACTTGATCAAATATGACCTCGCCGACGGGTATTGGAGACGTATTTGCTCCGTGGAGCGACCTTTTATTTATTTGGCAGAGTGCGGAAATACGCGGTTTCTCAAGAATCGGTAATGGCTATCGAGATAGCGTTGTATTAACCATATTTTCACTCTCTCTCTCTCTTCGCTTCGCTCCCGTTCCCCTCCAGGCTGTGTATACAAAATGAGCCATAATGAATGTATCGACGCTTGTCGGGTGAAGGGGGAGTGCCAGACGCTCTGTTCTCATCCTTGATCAGGGTTGGATCAAAGATCACGACCGCACGTCACTGAAGCTATGATCATGATGACACATTATGAAACTGCTCGATTTTTTGAGTGTGGGTAAAATGGCCACAGCTATTCTATACAGAGCAGCTATTATTCAAGGACAGGGCCGTTATATTGTGGATATTGCGAATATGCCTAACCTTAGTCGGAACGCTGTGAAACGAACTGGAGATACATTTTGTGCATCGGCGGTCTATAAGGAGGTATCGCTATCGGGCCGGTAGACCGCGCTCTACAAAAACGTTAAAAATCGTTGAATCAGTGCGCTCACGAATCAGGAAAGAAATCTCGTAGGCTCCAAAGACAGCTCGCTAAAGAGATTTCGATGTCTGCTTGCAAGCCTATATATATATATATATATATACAGTCACTGAAAAAAATATAGGGCCACCCATGTTTGCCACATTTCACGCATTTATTATAACCGATTGTGTAAAGATCATAATGATACATGCTCACAGAGTAACAGCGGATACTTTTATCGACATTTGGAGTATCGGCTTACCTTAAAACACGAGATTTCGACATTTGGCACAGCTACGCTGCGAAAAAATTATAAAGTCACCACCAAGATGCATGTCTTAGCGAGTGAATTGAGTGGAATAACAACGTTTGGGCTCATTTCACGGCTCGATGGAAACGAAAGCAGACCTCCTACCAGAAAATTTTCTGTGCTGAAACGATGGGTTTGGGTCGGCGTCTCACGAGTGACGAAAAGACCCAAATCAAGGCTTATAATATTGTCGGCCTCTCTAATCGGGAAATTTTCCGTCAATTGGGGCGTTCTCGCCAAGTAGTGAACAACTTCGTGAATTTGGGTGAAAAATTCGGCGTAAAAAAGAGTCCGGGGCGTCCAAATGCCATTTCGGAACGAAACAAGCGCGCAATTTTGAAGATAGCCTCGAACTCTGCGCTCTCGGCAAAGGCAATTGCGGCGGCGGCCGGTGTGCAAACGAACGTGCGAAATGTGCAAAACCTTCTCAGGAAGACACTTTGGCTCACGAGAAAAAAACTTAAGAGAAAACCACGATTGACCGCTGAGCATCAGAAAGCTCGTCTCGACTTTGCCCAGGTTACGATGTCATGGACCATTGAATGGCACCGAGTGCTCTTTTCGGATGAAAAAAAGTTCAATTGTGATGGACCGGATGGATTTAACTATTATTTCCACGATGTGCGCAAGGAAGAACGATTTTTGTTAAAACGGCACTCAGGTGGCGGTTCGGTGATGATCTGGGCCGCTGTCGGGTATTATACAAGGTCGCCGATTGTGTTTTTAGACGGTTGTGTTAATTCGACGCGCTATAGGGAGCTACTAGAAGAGCAATCCGCACATTTTGAGCTGATGGGAGGACCCGACTTTGTTTTTCAACACGATAATGCCCCGATTCACACTGCTAGGTTGATCGAAAGCTGGTTCGAACAACGCCACATTGAGGTCCTACGCTGGCCTGCAGTCTCACCTGATCTTAATATTATCGAGAATGTATGGGGTTGGCTCGCCCGAAAGGTTTACACCGACGAAAAACAATTTTCGAACCAGGTAGAACTAAAAAAGCAATTGTGAAGACTTGGGACGAGCTCTCGCAGGACGTCATCCAGAATTTGTTCAACACTATACCAAACCGCATTTTTGAAGTTATCCGACGTAATGGGAAGTTCACTAAATATTAAGTGTAGTTGTTAGGTGCCGTGAAATGAGCCCAAACGTTGTTATTCCACTCAATTCACTCGCTAAGACATGCATCTTGGTGGTGACTTTATAATTTTTTCGCAGCGTAGCTGTGCCAAATGTCGAAATCTCGTGTTTTAAGGTAACCCGATACTCCAAATGTCGATAAAAGTATCCGCTGTTACTCTGTAAGCATGTATCATTATGATCTTTATACAATCGGTTATAATAAATGCGTGAAATGTGGCAAACATGGGTGGCCCTATATTTTTTTCAGTGACTGTATATATATATATATATGTTTATATATATATATATATATATATATATATATCCTCCTCCGCAGCTGTTTCCTTCTGTTTGCGCGTGTCTCTATCGTATCTAGATGATTACTGATGCGATTTGATCAACGACGTCAATCGCCATCAGGGATATGGCCATGACCGTCGCGCAGAGCGTGGCATAACAATAACAACAACAATAATAATAACAATAATATTATTATCAATCGCAACAAGCTCGATCAACTACCGGCATCCTATATATCTACTTACTGAGGTCTGTTTGTTTAGATCCGTGTTGAGAACGGTGCCGCGAGACATTACAGCGGGGCAACGACGTATCAGTTAGTAATGTTGTTGTTGCCATACAATACTTTGTGGTGGCCGCCAAGTATAGCCCTCCTTTCTCCTTATCATTTGCCTTCGTTTGCCCCGCCGTACGACGGAAACACCATGGCCCACGCAAATGTACAAAAACACATACATACACATAGTCCATGCCTATTGGCTTCCGTACTGCCAGTAATAGCAGTCGCGGGAATTGTAGTAATGTTTTTTATGCCGATTGTTAACTAGTACCCTACATGAATAGATGCCGCATACAGTCGTCTTAAAGTTCTATATACGAACCGACAAGGAATAGATTCATGTATATATATATATATATATAATGCCCCTAACGGCTGTCCTCTTAGATAAATATAGTTTACTAACTTGAGCATAATTATGATTAAACAGGCGTATTTGTATTCGCTCTATATCCTGCAGAGCATGTTCGACGTTCTACGTACGCTACGGCAAATTATACTTCAGAGGCGTTGCAAAAGCTTGCCAGGGACCAAATACACCTTGGATGCAGCTTTTTGCACCTCGAACTCAATGTGTTAGCACTACAAACATATCGTTTGTCAATGAACCGGGTACTATGCGCATTTTATATTATCGGATTGTATAACAACTAAATATAACTAACTTTATTTAGGTCGTAAAGCGTTAAAAGCTCTAGATAGTAGTTGGCACATATTAGATGCCGACTTACACATGTAACAAACAAAAATTGCGAGAAGAGCTTGTTAAACCAATGTACGATCAATGCTCTGAGGATGAAACGAGATCTCCTTGCATAATCCGGCCTCTGTTATCTAAGCATGGAATGGAGTTTTTCGCAGTTAAGTGAATTTATCAGTCAGTAGCCGAACGCGTCTCAGGCAATCTGAGACCAGGCATCAAAACGAATAGCTTTACTTACGAGATACTACACATTTCAATGCCTATATATATATATATGATGCTGTACGAGCTGTTGTTATTTCCCTAGGACGATTTAGGGATACGGTTTGTAATATATTTGCCTCGTACCATCTGTTGCAATGTTCTGCTGCCATCCTACAAGGCGTGCTAATAGCATTTAAAATATGATGAGACTGTTCGCACGTGGCTGCTGTCAGCAGTTAAGTTATACTCGGCGTGAAAAAAGTCTCGCTATTGCTTTGCTTGCAATGTATCTGTTCCTTTTTACTATTGACATCATATTTTTGTCGAGAACTCAATCGTTATTCAATGCAAGCCTGTTAAAAAAAGCACGTGGTAAATTAAACGAGAAATTAAAGCTGCCTCCTGCCTGTCAAGGATTCCTATAGAAATGCATTACTTCATCTTCTCACAACTAGTTACAACTAACGCGAAATAACTAACACTAACCAGACTAACATGTGTATGCTATACAATTTTGTTCCTGGCCTAGTAAAAAATCGTTATGTATGTATATATAAAAAAAAATATATATATATATATATATGTCGAGCAGCCTAAATGTGTGGCTAAGTGAAGTATTCTCGGGAAAACAGTACTGTGTTTCCCCCTCGACAAGGGGGAAAGACGACGACTCGGTTTGAGTAGGTTTGTGAGTCCCACACTACCGTAGCTTTAACAACGTCACTTGGCGTGCACTACTTAATCTCTATCAAAAAAATGTATCTTTATCCATATGGGTGGGCACACGTAGACGGGCGTGCTTAGCAGGCTAAATCGGCGTGCTTAAAATGACTAAAATATATATAATAAACAATTTATTTGATGTAACAAATCATTAACGGTAGAAATCAGGCAATTGGTTCCATGCGAACTTGTATATATATAAAATATACATATAACATGCATATTAAATCTTATATATATATATATATATATATATATATATATATATATATAATGTTTATACATTTTATATGTAATTTTTTCATAATTGCGTTTTTATTGATCTCATAGATGCTTTTGGGGTTAGTTATTCCGTAAGGCTAATGTCCGAGTACGTGTATGTATCGGTATGTATGCATACATACAAAAAAAAACTCACATATGTGTATGTCAATGTGCTTTGCGTAGATGCTCGTGTTTGCCTTTCTCCGCGGCGTTCCTTCGTCAATGACGCTAATGTCCGTCGTGTTCGCGGCCCCGCCTCAAGGTTTTCACTGTGAGTCGCCTTCGGGTTGGGTGGCGGACGATGGACAGTGCGACATGCGCCAGATTGTGGCAAATCACAGCGAAAGCCTCAACGTCAGCATAGCAGTGGATGAGGTCGTCGAGAAGTGCTCCAAATGGAGCTACGATCACTCCACCTACAGAGGAACCACGCTAGTCGAGGAGGTAAACCATATACAGTTACCGTTCAGTTTTCAACGAGAATAGAACAGATAGATAGCATCTCTACTTGCATTCAAACGGAAGTACGCTGATACATAGAATGATTGGTTAATAGTGAACAACGTTGTAATGCGTACAATTAACCTAATGTATACGATGGTCGCATACATGAGGTTAGCTGTACGCATATGCGCGTGTAAGTTCATAGCAATGTAGGTCCATTGCTATGAACCTGAATCCTGAATATCGTAGTGGAATAGCATTACACTATAGTACTGTGTTATTAGTTTCAATAATATTTAGGGTTCTTCTTTTTTCTTCACGCTAGGATTATTTGTGTGGTTCGATTTAAATTCTCAAACTTTCTCTTATAACGTCTTCTATCCATATCTAGGTTTCTCCATCAAATAAATGAATTAAGTGCATTTATATACGCCCTGACAACCATATTGTAGATGCTCGCGATGAGCTAGGATGCTTGTAGCACGATAGTGTCGTAATGCACCCATCGGCATCGCGCTCTCGTTACTATATATTAAGTTATAATAATTTAAATCAATCTCGATTACTAGATTCATCATTGTATGTTCAAATGCATGTGCTAAGGTGGCAATTCAGGTATTGTGTTTTTACCGTTTCGCCCAATTCACTGATTAGAAATCGGACTCGATTGGCCTTGCAGGGCATGCCGGTCGTGCCCACTGGTCGCGCTGTATTGTTTTCATTTACTAAAATATTATTTACCTCCATTGCACTCTCATATCTTTCTAGCTTATGGGTTGAGCACCTTCCATCAAGGCAACCTTTTCTTGTGATTTAATCGATAAACAGCACCCCTGCATTTCAAAACACCATATGCTGTAATAACTATCGGTCGCCTTTTTTTTCAATAATCTTTATCGACGGCATCTTTTGGCCAAAAAGAAGCCTTTCCTCTACGCAAACCCCCTAGTAGGTCGCCGCGGGCAACGATGTGATTAAATACTTTATGCAGTCTCCTCCCAACTATTTTTGTACATCTAATGTTATCATATCTAATTCCCATGCAGACATAATTTTCACTAACCTAATAACACGTTTTTTGGCGGGAGTAACTATGACTCTCTTACCGGCCTTGGTCCGCTGGTGCGTGACTGCCACGCGCTGCGGGGACCTTCACTGGCCCACTTGTAAGTTAGTCAGACGGTACAAACTCCCGAAACCGACACTCCCGTGTTTTAAGAACTAACCGGGGGGCAAGGCATACGATAGATTTGGGTGTCAACGAATTTATATTGTCATCCTGTCGTGGCCCATTCGAGGGCTGTTAAGGCTACTGCCAATACGGGGGACTTGTGCTGCATAGAAGTCCCCCGGGCTGGACGGTTAACGCCCCGAGTGACACTCGGTGGTACCGTCCGGGACGCCTGCTGCCTTGGCTTAATAGGCAAAATGAGCGAGAAGTGGCCACACGAACGCAGACCACCGGTCGAGAGGGCCTTCTGGCCCCGTATTTTACGGGGAACCCCTGCTCTGGAGTGGTCCGACGCCCTTCGGGGGGAAGGTATATTCCGGGGTGTAACGCGGAATCGCGAGGTGAATGCGTCTAATCGGTACGGTGGAGTAGTGTGGTACCCCCATTCCAAACCTCGATAGGGGGGAGGGTGGGGGATCTGCTGGCCTGATAGAGGTTCGTCATGCTATCTTCATCACTAGTTATAATGTCCAGAATCGTCTAATGTCGAGCCCGGTGGGGTGGTGCATTCGCCTGCGCCTCGCGACCGGAGGAGACACAAGCGCGTGGGCTCGAGCCCCACCGATGCACATTTGTATCTATGGGGGTCCTTCTACGAAACAATGTGAAAAGCAGTCCCGTTGACGCTAAATCTTGGTTGAAGGGTCAGATTTTTCCTGTGAAGCTCTTATATTTAATTCCTGTGAAGCCATTATATTTAAAAACAATAATGTATTTATTCTTGTACTAAGTTCTAAGCCATTTTCTGCGTGCATATATTTCATCTGGTCTGATTGTTCTTTAAGCGACTATAATCCTGCGTCCCTTGCTCCATTTCTTTCTCTCCAATATTGCTTACTTAATTTCTCCCTTCTTACTCCCCCTATTTTTTTATAACATGTATTGTATTTTTTTTATAGTAAAGAGTCAAAATTTATTTAAGTGTAGCAAAATATACATTTGTAATGTAAGAACATGTACACAGGCCGCTGGGGCAAACCTCAAGGCGTTAGGTCCAGGCTTGGGCTGGTCCACCTAGCCAGGATACCTCTCACCGAAGCGGCATTCCCCCTCTGAACATCTAATGACAGACGTTGCAGTAAATACTCGCCCGCCCTCTTGTCTCTCCAATGTCTCGAATGCAAGGGGATTTATTGTATTTATTCCGTATTATTCGATTAATTTCGTCTAGACCAATTTAAATGTTTTTCCCTCAAAACGGTTTAAGTTCGTCTATTCTATATTCATTCATCTGCTTTCATATATCTACATCCAGTTTATTACTAGCAATTTCCCGTCCTGTAACTTGCATCCAATTATGCCGAAATCATCAAATTATCAATGCCGAAAATTCGATTCCTTTCCCTTATCTACAACCACTTCTACTACCATCCACGTATTCTTCCCTTGACTATCATTTAATTTATATATGACTTCTCATCCCCTGACTATGCTTCTAGCCAACTATTATTTTATCCCAATTTAGTATTTCGAGCCATGTAGTTACGTATCTCTGATGTATTACTCGATGCCCTGTATGCTCATAGAATTCTAATTACCCCACACACTATATTTTCTCAACTAAATATACTCACTCCCTCAAACCATTTCTCTCCTGTCCCCGTACTTCTACTCGTTTTATACCAATTGCAGCCCTGAAGCGCCGGAGGAACGGCTGCACCCTTCTCCTACCACCTCTAATGTTTAGCAATGCTCTAGGTTTAAAAGGTGCTCGCTTCTCCCCCTATCTTTTATTTTCTCCTCTCATTTTTGACTTATTACTTAGCGTCTATTTAACATCTCTCGTAATTCAAAGTTTGGCCATGGCCGGATGATATCCAACGACCCCTCCACGCGGGTCGCATAATCTCTGCTCAAGTATATGTCGGTCTCCCTGTTATCCCACTCTCTACTGTAACCGTCACCTCTCATGTTGTCCCAACGTGGTGTATTAATATATATATATATATATATATATATATATATATATATATATATATATATATATATATATATATACAGGGTCATTCATATTGTTGTGCACGCATTTCAAGGTTTGATAGAACTTAGCAAGAAAATAAGTTTTCCCTATGGAGGGAAGACGTGGAAACGTCTTGTTGAGGAGAGAGAGTGAAGTTTATAAAACGTAGTTTTTCTGCCTTTTTTCCTACATAGTTGTGCGAAATCTCTGTTTGCGGGAGAACCAGTCAACGCATGAAGGAACCGATTACACCGGCGTGTTCGGAGGAAAATTGGAAGACATTTCACTAGCTTGCGTAGCAAAAAGCTAATACCCAGATTAAGGAAAGTCATGAAAAGTCGATATTTTACGTTAACGCCTTTTCATGAAAAATCGTAAAATTTTTCCATTGCGACCAAAAATGTACGTCCGAAAGACCACTCTCACGCAATAGCAAATTTAATGCCCATCATTTTCGTATCAAGGTGATGGTGCTGCGTTACGTAGTTGTCAAGTCACTAAGCTTTTTCGACAGTCATAGTTGTTATGTTTTACGTGCAAGTTTTCACGTTCAGAACCGTAAACATTTGCCAAGACGTTTCCGCCCCCTCCTTCCACTAGGAAAATTTATTCTCTTGTTGAGTTCTACCAAACCTCAAAATATGTACCTAACTTTCTCATACGCCCTATGGAAATAGGTATGCCTTCGCTTTCGATATGGCTATCGAAAAAACTTAGTGACTTGACAACTACGTAACGCAGCACCGTCACCTTGATACGAAAATGATGAGCAATCAATTTGCTATTGCGTGAGAGTGGTCTTTCGGACGTACATTTTTGGTCGCAATGGAAAAATTTTACGATTTTTCATAAAAAGGCGTTAACGTAAAATATCGACTTTTATGACTTTCCTTAATCTGGGTATTAGCTTTTTGCTACGCAAGCTAGTGAAGTGTCTTTCGTTGTGCAGAATTTTCCTCCGAACACACCGGTGTAATCGGTTCGGTTCCTTCATGCGTTGACTGGTTCTCCCGCAAACAGAGATTTCGCACAACTATGTAGGAAAAAAAGGCAGAAAAACTACTTTTATAAACTTCACTCTCTCTCCTAAACAAGACGTTTGCACGTCTTCCCTCCATAGGGAAAACTTATTTTCTTGCCGAGTTCTATCAAACCTCGAGATGCGTGCACAACAATATGAATGACCCTGTATATATATATATATATATATATATATATATATATATATATAAATAATGAACTTAACCCAAGTGCTTGAGTTTAATGATACGTGCGAGTAAACATCAATCTGCTTCTTAACGCGTTGCTGTATCATACTTTTCATAAATCGTTTTATGCGAATTTGGTATACAATATGTGTAGCACTTATTATCCTGATTGTGTATGTAATTACTACAACAAGTTATATTCTAGTATGCCATTCAATAATATGACCGCCTTAGTTTGATGGTTGTGCAATGACTGTTTTACCTATTGTTTTCAATTATGTCAAGGTCCACTCTGGTTAAAATATGCGATTATTCGTTTCAGTGGGACCTCGTGTGTGGACAAAAGTGGATGGCAGCTTCGTCTCAGAGCGCCTACATATTAGGACTTGTCTTCAGCACCATGATCTTCTCGCATGTAGCGGATTGGTAGGTAGCCGCGTCGGCAGACCATTGCCGCAGTTAACCGAAGATCGCCTTAATCTGGGTCGCTGTACTGTTTAATGCACCCCGGGTGAATGGGTCTCATTGAGTTATCGTCCAAAATTTAGTTTCGGCTGATTTCACAAAGATAAAACGTATGCAAGGACGTATTTTGCTCTGCACATCAATATAATCCAAACGTAAAGCTTACTAGCTCCGTTATTAATAACACTTCACACGACGAACATCATACTAGCGCCCGTTGAGTATAATCACATTGTAATGTTTTGCCGCTATATACGTTCGTATATATATATATATATATATTCCTGATTAAATTGATGTCCTTTTACAAGGTACGGCCGGAAAAGGGCTTGCGTCATCTCGCTGCTGTGCAGCCTGGTTACCGGTCTCATAATGGCCTGGGCTCCCTCGATAGGTGTATACACCGTTGCGCGTTTTCTTGCCGCAGTCAGCGCCAGTGGATACTACGATGCCTCAACGGTCCTTTGTGAGTATTTATTTAGACGGATCAAGTGTGTAGCATAGGCTCGCGCACACCACTTGATATCATATCCCAGCCTCGTAGTGCTGATATTTGGCATAAAAGATAATATGTAGAAAGTTATTTTTAATAGTAATTACAGTATATGCATGTTTTGAAAATGTATATATATATTTTTTATTTATATATCATCGAGTGGCAGCAGTTCAAGCTGTATTTACTCTTGAAACGACAAACAAGACCTGGAGCTATGTGGAAGCGTACCGTGAGTAGGCAAATCAATGTTTTTTTTATCTCAATATGTAAATAACAATACCTTTCGGTATTGTTATTTACATATTAAGTATGTAATTAACGATACCGAATAATCTTGTCTTGATTAAGTATAGCGATTGCGCATTGTCTGGGCATTTGTTTAAGGCCAGATGGGCGTGTAATTATTTTGTTGAAATGCTGCGTTCACTATTCATACCTATTTATCATCCGCAAGCACTGTTGTAATATCCTAGTTTAGAAACGTACCATTTTGTTTTATCTCACAATAAACATGGACATTTCTCCCCTGCCCGCTAAATGTCAATGATTCCCCGTACCTGACATCATGGCCGTTTGCGTACTTTATTTGTATGCGCAAGCCCATCTAAAATGTGCTTGTTTTGGAGTCCAATTGCAACATTTCTATTTAGGAACCGACAGCTCCAAACCCATCAAATCTTAGTTGTCTCATACTGTAAAGTCTTGCAACGCATCCTTTAGTGTGCTTGAATTCTAGTAGACTTTCTTAAACGGCGGTATAATTAATTGCTATATTTATGATTTTATTGCTTAACGATGAGGATTTGGGCAACCAGTTAAAATGCTGCTCTTTCTAAATACCCCATTCTCCATTTTACCTCGAAGGTTCTCTTTATTATGGAGGGTCAAGATCCACTCCTACACGTCTACCGGGTAATGTACTAACGTTTAGAGGGTAAGTGTACCTGGTAATTTGAATAAACTATGCATACATAAGATCTCGAGTCGTCGCCAGGGACGAGACCGCTCAATTCATTCTCACGTTATACTGTCTCTTTTATTATGCTATACCATTGACAGTGGTTGAATCCGTGGCCGCGGACCGGCGTTACTTGGTTACGCTGACAGCGGGAATCGGCTGGAGCGTAGGACTAATTCTTCTTCCCGGTCTCTCGTATCTTCTCCCGAACTGGAGGGCTCAGCACGCCGCCATTGTGGTGCCGCTCATCGTTCTGCTTGGCCTCTGTTTGTACGTTTGCCTTTGGTTGATTTATGTTTTGCTAAGATTCACGCGAAATAATTGAGTACCTCTTGACGTGCGACAGCAATTAATTGTTGCAGAACGTCAAACCCAAACAGCCGTAAATTAGTTGTCATTGCTGACCGTAAATGCATTAAGGGCTCTGGATCGGTGCAAATGTTTCAGCTCACTGTGAAAAATTAACTATGAGTGAAAAATGCATTGCTCCAGCTTGCGGTGCCGATATCGCAAAAAAATGTCGCTTTGCACATGAAACAAGTATGTCAGAATATAAGTAACGGCTATTGCATACATGTATATATATATATATATATATATAAACGTGTTTTTTTTTTTCAAAGTTTCATCGACGAGTCTGCGCGCTGGCTGCTCAGCGCCGGCCGCTTTGAAGATGCGAAAAAGACGTTGATCCGAGCGATTGAAAAGCGTCCAAACGTTAAATGCGACGACACAAAGCACAAGAATCTTCAAGCAGACGACATCGACCGTTTGATCAAAGACATACGGGTCCGCAACAGCACGGTATATGACCACATGTTACAAATTTGTTGACACTTTTGTGACGCATAAGTTGTGCGTGCTTGAGTCGAAGTCCACCATTAGTTTTGTGTTACCGCAAAGACATGCAAAACCTTCTGCGTTTATTCGTAGTGTTATTGAATGGGTTTGTCTTGTCACAGTTGTTCCTAGCGCCTTCAACAATGACTGCCTGTATATAAGTCGGGTGTAATTTGGCAAGCTTGATTCAACTGTGTTCTACGCGGTCTTTCGGGCCACTTTGCAAATTAGCGCTTATGTGTAAAGACAGTTAGTTAGTTGTTCCAGGATTTTACTGCCGTTTTAGAGGTCACGTTAAACCATATCTCTGCCCATGCTATTCCAAATATGAATAACATTAAACTATGTTTGAACAAGCATCGCTGTGCCTCGTCTGCGTGCTTAGAAATGTCGCACTTGAATGAACGCTAGTCAAATATATATATATATATATATATATATATGGACTAAAAGCTTGCATCAGCATAAAAATACAATATTTAATGTGTTTTTAATGTAGAGCGATAAATGACGACAAAAAGAACAGAAAACACAGACAAATGGACACTCAACTTTATTGAACAATAGCTGGATTACGTAATGTGCGTAAAGGTAAAACGCACTTTCACGTGAATATGTGTATATTCATCACGACTCTAATATAGACAAATGGTGATCCTTCTAGACATACTATAGTTTTGCGTTGCCCAATTTAATTTCAGATAGCCGACCGGGGCAAAGGCACAGTCGCTGATCTGTTCGGCAGGCGATACTGGCGGTCCACTGTCGTCTTTTGTTTCACAAAGTGAGTGTTGGCGAATTATCTAAGAATGATTTGATTGCTCTAGATATTATTATTAATATGTGTTATTTAACAAAACTTTCTTTATTAGCGAGCTACCAACTCGCTTCCCTTACGGCGGTTCGTGGTCCAATATTAAATCAGACTAACAGAATTGAAGCGGCGTGCGTAGCACAACATTAGCATCTGCGTTACATGCTCCACTAGTAATGAACTATACGCGCCAAGGCATTTTAGAATAGAAGTGTCCAAATATAAGGGTGCAAAACGACACTTAGTCTAAAGGAAGTGTCTATTCAAAAGAAATCTGAATACAACTATCCCACTGTTTCACAAACCGAAAGAGTCTCTGTTCCCAGAGGTCTTGTCGCTGCGGCAAAAACAGTGATTTACTATGACTCTTAATTCGTTAGTCGAATTGTCTTTTTTGAGTTGTTTTAAACGGACCAAACTAATAGAGATCTCAGGACGACATGTACGGACTGCAGGGCAGATGCTCAAGCTGCTCCCACACGAACTTAGCCAGTACACTTTTTGTGATCTAGAAGCAGAAAAACTCTCTTTGCAACCAGCCCATGTTCTTGATAAATTGCGTAGGCTACGGGCTACGGCTCATTAGCAATATCATTAACAGGTATATTATTATTATTATTACACGCCTAGCACTTGTTAGTATACACATGCCCAGTACCGTATTCAAATATATACATCCGAGGATAATCTCCCTTCCGATGTCCTCATGATGCAATAATACGCTATTGGGACCCCTCTAATAGAGCGAGACTCCCTAATGAAGTCACTTCTGGGCATGCTGGCTAAAAGTTCCCGCACTTAGTGCAAGTACAGGTATCACACGGCACAATAAAACCTAATGTTCTACAATATGGTAATTCCCATGTACCGCAAAACATGTTATTTCATGCTTATTGGTCTTGTTAAGTCCCTATGCGTCAATGGTCATTGCTCCTGTATCATAATATTCAGAGTCGATTTCTGCCGTTTTCTCTGTGAATTCTCAGTGAACTCTAAGTAGGCCAGAGTAGTCGAAAGGTCGAAACGTCGTTTAAGATTTTCTATAAATAGCGGCGTGTCATCTAGGAGATAAACTAATATGTTTTGTGTTGAGCGGTGTAGCCCCATGACGCGTTCGAGAAATGATGGCCCTTTACGATCGAGCATCTCGAACCGCGACGTGGAAAGATGCTCCTAGATTACTTAAATTCCGTATGCTGCAACAGGTGCAACCTTCATATCGAACAAGAATGTAGCGATAGCTTCAATGGTGTCTGCAGTCCGACACTCGCAACCACCTTGTAGTGAAATATACGCGCTTAGGCTTTGCGAAGCGTGATGCATCGAAAAGCGTAGATCAAGAAAGTGTATCTTATATACATTTATATATATATTTTTCAAATTAATTTTGTTTAACGAGTATCCGCGCATTTGTGTGTCACATTTCATGTTCAATGGCACGTCATGTACCCTCATGTACGCAGAATGGTCGCGTACATGCTCTGGTACCACGTGACGGTATCGTCACTTTCGGTGGGCAATAATCCGTTCCTGAGTTTTGCGCTCGCATCCGTCTGCGATCTTCCGAATCGGGCCCTCGATGCGCTTATCGTACGCGTGGTGCCTCGGCGGATCGCGGCGACCTCTTCGTTCGCTTTCACAACAGCTGCCATGGCACTCTATTACAGTCTGGCCAACGGTGAGAAATAAACGCACCCTTATATCCCGCCGCACACATTCACACAGAACTCACGGAAAAAAGTCGTGTATATATATATGTATATATATATATATATATATATATATATATATATACAACGCTTAATAGTAAGCATGGACTGATTTGTTTAACATAGCTAGCTTCTAGTTAAGCTCAAAAAATTGTTCGATGACTGAATTACATTTATCAAGACAAAGAGGTATACCACTTGATGCTTCCAACTACGAAGTGTCATGAGTCATGGTTAGAGTGCTTAAGGTGGAATGCAGCAAATAAGTCCTGTTTTTAACTAGGCCTGCTTCAGTAGTAGTCTCTCTTGTTAGATTTGAAGGCGTTTATTTTGCCCCAGGCTCCTTCAGCTGGGTTTGAAGGGGAAAACAACAATGGAGAGCGAGTCAAAGGAAGTGAGACAGTCTATTGACTGGAGGAGCCAGGAGGTGGCTCAGTGAGTGGAGCATCTAAAGAGTGCAGGTCCAATCTTATGGAGGAAAGGGAACGTGTATAATATATATATATATATATTTTTTTTTAGATAATTGTAAGCCCAGGTGACTCAGACTGGGGTGTTCCTTCCCAGAAGGCTAACTACGTTCCCTACCTCTTGATGCTTGTGATGTACTTGGCTCTAACGAACAGGCCCGTGGGGACTGCGCCTGGCGTGTCTTATACTCTGCCGTCTCTGCACGGACGTCCATGGTTCGGTGCAGCGTTTGCAGATGGCCGAACTCTATCCGAGTCGGCTGCGCTCGCTGGCGGCTGGCTTCGTCTACACCTGCGCCAACGTATCTGGCCTACTAGCGCCTTTCATCCAGGATCTCGTAAGACATACATATTTATATATATGTATATATATATATATTTACTTATTTATATATATATATATATATATATATATATATATATATATATATATATATATATATATATATATATATATATATATATATATATATAATGTTAACTAGTTAAAATTTGGCGTCTTCTATAAGCGTTAAGCTAAGCAGACGTTTGACCAAATTCCGAGGTACTAAGTTCATCTAGATAAGGTTCTGTATCCGAATCGTACACATGACGCAAGGTAGACACGTGATATTATAACTGGCTTTAAAAGTCCGTGTCCACACTTATGTGCACTTGGGTAGTCGCATGTCAAAAGGCAGTCAGAGTCAGATTCAGAACGTGGTTTATTTTCGAAACTGCATTAGTTAGTCTAATGTCAGTCTAATATAATTGTAAAAATGTGTACTTTGCTTCATTTCAGGGCGACGCAACTGTCTCTTGGCTTCCTTCATTGATTATTGTGGCGTGCTGTCTCTTGGCAAGTCTGGCTACACTTACAGTGAAGGAAAGCTTCGGCAAAGATCTTCGCGAAGATGCGTCTGTAAAAGACCTTCGAACTCAACAAGAATGCACATAGGATACTGTCAGCATGAGTTTTCCTACTAATTTATGCACATAAACGATCCTATTCGTTCAGCAATTGTATACGCTGTTTCGTGCCAACGCTGTACCGTTTTCCACGATATATATATATATATATATATATATATATATATATAGTAATGGTAGATATATCGAATTACAACTGCCTGTACTTTAGTGGAACTAAGACTATTTGTGATATCGGCTTGAAAAGCAGTTGCAGCACCTGCACCGCCTTTTGTATTATGCTTATGTGGATATGCTACATAGTTTGTTGATTGATGTGACACTTTCATATATATTTAGGAGTATATATAAAATGGTTGTAATTACGCACTGTACACGAAAAAGCAATTTTTTTTGTGTAGATCTTTAAGTAGTAACAGGTGTGGGAGTCTCAAAGTTGTGTAGCTGTGAGAGTACGAAACACACCTTTGTGTGGCGCGTCGGCGCCTCAACTGTAACATAGCTCTTTCCTTTTATCGCGTCCAGTTTGTGTTCCATAACCTATTATTTCATATATATATATATATATATATATATATATATATATATATATATATATATATAAAGACATGTTTGTAATAAATATTTGGAATATTAAAAGCATATTAAGAAGTGTTTACTTCTAGTTAAGCTAGTCAAAGAACCCATTGGTTGTACATTAGCGTTTCTCCTTGTGATAGTAAAAGTTTTTAATTCTAGACCATCCTCCGTCCCCAACGGCCTTGAAACTCACCGTGAGGTATATCTTCAATGCACCGAGGGCCGGACATGTGGAATTATCTAGGGTTTCTCCAACAGTCCTTGTGGCTGTATGGCCGCTGACTCTCAGCGGTATGGTTTATCATCTACTCTCAATGAGCATCGCTAAAAGAAAATTCGATCAACAACAGGGATCAAACCGGCACGACCCCGGTAGATGCCAATCCTGACTAGCGCACTAGTCCCCTAGGCCCGCTACCTAAAATGTTGGGAAGTGTTAGACCTCCTGCGACAAGTAAGAGCTTTACATTCTGACTACCCAACGATTGTGCAGGGTGGTCTATGGACAGCATAGAGTATTCTAAAATATGCTGCTCATATATAGTAAGCGTCGGTATAAAGAGAAGGAAGATTGCTTTGGGGACCAAAGTCTTCGCTTTGCATCTATCTGATTGACCTTCGGCAGACGAGCATGCACAGCATGACGGAGCAACCGTTTCATCAGCACCTGACTGCTTTGCTGCTGGATGAACTTGCGTTTTCTGATCCTCCGACCGAGCAGCCGTTCACACTAGAACAGCTTGCCCTTTAGAGACGAGGAGGTTGCTACCGTACTACGAAGCAATAGGGAGATTTAACAGGCCATTTTTGCTGTCTGTTTACACAGATACCTAGAGAGTGTTGCATGCCTAAAGTCTGGCACAAAGCGAGACACATGCGAGGAAAAGGTACTCTTAAAAAGTCTTCGCCAAGATGGTTATAGAGAGTGCGTTTCCAACAGTAAAGAAGGCCCTTCCATCGGAGAAATTTGGGTCCAGGAAGGGCCAAGGTATACAATCCAGGTACTCCAGTTGAAGGTTGAGTAAGTGTTGGCAACACCTTTAGGTCACAACTGTGCTGTTTTCGTTTTTCTATCAATCCCCCGCTACTACTGACTAACCCGTTTTCAAAACGTGAGGACCTCGCAGAGAAATTCGCTTAATTATTGTCGTTCGTTTTACTTATAGCTTACCTAGCCCGCCGTGTGCAGGAAGAGTTTGGGAACACAGCAGATGTTCAAAATGCATATGACGTCCGGGTTGCACACCGCGACCCCGAGCCCAACCGATGCATTTTCGGCAGCACAGAAGTCCTAAACGGTAAGAGACTTTTTATGATTTTTTTCATTAATCTCTTAATCTCATGTTAATTGGCTCAATAGATAAGATTGTCTGTAGTAGTTAACCACTAAAGTTTGTCAACTCCTTTCTCTATTGGGATCTCATGGTCTATAATATGGGAACGTCTAACAACCATATTAGCTTACGATAACCCGTACCACACAATGCGTGTTTGTGTAACGTTTATTATGTAAAAGAAACATTGAAGCTTATAGTATTGAGCTAAGTCGTTTGTTTGTTGTTCAATTGTTATCTACTATATGCTTTGTTTTACCACGTATTTTAGTATATGCTCATGTGCACTGCATCTTTAATGGAAAGAGTGGGGACTTTTAGTTGTAATGATTTGGGCGTGGTCTCCGTAGTTTGAGCCTAATGTTCCGTTTCTCTTAATGTAACATCGCTCGGCGGTAGCCGGACGC
The DNA here is from genome assembly GCA_003439945.1 of Dermanyssus gallinae. NCBI lineage: Eukaryota > Metazoa > Arthropoda > Arachnida > Mesostigmata > Dermanyssidae > Dermanyssus > Dermanyssus gallinae. The sequence goes on along the minus strand of QVRM01003007.1, from coordinate 88,942 downwards.
TAGCGCTATTTTTTGTGGCCAAATGCCAAATCACTAGGTATTACGTAATATTTTCTATCTTGTTGGCTATGTGTATTAAAACAATTGCTACTGAATGCTATGTCCTTAGTAGAAAAGCTACTCGCAAAGCCGATACAATAGCGCTTTGTCGAAATTGATCACCAGCTTAAATTAAGCGTGATATAGGTAAAAAAAACAACAAACGAATAACGAGTCTTGGTAATAAAATATATCTGTTTTCTTCTAATTAGTAGAAAGTTCTCTTTGCTGAAGTTAGACCTTTTTGAAATCTACCTTTAGGTGCTGCTTGCAATTCGAGAAACATTTAGTCAAAATGCTATATAATCTAAATAACTAACAACACTAATACTACTAGTAAGTAGGTGCCTATGTTACCTATATATAAATCTACTGTTTGCTTTCATTTTTTGATGTGCTATATAAGTTACTAAGAAAACTATTAATACCGGTAATAAAGTTTCTATATTACGCATATATAAACTGTTTTTATATTTATTTATATTGTTATCAATATAATCCCCAAGATACAAATTTAACGCCCAATGCCCGTATTTCGTTACCACATGTTCAATTATTCCGTCCCTGAGGGTTTGCCTTTACATTCAACAAAACGGTTTTAACAGGAAAGCATGGGCATGGAGTAACGAAATACGGGCACTGTGCGTTAAGATAGAGTCTGTGGGGATTATATTATAAGAATATGAATATATCAGAGAAGTGTCAGTGATATACCCATAGATCGAGTGCAAGCAATCCTAATAATCACTGGATCTGCTTGCATTACGCCGGGGAGTCTGTCCGTAATTATCCATATTGCTCCGTTTTGATTTTGAGGTGAGTCGCCGAATAGTGACGACCTCGCATTACAACGCATTTAGCGCCATTCCTACTACTTTTTTGAATTCTAGGTATTTCTTATTATTTTGTTCGTGTTTTGCCGCTTGGTATAGAAAAAAACGGTAGGCGGAAGTCCAATTCGACCAGTACTCTTGCTGAACCTTTTGTTTACACAAAAACACGAATGATTTGTAGCACTGTAGCATCTGCATAATTTTTACGGCTATTTCGACCTGATGAGATGAACTCGTCGCCTTGATGTTCTTTTTACTTATAGCCGTGCTGCTTTTCCGCCGTCCTCCGCAAGATCAATCCTCAGGCTACTGGCCAAATGGGGCTCCCCTTAGTCGGGAGGGCGGTGAGGACCGATCCGTAAAATATTGATGGACAGGATGGAGACATTGCTTCGTTGAATACTTCGTTTTTTTGAAAATGCTTAGTTCGCTTAAAAGACATTTGATGAAAGAACAGTTTAGTCAAGCATGTTATATAACGCAGACTGTTCAAATAACGGTAACATGTAAAGAGAAAATAACACATTGCTGCCAAAAGCAAAATTGAAAATTTCTCATAGCTCCTAACTGCAGGCTGCTGAAGAATTTGTATGCCTTCACTAGTTTACGTTGGGTTGATAAATTGTGTTCGATGACAACAGGGCCCATGCGGCGGGACGTACGTCACCTTCGGCGAATCTTGGCTAAATCACACTGTGATGATCTTCGTTTTTCTTGCCGGAGTTTTTCACACGGATGGGTGTAACTATGTGCAGACCTAAGGTCTTCTATTTGAGTTCTGTTGGGGGACGCTTCTAGAACTTGCGGTTCGGTGCGGAGCTAGTGTACGAGTTAATAAAGTCATAACCCAGTTCCAACTTTGGTGGTCCAGCCTCGAATTGAAACCATCTTACGCTTCAGCATAAGCTGCGATGAAAGCCTAGACCTGGGTCCCAACAAACGCGAGAGATTCTGCTACTGGCATAAGCAACTGCAAGATCTTGGTTCGGGAATGCTTGCGATTGCGCTGATCGCCTTAGCCAAGCATATTTTAATGTGGCTGAGACCCGTAAAGCTTTTGTCCTCCTTGTCCAACCTTTTTTTGAAGCGTGGTTGGCATTGCCCTCCTGCTACATACCTCTGCTAGAAAAAGCCTTTAGGAGAACACAATTAAGATAAATACATTTAGACGCTATCGTGCCACAAATAACCATTACGAGCGTCTACAATGTGGTTGTAAGAACGTACAAAAAAACTTTTTCCTTCACGTTAGCAATCAGGCCTGGTTTTTCTCCGGAGCAATTATAAAGCCGTCTTTGTCCATACATTTTCTCAATAACGCCATTGTTTATCAGCGTTTGAGTTTTAATTTTTTTGCAATTTCTGCTTTTACTGTGATGTTCAGATCATCCGCATACGCCATCATTTCTGCCTCTTGTAGATGGGCCTGCTTTTATGGGTATTTCCACTTCACTGTTTAAAACACTTTGATCCTCCAGGTATAATGAGATGATCTAAATAAAAATGATACATTTTTCCACACTAATGTGTCCAGTATTGTCTTCCACGGGAGGCTGTCGGAAGACCTGTAGAGCAATGCATCTGCATAATTCTCCTCCTTAGAGTTTTTTTATTGTATATATTGTGATGTTGTGATAGATGTGTGGAGGTGTTATAAAATATTGTGATGACTTAATAATCATTTACAATACGTTTGCATACTCGGCACTGCTCGTCTTATATATATATATATATATATATATATATAGGGCATCCTGACCGCATCACAACCAAGACTATTTAGGCTGTGGTAATCTCATCACTCTTACTCATAATTCGTGAGACAAAACTGTCTATACAACAGCGCCACCTACGTGCTGCTACTTTTCAAATTGCTTGCAGGCTTTGAATAGCACCATTTAGTTTGATCTCGATTCATTGAAATATAAGACGCGAGCTGCGATTCACTGTAGGCGTTATCGTTGTTGAATCTGCAGACGAATGAGTCAGGCTTAAACGAACGAGTCAGGCTTGATATCGAGAGATGTCGCAAAATAGTACTAGAAGTGAGGCTAACAATCCGCCGAAGCTACTCGACGCAGGTCAGCTGCACGCGACGCCTCCAAGTGGCCTCCAGAAATCGAGGTGAGAAGTCTGTTATGACGCTTGTGGGTGGCCACAGAACGGCTTACTTCACGACAAAGTACTCACGACTAGACGCGTTTAAAGCATGTGTCCAACGCTCGAGATCAATGTACTTTGTACGTCACATATTTTAACGCAGAAAGTATGTATACATTTACAAGTGTATTTATATGTACGTGTGAATTAAAGACCCGCAGAAGCATTTGCACATTTTTCGAACTACTTTCTCTAGGCATAAGTGAGTTGCCGTATTTCCTATTTAACAACGCTTTCATATGCGCTTATATGATGCTGTTAAGTACGAAATAGCATACAGTCGCATCGTGCACGGTTACGTGGTAATTGTAGAACAGAAATAGGCGGTTAAGGACGTAGATTTGACGCTGGTGACGCGATTGTGATAGCTAAGGCACCAGACATTTTGGATTGCTCCAAAGCACGTGTCCGGATAACCTAGACACCGGCGGCGCTAACAACAGAAGGCGTCAGTTCGATTTCGGTGCGTCACATTCTATTGCAGGACAGTCACTTTTGAGAGTTCCTTTTTTGAGACAAAGTTGGGATAGATAAAAAAGAGTGAAAGTTATATGTTTATTAAAAAATTACATGGCTACACGGCTCGGACGTTTATATGTAATCGTGCGAGGTCATTGTCCGCTTTTGTTTAAGTTTGTCGCAAATTGCAGTAAGCGTGGGTGAAATAGAGGAATTCGTGCGAGCTTTGGAGGACGATGAGCAGAATTTTCGTCAGCAAGTCTCCTCGCTGCTTGAAACGTCTCGCAGGCGGCAGGCGGAGCTCAGCCAGCGTGCTGAGGCTCTCACTGTGGTACAAGCCACACTAAGTAAGCTGTAAGTCAGTACACTGAAGTAGCGACAGGCTTTTGCTCAATAGTGGTTGTCTGCAGAACAGCTGCGTGTTGTAGTGAATGCGCTCGCTTGTTGTTACTGTACCCAATTTTTTTCAAGTTATATTTATTTTTGTTCGACGAGTTACGCGCCCCTATGAGTGGTCCGAAAAAATAAGTGGTCCGAATTTGCATTGTTGATCAAGGTCATTTTGTCTACAAATGCTATAAGCTCAGCCGGACTAAGAAACTCATATCCAGCTAAATGAGTTCAGAGTAAAATTAGATTTTCATTTAGTGCTTATAGCATTAAATTAAACCTTTATCACTCTCTTATTCTTAATTGCGCCGAATTAATTAATTACATGTATATATATATATATATATATATATATATATATATATATATATATATATATATATATCTATCTATATATATATATATATATATATATATATATATATATATATATCATCATTTATTTAAGTGTAGCAAAATATACATTTGTGATGTAAGAACGTGTGCACAGCCCGCTGGGGCATATATATATATATATATATATGGTCTGACTTATGAAAATGTTCGTTATTACAGAGTTACGACCTTGAATCAATCTGCCTCCGGTCTGTTTGAGGAGCTGAACGCCTTTAACAATACGATTCGTGTCGGCGAGGACACTTCTGCTCAACTTCTGAGTAACCTCAAAGCGAACCTAGAGGGTACCAGAGCTCATGAGAAGTTGGCCACAGAATAACAACCTGGCTCACACTCGCTTAATCGCAGTATCGCTCTCATGAGAACAATCGCACTGCACAGACCCAGCGCCTTTGCTTCAGACGCTCTGTTATTAGCTACACGCTTAACACAACAAATCACATGGTCTGCAAACTGCACAAAAACAAACTGTACACTTGTACTATCTTTCTTAAAATCCGAGCACCTACTGAAAACATTGCCTTGTGTCTCTAGATAAGTGCGCAAATCGAGCCACAGTTTGCGGCCGCGGTACTAGGCTCGCTGCCCTCAGGCAGTGAATTACCGGGTTGATCTAATTTTTTGTTACAAGTGTACTATGTATAATAAAAATTGTGTAAGTAAAAACTCACAGAAATTTTTGTTGTTAGTTCGAACTTTTTGTCTGACGGTAATTGTACCACCGATTGGCAAGCGATACATCTAAAAGCACAGATCTGTTGTATGTCATTTACGATATTTGTTCGAGGTACCGGAGTCTCATATAATGTCACGGAAACAAAATTGACAATAGCACGTATTGACTTTCCCCCGAGTATTTGAAGCCACAGCTGATCGAAACACTACGGAAAAGTTTTAATTAGTAAACTAAATGTTTACGTAATATGTGCAAATATATATTCATACAAAAAACAATATATATATATATATATATATATATATATATATTACTTAAAGACGGTATAATCTAAGCAGGTAAGCTATGCAAATATAATTCCAATCCACGCGTTTATCGCTTTGATTAGGCTTAGGGCGGCTTTTGGGATGACGGTTGTAATGTATATCAATAAATATTATTTATAATATATTATAATTTATAATAATATATATAAATACAATTATATATATATATATATATATATATATATATATATATATATATATATATATATATATATATAAATAATTCTTAATTATCTAATCGGAGACTTTGTCTTATACTGCTTATAGTTCTAAGCCTGTCTCACGGTTAACCTAAATCTTGTTTTCAGTGCTCGTCTGTAACATTAATCTGATCCGATCCCTGCATATATTGTGTAGAACACGGCCGTACAAATGACAACGTATCATCATCACATTTATTGCACTCAAACTGAGTATGCATGAAATGAATACGTGTCACAGTTACATGAGGAGACTCGAATAGTTAGATGTACCGGCTCGTATTTCGCGTGAACTGCTGGACAAGAGAATCACATGGCCCACGGTAGAGTTTACCTTCGAGAACAGACTTCTTTCCTCGCAGAGTCATGACAATGATTATAGAGAAAATTGGCCGCGTTAAAGCGTCACTGGTCTCTACGGAACCGACAACTATGTACGTTAAATAGACACTGGTGAGAGCCTACAATACAATATGGAGGGGGAGGCCAAACTATTCAACTTGCTGTTAGCAAACAAGGTTAGCCAAATATAGTACCATCCAATATATGACATAAACAACGACATAATGGATAACTTCGATAGTACTATTAGAGAAGTCCCAAACAAGTTGGCTTAGTAGCAAAGTCATTGTTCTATATTTAGGAGGCCGTGAGTTCATATGCAGAACCGGTCGTTTGCTTTTGGGCTGCAATCGGTCATAATAAAAAAAAAGAAGAAAAAACACTATCAACAGACTGTGCATTATTCTTCCTTCATAATAAAAACAAATCATTTTATTGATAGCCTAAATGGTCAGGCAAATGTGAACTGGTAGGATCCACGAGCAAAAGACTAAAGGGATACGCGAACGAGTATTTCTCTGGAGTACGGCGAAAGACAACAAATATTTTTCCAAATGATCACGAATTCTACATGTGCATAGGTCGAAGCAAATATACAAACCCACTCCCATAATACCTCAAGCGAGCTCTGAAGGCTATCCGAGAGGTGCCCGTTTCCTTTAAAAATATTCACTCAATATTTACACCCAGTGCAGTGTTCATAATACAAAAAAATAGTCTCCCTGGACTCGTAAGCTTCAATAAACACAATATCTAATGCCACGCTTTACCAAACAGCTAAACGTCGGCATCTATTCATAATCGCCATACTGTCTATCTACTTTCCTGTATACCTGTACAGCAAGGGAAAACTATTGACTTATAGAGCCAAAGCAACAAACGAAAGTGTATCAGGAGGAAACAAAAAAATTCTAAGTTTAGTGGACCTTAGCCGTGAAAAGGAAATGTCAACCCTAGCCGCGTGTGTCCATTATTGACTAGCGGCTCTTGTAAGTTGCAATGTAAGGCCGAAATGCGCGCACCTAGCGGAAATCCCGCCACGGAGAACTGTATCGTCGATGAGAGCACCTCGATACCCAGTTTGTGCGTTCCCCGCACGTTTCCATCGCTGCGCACTTCATCTGTGCGTACGCCACTGCCATTGAACCGCCGCATCGTACTACTCAGTCGATGCGGGCGGTGATCCCTCTCATTTGGCCGGCAAGGCTGAGACGTTCCGACCGCTGTAGGCAATGATCCGCAGCATTGCCAGGAAGGCACGTAGCTGAGCGGCCGGCAAACGGGATAGCCGTACGCAGCCGTTCTATAGGTGGGAGCACGACCTGCTTTATCTTCGGCGGCGGACTGTCAGGGAACTACAACGACAACAATAACAGATTTGAGTGTGCAGCGATCAGCGTAAAGGAGAAGCCTGCACGACACGTGCCAGCACGCTAATCTCCTTTCTATATATAGCCACGGTAGCCTATAGACAGCCACGGTAGCGGAGAGCATTCAGACGCGCTCCGTTTTGTAATCCGAACTGACTGGTCGCTGTATCTCAACGTTGCCAATCAAATTGTCTCTTCTACTTGTCGCAATTCGCGGACTCACGCCCACACTATACGACGATGCAATATTGCTAGTTGATTTTCAACGAGAGCGTTTTTGATGAACGGTATTTTGGTCCAGCATTTTGTAACTGAACCATGAGGTGAGCAGTTCGAGAGCGAGCGTTGATTTTCTGCGTTCTTTAGTTCTGATCGAATTGTCAAGCAAGGAGTCTACTATTACTGTGTGTGAAGGAGCTGACAAAAAGCAGAGTTCGATAATCTGACAACTCGTTGAAAAAGCCTGCTAGGCGTTTAACAAATAGAACACCAGTATCAGGTAGCAGAAATCGCTCGGATGTGGTTCTTAGTAAGGGAACACGTGCGCTGGGCTTGGCGTGGAACCACCATGTCGATACAGTTCTGGCCGAACTTTACATATTATACCTAAATTGATGCCACGATGTCAAATATAGCCCGACAGGCCATTGTAAACTTTTGTGAGTGCGAATCTTTTTACTGTGCAGGTTTTGGATTTTGGCCTTAGTAGAAACAATATTCAAGATTTTTTGTCAGAATAAAAATTAAATTTACACATTACCTTCGCTTCGAATCATTGTTATTAGAAATCGTCGTTGCATTTTTCAGGTATGGCTACACCTGACAACCATAGATTAACAGTAAAGTTTCATGTGATTCATGCAACATCTGATATACATATGTCTATGTTTTTTACAGAGAATAGTCGGCGAGTTATCTCGTCCATGTAACTCCGCTGTGTTAATGGTTAATCTGTGAACTTATAACCAACAATCGTGTGTCCTTCAGTCTATTTAGTTTGCCTCATCTAGTTTGTAAGTGTGCAAAGTCGATATTGTTAACTTGCTAGTAGACGAAACGAGAATAGCAAAACACCTGCTGTTAGCGGAAGTTAAGTAAGGGGTAAGTTACTACGCAGAGTAACGCTTGCTTGTTACGCTAGATACTTGAATACGCAAAATAAACGATTCCAGATATCAAACAATTCTATTACGAAAACTAGATACCATCAATTCTATATGAGAATTCAGTCTTCTATAAGCGGACAGATCGCAGGCAACATTCCGAAGCGATGTGCCAAGACAACTCCATTGAAGTCAGCTCAAAAGTTCATACAGCCTAATAACTACGCTTGAAAAGCACAACCAGTTCCTTATTGCGAGCCTATTGTATTTGCGTGTTGTTCTAAAGGATGTTTTATCAAACAAGAGCTAGTTACATTTTATATGTTATGAAACGATAAGCACAAAATAGCTCGATGAACAAGCTACGAATCTAAAGTGTTAAGCAGTGTACGGCATACATTGACGTTTATTTAATTGCTGCGTGTCAAAATGCACGTGTCCTATTATAAATAACGTGCAAATCGCGCACCTGATACGCACAACTGAGGGCGCGTCACCTGATCACCGACACCGATGTGCCTACGCCGATGTGTTGCCAAACGCTAGTTACCAAACGTGCACATTGAGCAAACACTCTAAGAGCGTCTCACAACAGTAGGCTTCTCTGTTCGAATACGTGGCGTACTTGCGTTGGTACGTGTGTTGAATGTACGTACCATATCATGGGTAGCGCCTCTGTACAACGTGCGGTAGATTGAACTAGAGATAAATAGCTCAAAAGGCTAATGACTGTTGTTGAAGCCGGTGACGTAGTGCATTCGCGAGCTGAGTGTCTAGATATTCGCATGCAAACGCATACAATCGAGCTCAAATAACTCTAACATAATACGTTTGTAACTCGTGTCGTAATGCGGGGCTAGTTCTGGCGGTTACGTGTCGTTATTCGGTGTTCGAACTCTGTAGGCGTCTCGGTCTTAGAGGCTCTGGTTCGGAAAGAAGTGGCTAAACCGACATAAAGCATAAAACAAAGGGGGTCGGGATTGATTGGCTGTAAGCGATCTCGTAGCGTTGATAAAGCTCTTGTCGCTCAAAAATTTGCAAAACTCTTTAGCATTCTAAAAATTGCTTGTTGCACCGCCCTATACATCGTGTGCGACCATGATACCATGCATAAGGTAGCTGGACAAGAAAATAGGCCGGTCATGGACGGGATAGCCTGCTACAGCTCGACCATTCGTGGACGTAACTGCGTGTAATTAATGCACGTCTCGACAAGTACACGTGAGGTAGAAAACAGTGTTCATCAAACGTGCATATCGTGAAGATGTGTATATATATATACATCGTATTATTAGGCGAGAGTAACTAACACGCCGTTGCCTAACGTCGGGAAAGAAGGAGGATATAGGAATGGGTGCCGTCTTAGATTCGTCGTCAGTCATAGGTCAGCAGCCAGTGTGAACCATGAAGCTCGAAGGATTGGTCGCTGTGAGCCTCATCGCGTCGCTGGCGTACTGCCGCGCCGAGGTAAGCGAGTGTCGCCAGCTTAGACACGCCATCTTAGATCCCCCACCAGCTTAGACACGCCATCTTGGACGCCATCTGACACGCACCGTCATCGAATGAAATGTGATACAAACAATTCTTTTCTGGCCTCTAACACAGCTAAGCGTCGAGCCTCGAGTGCCTCGTTAAATTCAAATGTGGCCATGTGCATAAACGCACGTGCTCACACTTGGACTTAGTTGCTAACTAATCATAACGATATAATTCTTGAAATACGTTCATAACTCGCCTCGTTTGCTATGACACTGCTAATGACAAAAGTGAACCAATACGCAAAGGCGAACGCCAAAAACGTGTAATATATGTATGTATATATATATTTTTTTATATACATTTTTTCCTAGCAGTAGAAGAACTTATACAGAGGGGGGAATAAGAAAGTCGCCGGTTCAATCCCGACGAACCTTGCGATGCACTTTGTTAAGATATACATATTTTAATGGAAAGTGTGACATAAACATACGCGTTTTCATTCGCTTCGTTGGTTGGCCGATTTGGTATCTCGGACCAGGCGGTATTCGGCGACGGACCGCTTGATCCGCCTCATCACGAGCGAACTCGTTCTTTGTCGAAGCGATCAATAGTCGAGATTCTGGGGGTGGCGCAGTGGCTTCGGGGTCACCTCTTCAGGTCAGCGTCGAACCCAGTCCTCCCGCCACCGGTAGTTGCGACACTGCCACCTCCGATAGTTACAGCACTGCCGCCTCCAGAAGTTACGACACTGCCGCCTCCAGAAGTTATGGCACTGCCGCCAGCAAACGCTCTCCTCGTGCCCACCGCACCGATCACCAAGTGCGTCATAGAGTGAATGCATCTAGCAAACATGCATGAAAGAACACATGCATGCGGTTTTCTTTCGTTATTAACAATGGTATTACTTTAAAAGCGCGGTAGAACAGCAGCAGTTCTGTTACGTTGCGCACGTATACCGATATGTGTGCATCGCAATATTTTATTGAATCCGCATGTCTTAGATTAAGAAGCCTGCCGTGTACTTAAAGGTTCGTTCGGGATTTTCTAAGCTGTTTTGGTTTTAAGTTTCTTTTAGGTATTCCCGGTAAACACACACACAGGTAAACACCGGGCCTCCTCAGGTGGTAATCTTCGGTATGTGTATAGGTGCATATATACAAATATAGGTAAACATATATATATATATATATATATATATATATATATATATATATATTATATATATATTGGGCTGCTTGCAGTGAAGGTTGGACAAAGCGACTGAATGTGACATAGGGGCGCTCTTTTAGATCATCTACGGGTTTGGGCCGAAATTACTAAAACTTGATCGCCTTGGAGGTTCAAAAACTGCCAGGGCATCAAACACAGTCGCACTGATGGTTCGCATGCACCAAAGCAGCGAGGGCGGACAAGCTATTGGTGTTCAAGCTGTCAGGGAGTGGAACACTCTTCCGGTCAGTTTGCGTCGTTTAAAATCGTTAAAAAAATTTAAGAGGAATTCTCACATATTATTCTATCAATAATGGGGTACACTACTTAAATTGATTTTCATATAGAGAAAACAAACAAAGGTAATTTGATTACAACTGCAACTTTTGGCCAATACAATGGCAATTGTAGTAGGTTTAAATTACCACCGACCCCTTACAATACTTGTAACTATATGAAATAATATACTGCTAAAAATGCGCATATAATAGATACATTATTTTGTTATAAAAAAAAAACATATTATAAATTTGAAACCATTTTGTAGATTGCAATCAGACGAGGCCCCGTGTTTACTTTTATAGTAACGAAACGCTGCTTTAGATAAAAAAAAATCGTATATATATTCTCCTGTATTTCTAACATTAATAGTATGAGTACAATTAATACAGGTCGCAACCATGCGTTAAGATGTACCTTGTAGTACATCTGAACAAAATGGCCATCCACTTTGCAAATATGTTCAGTGCAAGCCACTGCCTTCGAACTTATGGTAGCATTGGCTCGTTGTGTTATTTTACCTAGTGTTAAAGAAGCGTTGACGTAATTGAAATCTGTTATGGCAGTTTCCTTTGTTTAGCCAGATACATTTTTAGATAGGTGAGAAGTAGACGCGTTTACAAAGAAACACACATCGGCGTACAGTGCCATTGCTTAATAGACTGCTTCATTTAAAAGAGCTTTATTTATGGGTGCCCAGAATGCATCACTTTCTGGATGGCTTTGGACGGCAAAAACAGCATTAAAAAAATTAAAAAAGATTACTTAATGCTGTGCTAGAAGTCTACAAACTCTTGATAACTGACTGCCGATTGAAGCTGCGGAAAAGATAAGCACTAGCTACGGTTCAGTACATTAAATATTGCGCCATCATTTATGCATGAAAAACATTGAGGCTAAGTGGTTACCGCACTAGCTGACAACTGGGCAACAACTGGCACTCGTGTCAATTTTGAAAACCAATTTGAAACTTCTGGAGCAAAAATCCGCAGGGTTTTTGGAGCGCCTTATGACCACCGATGAAACGGTAGATCCACCACTTCCAGAACAGATGCCACCAAGTAATGGATCGCACGCGACAGAAGGCCTCTCACCAGGCCAAAGAGGCGCATCTTGACTGAATATGCATTGGCGACCGTCTTTTGGGATGCAGCAAGTATTCTATCAATTGACTACCTTTCCTAAAGGGAGAGCGATACCTGGGAAATACTTCGCAACACTCTTGGACCAGCTGAAGACCGCATCATCACAGCACTACGGTCCGCAATGCAGAGGACTGTGCTGTTTCACCACGCAATGCTTCCGTTCACACATCTCTTTTTGCCATGACCGATTTTTGAGCATTCCCCATATTCTCTAGACCTGGCCCTAGGAAACTATTATTTTGTTTGAAAAAACTAAGAAGTATCTCCCCAGAAAGAGATATCAGAGCGACAATTATATAATTAGTGTTGCAGACGAGTCGTTTTTGTCGGTCGTAAGATTCTGAATAGTTTGTTTCTGCCATAGAGACTATTAAGGATTGTTGCACTATGTGTTGAGCTTCAAGGGGACTACACTAAACAATAAAATGTGCACAGGCTTTGTCTGGCAATTACTTGTATCCCTATATAAATGAGAACAGCACATTTCTCAAAAACCTCCTTTTAACACTTGCAGGGTTGTGGCACTGGCCCGAACACGGCGATCGGACGTCGCCTCTAAAGCGGCTAATGCGACTCAAAGCGAGCCTAAATCAAGACGGTCCATACAGGAGCTCCGCACATTCGAGGGTCTTTTTAAGACGCCTCGTGAACAAATAGCGGAGTCGCTCCGACACCTGCCTGGTGGATTGCTGCATATTCACCATCACCATCATCATCCGCTTTTTTCTCCGCTTTTGGTTGCACAACCACCAGGTCCCTTGACGGCGTGGCAAAGCATTCTCCAACCTTTTGGTCTGCGTCCAGGACATAGCACCGTGATTGTGGTGAAGCGGGTCCAGGCTCCGGTCGCCATCGTCGGTAAGTTACTCTAACTACTGTTTAAATATGACGTGCGTCTCTATTGTGGACCATATTGTTGACGTAACATAGATTTCACACAGCCCAGAACGAACCTGCACACTCTGCTTACCAACCTGGTAGGCCCAAGTGCACTAGTTGCGCGTACAGTGTGGGTGAGTCTTGTCGTCGGGAACGATATTAAGGTTTGATATGTACATCCTATCCTGATCTACCAGGCGAATCCCGCAAGGGGACAAATGTCTGGTTTCGGCGATGCCGTGCTGCCAAATCCGTATCTAATCATTGATGCACATCAAATTATTTGTGAGCATCGTGTGAGATACACTACTAATTATTTGTCACCTATTAATATAAAAGTGTACGGCCAAGTTCCGCGTATGTGTATAATTACTGCGTGGGTATATGTCTGCACTTGAGTACTTAAGAGCGCACACAAATCGTTGGTTGCGTCTGAGCTGATTAAAATGTGCATTACGCAAAACATGAACTATATATTTTCAATTTCAATTTTCAATTTGAAGTTTATTCACGAAACCGCAATTTCACGATGCTTAAGTTCTCGTATATAAAAATATTTAAATTAGATGTATGTATACGCAAAATAGACTATCTGTATGAAAAAATATATATTATGAATTATAGATTGCGAGACGCAAATACTTTATTGTAAATTGCTTACTCTATTGGAGGAGACAAGTTAAACGTCTTATTAATCGAGTAAGAAGTGTGCAGTAAAGTGTGTGCATTACGCAAACCATCAACTAGATATGTATAGCACAAACTAAAATATGTTTCCTTTAAAACTATAATTTTAAGTTATTTTAAGTCATTGCAATTGCTATTTGTATTTTGAGATGCCCAGCATTTTGTTCTATTGAAGAAGCGCAACGGAACGCACATTGCGAACGACATATCCACCATTTTATGTGAATAAGCCAATTGTTTACCATTGATGCGTGTTTTTGTGACATCGATATTGGGCACCACATGCCGTATGTAGAATTGTTGGAACTCCCTACAGCCAGAGTTGATTATATATGTCAGACCTACTGATGTACTTAACCCACTATGGTGAATAATCATGATGAAAGAAAGTGATGCTTGACAGCACCTCCTCGCCGATCCCCCACAGTTCTTGCAACGAAAGTGCCAGCACCTCCGCCGATCCCCACAGTTCTTGCAACGGAAGTGCCAGCACCCCCGCCGATCCCCACAGTTCTTGCAACGAAGGTGCCAGCACCTCCGCCGATCCCCACAGTTCTTGCAACGAAGGTGCCAGCACCTCCGCCGATCCCCACAGTTCTTGCAACGAAAGTGCCAGCACCTCCGCCGATTCCCACACTTCTTGCAACGAAAGCGCCAGCAACACTAATAGAAGTTCCCGGTAAGAGGCCTTGCAGATTTAGGCAGAATCTGCTATCGATCACGAATAATGTAGCAAAATGTGTAAAAACATATATATAAATATATATATATATATATATATATATATATATATATATATATATATATGGATACCAAGTTGGACAAAATCCTACCCGGTATGCTCAACCGACCACGTACGTGCATTGTCCATACCTAGAATGGGTGTTTCCGTGACCATCTCATGACGCACGGGCATTTGACATGCGTCGTCTATGCCCTACGGTCAAGATTTTGTAATTACAAAGTAACTTGCCGCAACGGCGTCAGAAATTGGGGCCTTTCAAGTTTAAACACTTGTGCTGTGGGGACCTTACAAACACCGCGCACCGTTATCAATATATATATATATATATATATATATATTATTATATATATATATATATATATATATATATATATATATATATATCGCTATTACTTTAAGCTTATCACTGCTATAACTTGCATTGACACCTAGAGACGATAGATCACGTTTACTGTCAGGCCCGGTAGCGTAGTGCATTCGCGTGCGCCTTGCAACCGGAAGAGATACCTAGAGGTACGGGTTTGATCCCCGCTGTTGCACATCTGTATTTATGGGGTTGGCCTATTAAAACAAGGGAAAAAAATCCGTGGACGTTAAATATCCTTAAACAACTAAAAGTTAGCCCGAAAAACTTTAAGATTACATTTGTTATATGGTTAGCGTTACAGGTGCAAGACGGGTTGTTTACGCTTCTAATTAACGTTGCAGTGGTTTTTGCTGTTGCTTTTACTGAATATTATATTCAAAAACTAGTTTCAATTAAGGCGTGATAATCTAACACAGCACTACGTTGGGTCAAACAACTTGAAACTGTTTGATGCGCGGAATATACTTTTTGCACAGCTTGTTGTTGCTGCTAATGCTATTGCCTAACAATATAAACAGTTGCGATGTAGCTCTCTCTTGACATCCAAAACTATGCCATGTTAGCGTGATAGTATCTGTGCGTAGAGTTGACATGACGGCATTGGGAAATGGGATAACATAACACGACCTATTACACGTATTTATTGCGTGCTCAGTTGCGCCTACCTCAGACCTTCCCCCAGCGTGCGAATGTTTTGCGTGTCTGTTGCGCTAAAGGGGGATCAACTGCTATTTTCCATCTACCTAACGCAGGCAGATGGTTAACAAGTCTGTACTTCGTCTAGTCTGTACCGCCGACAGGCAACTCTGGTATTCCTCTGCATTGTCGTCGCAGCTAACTAGGGCCCGTTGAATTCTGTTTAAACCAGTGAGTGAAGGCTTGACGACAGAAGCGCCAGTCGTAGCGTCAGTGGAGCCAGCCATAACGCCAGTGGAGCCAGTCTTAACATCCGATCTGCCTACGAAAGTAGTAGAGAAGGTAGCGACTCTGGGCAGCATCACTGAATCTGCAACCGAGGAGCCTACCTCTGTGGCGACCCTTACAGCAGGTAAGAGAATTATGCCACCCCACGAACATATTGCGCAAAAAAATTAGCGGTTTGCCGTAAAAATAAATATGGTGACTTTACCAGTTACAGTAGATCAACGTGGGGTACAAACGTTTAAAACACTCAACCTAAGTATGAATTTACTTTGGTTTACCCTAAATAAGCCGCAAAAACTGGACATAGACGCAAGCAATAACCGCCCGTACATTTTGGCGTCCAGCCATGTCGTACGATACCCTTACACTAAGACTTTTAAAATACACTTGGGGTTCACCTTGCACAGTGCAACCGTGATAGCCTTGACCACATAATTTGTTGCTAAAAGTAGTATCTTCAACGTGCTCGCAATGCGGATAAAGATATCATTTTAGATTCCAGCACAGGTTGGAGGATTTCCCCAGATTTCACCAAATTGGTCTCAAAATGCCTGGACGAATTCATTTCTTTCAGATCACATGGGTTGACTTCGTATTGCAAACTCTCTCATTACGTCAACAAATTCAGCTGACCCTTGTTAATGCAAATGCATTTCACATGTACTTGAGGTTTTTTAAGTTACGTTTGCATTTGACTAAACATGTCGTACCCTCTAAAGCTTTTTTTTATCGCCATCGGCTACTTTTGCAACATAATATGCACGTTTTCATTTTTACGGATGGAATTTAATCTCATACCTTAACGCATCTATTTTGCCCTTGTATTTAGCTAAGCCCTTGTATAAGACGAACTGCCGCTGAATGCCTTATATACACTAAAAGCATCTCCCCATTCTCTTTAAATGTTACCGGGGTACGCTACTTGCTTTCATATTACCTGGGTGCCAGAAGGAGTACCACCTTCTTTGGTGGAGCCTTGGGTCTCGCCTTCTAAACTTTATTTCAGTAATTTAACCTTCTTAAGAATAAACATCGTTGAAGTGACTGTTAAGGATCACTTTCTTAAATTAGTATTCTTATAATTAGACTTCAATTTTCCCGCGCGTAAAAAATCGCAATTTAGACACTGGATAAGCCCAAAACTATATAAACATAGATGATCCTTTTTACTGCTATCGTTTTAGTAAGTATTACTCACTACCTGCGGTTTTTAAGGCGTACTTATATATATATATATTTATAAATGTTGCCCAAATCAAAAGTGGATAAGCTCGGAGTAATTATTAATATATGCATTGTCTTTGATTGTTTTACAGCGCCTGAATCGACAACACCGGGTGAGTCAACGGAGCCGAGTGGGACAACTCCTTCAATCATAAAGCCGTAATAGGGATCACACACAGCAACAGCAAGGGCAGGATGACATCTATCAATACGGCAATATCGTCTCTCCAGTCCTCTACCACAACGGCTGGTTTTGACAGTTAGATATTGACAACTTCCATAGTTCGTTTTTAGCTACAACAATCTCTGGTCCGATTTCAACTGGAAGCTGTTCGCCAAACGACAAGAGATGTGTTGCAAATTTTAGCACATACTTGACTTTGATCGAACCGATCCTTTGCTCCTAGAGCCTGGTTACTGCTGACGACGTATCCATCAATTTGTCTTTACTGTGGAAAGCCACTAGCCCATCTTGTTTGTACTGCACGCAGCGGCGGCCCACGGTTCAAAGTCAAACGGCAGAATTTTAGTCTGGGTTGTTGTACCACAGCATCCTGTCGCTGAAAGGACTCCAAAAAGTGATTTGTGAGAGGCGCTATTAGTTTATCGCTCTTCTTGTGGAGACTCGTGCTGTACTGTCGAAAGCAGCTGATCGCTGCTTTCTAGCTATATATGACCTTGTCTAGCGGGTCCGCGAACTTAGATAAACACTTCTCTCAAGTTCGAGGCACTTATTGTCTAGGCCACCAAATGCACATGCCTGTGTTGTCGTGCTGTCATTGCCCGCCGCCAAAAGTCATGTCGAGAGAGGCTTATCATGAATAATGATGGCTTCTAGGCGGCGAAAAAAAGCAAAATAAAAATAACTCAATATAAATCGGGGTCAAGTGTAATAGCACAGAAAGGCAGCAGAGAGAAATTTATTCAATGTGACAACGCTATCGAAAAATCAATAAACGGCGATAGCCAACACGACAACCACTGCTAAGTCCTGCTTTGCGAATCGGATTCATCTGAGTCAACCATTGAGAATCAATCATTCAAGTATTAGAGCACAACCGGCGTTTTACGGCGTTTACTTTAAAAGAGAACTGCACACGTACGAGACGACCAACAGTCGCTTCTGTGCGCAAATGTATTGGTAGATGAATTAGGACAGGGTCAACTTTAGTCATAGTTAGAAACGAATCGGTTTTAATTTTAGACATGAAAGAGAGAGAGAGTGGTCAGCGCACTGAATCATTTTCACATTGGGACGCTGATTGTTTTTCTCTTGTAGCGTACTACTAGAAATTACTTTATTAGTACGTGTATGTTTTCATAGACTGAGCCTACGAGGTGTGGCTTAAAGGGAATGTTTCAACACAGAGATAAATAATCTCAGTTTTTGTTATCTGGCAGCGTTTCGCTCACCACTGCAAATCAGTTGTGTCGGACAGTCTGCATACTCGTTGGATCTTTTGTGGAGGCAGCCTAAAACATTGTGGATTTCAATGTAGAAAAGTGTGGATTCATGTATGTAGTCTAATGCATGTAGATGAATAACGCCGAGTATTCTCAGTGATAGCCATTTATTTATAAGTAAGGGCAATTACTATAATGGCGATCTTTCAAGTATGGTAACGTCGATAGCGAATGCCACTGTGCCCAATGGAAATGTATCCTTAATAACACCATGGCGTGTTAAACAAACTGTCGATATATTGAACTGAATGATCCCCGTGGGAACACATGTATACGCGGACGTTTTCGTCGATGTTCCTGTCGTCATCGTTGTTTTGGGTTTGGAAGCCTTTCCCTTATAGTTCCTGTCGATCGATCGTGCTCCGTCATAAGCCGAGCCGCGACTGACCGCATTCCTGCTCGAACTTAATGTGTTGTAGAGAACATATAGATCCCTTTTGCTGAAACTAATATTATATCGATGCCTTTGCGGTGCGCCTGCAATAAACCAGTGGCCCTTTACGTATATATGTGCCCCCAATTATGAAAAAAAGACAGTACCCAACCTTATTAGAATGGTGATTATTGTTGTTATGAGCAGTCAATTTTACACGCACTTCCATGTAGACGACCGAATAAACGTAATTGCTACTCTATGCCGACGAGCCTTTGCATGGTTTACTGTCTATATTGGGCTCACGGTTTACCGACCCCTGTCACCCTCCCAATACAATCGGTTTTTATTTATTACGTACTAAGCGATATTTATTCGAGGTAATTGATACTCGACAAACTTATTACCAAAATCCTCGCACTACTTCGTACTAATTGCGCTTCAAACATTTTGGGGTTTCCTCGTGACAAGGTTTTTTACACAGAGTCTTCGATTTTCTGAACGCGGCTAGCTTTCGATACTTATAATACCCCTACCGTGTTAACCCTGACTGGTTAGCTAAGTCTGAAGCATCACTGAGAACTAGACTGTGCAATAATAAGCAAATTCTATATTGCTGACAATATAGAAATATATTGTCAACAAGCTATTTACATAAAGACCTATCTTACGCAACCTTGCGCCGTGTATATGTATATAGTAAGTACTGGACTGAAAAAAATGACTACGTTTGGTTTCCGCGGCTTCCTTGCCAACTAGTCCGCATATAACAATTGCTTCGCCTTAGATACTTACTAATAGTAGATTAGAAATTATGTAAGGCATTCAATTTTTTTCAAGGCATAGTAAATTTTTCATTCATCAAATTATATTACAATTTTGTCTAAGTAAACGTGTTTGTACTCAGCCTAGAAGAAGTCTGCACCACTCGGCAAGCAATTCTAGAATTGAGATAGCGTCGCCCCGCTGGACGTCAATAGAATGTTTCCGGCGTAAGAACTGTGCTGCTTTTTTGTCCTTCGTAGTTATCGTCAAACGTTCATCCAATTTAGTAAGTAGTCTCTCAGTTAGAAGGCCCTGCGGTCCCAAGGTCTCGAAGAGCACTGGGCTGTTGTTATGGTCAGTTTGGCGTATTTGTTCGTTGATGTTCTCTGCTAAGATCGCGGCGTGACCAGCTCTAAGTGCACCGAAACTGACCATTGAGAAAAAATGAGCCGGTCACAATGGCGTACCATATTAGATTCTTGCCCTATTTAGGGATAAGGATCATCCTGTGGAGACGCTTATTATCGTTCCTGGTTATTCCAGTGGGTTCCAACGTGCTTGGGTAGCCTGCCGCTTTTAGGGCCCTTGCTAGTGTGTCGTTAATAGCGGCGTGGCGTGGTCGGCGGCCTTCACTTAAAACGCATGACAGAGCGTGGTGAGCTTTAATGCCCACTGACTACTCGTATCGGCATATGTAAGGGTGAAATAGCGGCGTACTAAGTCGGAGACCAACACATATGTCTTGTAGCGGCATCATCCATTAAGGTTCCTAACGATGCACTGGGTAGGGCGTGTAACCAATCGCTTGCAACTTTTGCAGAATTTGCCTAAGCCTAGTCTTAGTAGAGTTACTGTTGGCTTGATCAATAAGTAAACGAGCATGACTGGATCGACTAGTAGGGATGTGATGTTCTGTATAGATACTCCCACGGAAGTTTCTTGCGGTATGTACCGTGAAGCAGATCGGTCCTTACTAAGATCTCTATAATTGGCTGATAATATTGCTTGTATTTTCAAACATAAAAGTGATCTCATACCCGTGCAATGCCTAATCATATATAGAGTGAGAGACATAGAACTTGTTATTTTATTACGCAAATTATGTGAAGTACGTTCGTGCAGATTGCATATTTGATTGTAATCATATGTATATATATATATATATATACATATTTGATTGTAATCATATGTATATATATATGTATATATATATATCAAGTAAACCAAACCGGCAACGTACAAACAGTTCTACTTGGTAACAGCCTATATGAAGCATATTACGATTCTTGTTACTATTATCAACATGATCTAATTATTGTGTGTATTGTTCGTGCTCACGCCGGTGGTCTTTCCTGACATGACCCGTGAGCAATTGACATGCGTCATCTACCCGGTTTAGGGTTCAGTAATTATAAGGTAGCGTGCTAAAACGGCTCCGGATCGACGCCTATTGAGTTTCTCGAGGGGCTACTAGCCGTGTGCTATAGAGATGTTAATCCTAATCGAACTAAACCGTAATATTAGCAGTTGCACTGCTTCTTTCCATCGGACTATTTATTTTTCAACGTATTCCTCCGCTAAGAATATAGCACATACGAAACCCAGGGCAATAAGTTTTTGTAAACGAAAGTTTAAAACAAAACTAACTCCATATTGATTCCAATAAATTGTTGCTGTGTTTTCGTTGTTTGTAGTGATGCTCTGGTACACGCGAAACATATGCAAAAATCTCTAATGCATTGTATTTAACTGCTTTGACATCGATCTTCGATTGCACGCCAATGTGATTGAATCATTTATGTATCTGCTAGTAATCAACTTCAGTAAGCTCGGAGCCCGATAACGAACTCTTCGAAAAAGTTTGCATATAGTTGGAAATTCCCGTTTTACTCCTAGACTTTCTACTCATGCTACTACGAATAAGTGATACCTACACGAAAAAGCCAGCGTATATATTTTACACAAAAATAATTTTGAAAATTTTCTAATGTGTAAAGCACAACAGTCTGCATTGAAAAATAAAAAATATAATTCAACTAACCAGGGCCTGTTGAACGCTGTTTGAACCAGATGCAGGGTCAATCTGGGCTCCAACGCCAATATCTGATTTGCTATCAACGGAAGTAGAGGAGACAACCATTCCAGCCAGCATCATTGGATCCGCATCCGAGGGACTTCCTTCTGAGACAAGCCCTATAACAGGTGAAAGAATTATACAGCCTCACAAGCACACATCAATAAGCAGTTACTGGCCCATGCAGTAAGAAATGACAAAGTTATTTTGCAAATTGCACAATATGAACAATAAGTATAAATGTTTGAAACTATAGCTGAAGGCATAAATACTATAACATTACAGTCCCTGGCTCTGAACATGGTCCGAAAGAACCCATAGTCGCCTATCTTCAGCGTCTCGGCCAGCCATGCCGCACATTGTATTATTAAAACACATCTAAGATACACGCAGAACCTTTTAACAAGTTAGTCTTAAATCGATGGTTCGACGGCAAAATGCATTTTAAATTATACATACACACAAACTCTGTGCGACAAACACTCTTAAAAAGCTGCTTACATGTGCCCTTATATTATTCCAGAGACTGAGTCTGTCCCTCTTTTCTCTATAACCACAAATGGTAAGTAGTGTAGAACAATTTTTAATTTTCGCAAAGCACTTAAGCGCACATGGGTGTGGGTAGTGGGAGACATAGTGGCATTGATCGCCATCGCACTCACAATGACATCACCTCTCTTCTGCCTCCTTCGATGTTGTCCCACTTGGTACTTGCTTTCGTATTACTTTGACAGTAGATAAATTAACCCATTTGAGCGGATTCCTAAGGCTGACCTTGATAAATGTAGGGTCGTGTATTCAGTGTCATTGATATTTTGCTGTTATTGCATTATTTACGCGTTATTTGCAAGCAAATGAAGCACGTGCAAGAACAAACGTTGGTATTGGGAAAAACACAGTTAAACATCATCGATAGAATATTTGATTGCGCGTTTAGTCGCTTCAGCCTCATACAATCACGCAACCTGCAAATCTTACACGTAAGGGGGCGAATGTTCCACACGCAGTGCAGGCTTTCAAGTATCTACTTTGTCTAGTCTATACAAAAGCAATTATCATTGGTTGTATGCTCCCTTTGCATTACTATTGCAGCTAACCAGGTTCCATGTCTAGTCCGGTGGCGTGGTAGCTTAAGTCTGCGTCTTGCAGCCGGAGGAAGACACATAGGTGCACGGGTTCGAGCCTCACCGTTGCACATTTGTATTTATGGGGGTCCGTCTATGAAGCAATGTGACAAACACTTCCGTGGACGTTAAATCTTGGCTGAAAGTCAGCCCGAAAACGTTACTAACTAGGGTTTATTGATCGTTGTTTGAGCTCGATGAAGGTTCAACTTCAGAGGCGCCTCTCTCAATATCTAATCCGCCAACAACAGAAGCAGAGGAGGTAAAGACTGAAGACGGCATTACTGAATCCGCATCGGAAGAGTCTACTTCTGAAACGAGCGTTACAAAAGGTCAGAGATCATTCCGTCTTGAGAACGTAATTTTAAATAGTTAACAGTATTTTGCTGCGCAGTAGGAAGTAACAAGGTCATTTAGGATGGGTCAAAAATCTACTAAAATTGTACAAAAACCTGCTCTACATAATCTGCAAGAAGTGGGCATGCACTCTCAAGTTAATCCAGCTATTGAGTCTAATACGTTTTAGTCTGTTTTTTTTATGTGATTGAATACATATACATGCATGATATCACATTTATTTTACTTGTATGCTGTATGCGTATAATATTAATACGTATGTTGTTGTCAGCTGTTCTCCGCATTTCATTTAAGAGAGTGCAGTGATATTTTTGTAAGGGTCTTGAAAGCGGAGTCGACAGATATGCTCTGTGTAGTCAATCTGGAGGTTTGTATTCGAACAGACCAGGTAATGGTAAACATGAACTATGCATCTGGTAGGTGAGAAACACTGAAAATATCCAGGTCTCCAACTTTTTCGGACCTCTTCAACTTTATTATTTTGTTCCGAGACAGAGCTTAAGGGTACTATACACGGCGTCTTCAGCGGTTTTTTTCCCGCATTGACAAGTAAAGTACTCGCGTTATGTGCAATATAAAACACCTTTAAGAAGTAAGATTGTGTATTCAAGTTTTTGTTTGTTATATTACATAGTAAATTCAATTTGGTTTTGGGCGAGAAAAACATTATTTGTAGCACTCCATTTTGAAATTCTAGAAAACTATTGCGTTGGCTTTGTTGTATCTCCCACATTACTGTTAGCCCTTTTCCTCATCGGCATTATTATCGCAGTTAACCAGAGTCCGTTGAAATTTGTTTCAGCCATATGCAGGCTAGAGGTCTCTCACAAAAAAATTCTCACAAAATGTTCAAAGAATGTTGTAAAATATTCTTACAAAATGTTTTCATTTAGCTTAAACCTCTTGCAGTGTAAAATCACGTATTCAACAGCATATGATTTTAGGCAAGGAACGCATTATACGCAGCACCCTATTTTGAAATTCTAGAGAGAAAATTGCATTGGCTTCATTGTACCTCCCACAATACGGTTAGCCCTTTGCTTCATCTACGTTATTAACGCAGTTAACCAAAGCCCGTTGAACTTTGTTTAAACCAGATGCAGGCTCAATGTCAAAGGCTACAGTCTCAACATTTCATCCGCCGGCACCAGAAGTAGAGGAGACAGCGATTCCGAGCAACACCACTGAATTCGCATTGGAGGAGCCTATATTTGAGGCGAGCCCTATAACAGGTGATATATTTATACCACCCCACAAGCTTATAACAATAAGCAGTTAGATGTTTATAGCAGTGCAATAAATAACAAAGTAGTTTTACAGATTACAATAGGTCACACGTGTATGCAAGGTCAAAGTATAAACGTTTGAAGCACTAGATGGAGACTAAAACAATAAAAATCCTGGTTTTGAACATAATCCAAAGTAATCCAGTATATTTGGATTAGGGGTGACAACTAAGACCACCCTCTTCGAGACCTCAGGAAAGATTCCTACCTTTAGCAATATGTTCGCGAGTTGCTTGAATACCTCCGATTATCTCCTTGCAGGAAGCTAAGCTACTTCGAGAAGAATTCCATCGGACCCTGGGGGGTCTAACTGGCGCAATGGGTTCTTGGGCATGTTCCACTTCGTCAAGCGTTACGCCGGGAACTTCCTCAGAGGGAACCTGTACTTGCTTGTCCGCCCTCAGTAGCTAGTGTAGGAAAAGGCCGGCAAAGACTTTTTTTTTTTAAGTCACCGCATTTTGCGGCATTGCACCAAGTGCATTCATTAATACTGTCTCGAGCGAAGAATTCACGCCATACCGGATGTGCAAACACCAGTCACGTGTCAGTATATGCCCCTACGGGACATTTTTCATGACCTCCAGTGACTACCCAGAGTCTTGTCAGTCTGAGTCGCGCGCGGGCTCTAACAGAGTCTCTGCTCTGATTGAAGCCTCCGTCAATAGGCTGTAATCCTCGTTGGCTAGTTAAGAGTGGACGCGGGTTTGCATCCGGTTGGTTCATGCGCATGTCCTCCGAGCCTCCGCAACGTCTGAGTTTTACCAGTACCTTGGTGGGTGACGTCTAATCCGGTTAGCCTGTGGCAGTCCTGCTGTCCCGCCAACCCTTGTCAAAAGCTGGATTATTTTTTGACACGGCAGTTTTTGCCTGCTAGTAAGGGTGCCCCCTCGCCTATGATCTCTTGCAGTTTCGTCTTGTTCAGGCCACCGTCGGTTTGGAAGCCACTCCCGTGGCCTTTGGAGGGCGTAGCTAGAGTGAAGTAAACCTATGTATGGCCAATCATCGTCTTTTCGACACTCTTCACCGTCCAGGTGTTAACTAACTATAAGGAGGGCGGCTTCGTCCACCATAGTGAAATTTATGTAGACTTCTTAATATTATTCCCGTTATTTTATTTATATATTTTTCTCTTCTATAAGAGCATATATTCACTGTATAATTTGTGTGCACTTATGCAGCCTTTTTGCGTGCGGAATGCAAATTCTCCGCCGTCTGCGCTTATTTATTGCTTTTCATAAAATGTTCTCAATTAGCTTGAATCCCTTGCATTGTAAGATCGTGTATTTAACGTAATTTGGTTTCGGGGAAGAAAGGCATTATATGTAGCACTCCGTTTTATAATTCTATAAGGACTACTACGATAGAGACAATTGCGTTGGCTTCATTGTATCTCCCACGATACTGTGAGCCCTCTGCCTCATCCACGTTATTATCGCAGTTAATCAGAACCCGTTGAACTTTGTTTAAACCAGATGCAGGCTCAAGTTCAGAGGCTACAGTCTTCACAATTAATTTGCCGGTAACTGAAGCAGAGGAGACAACGACTCAGAGCAACACCACTGAATTCGCATCGGAAGAGCCTGCTTTTGGGGCGAGTCCTACAACAGGTGAGATATTTATACCACCTCACAAACTTATAATAATAGGCAGTTGCAGGTTCATAGTAGTGCAATAAAAAACAAAATAGTTTTACTGATTACGGTAGGTCACAAGGGTATGCAAGGTGAAGGTATAAAAGTTTAAAGCACTGGATGGAGACTAAAAGGATGAAAGCCCTGGTTTAGACATAATCCGTACTCTAGTTCTTTTGGATTAGAGGTGGGAATTAAAACTTCCCTCCTCTAGACTCCAGGAAAGATTTCTTACTTATGCAACCTGTTCACGAGTTGCATGAATACTTTCGATCGTCTTCTTGCAAGAAGCTTAGCCAGTTCAAGAAGAATTCCATCGGATCCTGTGGCTTTACCTGGCGCCAGGTGTTCTCGGATCTCTTCCACCTCATCGAGCGTTACGTTGGGAATCTCCTCAGAGGGAACCTGTTATTACTTGCCCGGGCTCAGTTGCTAGTGTTAGAAAAGGCCTGTAACTGACTTCCTTTCATGACTTCCGGTGGATGGCCCAGGGTCGTGTCAGCCTGAGTTACGCGCGGGCTCTAACAAAGTCCTCCGTTCTGGTCGAAGCCTCCGCCAGTAAGCTGACGACAGAGGCAATTAAGTGATCTCTTTGTAAGGTCCAGGCTAACGAGAGAGAGGGGAGAAGGAGGGGAGCAGCCAGGCCCTCATGGTCTCGACGCAGCCTCACAGAACGGATTACAAAATGGCATCCCTCTATCCAACCGCAGATAGACATGCGGGATGATAGTCAGGAATAGAGCTGATTGAAGGAGAACGGCAGAGACGCCTCTCCGACTGTTTCGACGTAATGCCAAAGTAATACCGAGCCTAGGGGGGGTGGGGAGGAATCCGGGTTTAGTGGGCTTGCGAGTCTCACACTAGTCACGCAGGCTGCTAGTGGCGCATGTGCATCATGCATTCCCGAAACCTCCTATAACAAAAAAAAGGTCAGGCTATGACCTCTTGCAGCTTCGTCTTGTCCAGGCCACCGTCGGTTTGACCGGGAACCACTTCCGTAGTCTCTGGAAGGGCAGAGCTAGAACGAATTAAGTATTTCTATGGTCAATCAGCTTTGTCTCGACGCTCTTTACCCTCTACGTGTTGACCATAGGCTTTGTTCACCATAATGAAATTCATGTAGCCTTCTAGATATTGTTTCCGTCATTCTTCGCAGCCCCTTTGCGTGCACACGCAATTTGTCCGTCGTCTTCGCTTGTCTTTTTGTTTCCCACAAATTTGTTTTATTTAGATTAAATCCCTTGCAATGTACGGTCGTGTATTCAATGTCATATGGTTTCAGGCGAGGAGCGCATTATACGTCGCGCTCAATTTTGAAATTCTAAAGAAAACATTGCGTTGGCAGTATTGTTTTGTCCTCAATACTGTTACTTTTTTTGCCTCATCCACATTAATGTCGCAGTTAACCAGAGCTTGTTGAGCTTTGTTTAAACCAGATGCAGACGCAAGGTTAGAGGCTACAGCCTCAACATCTCGTCCACCGGCAACAGAAGCAGAGGCGACAACGACTCAGGGCAACACCACTGAATTCGCATCGGAAGAGCCTACCTTTGAGGCGGACCCTACAACAGGTGAGATACTTATACCGGCCCATGAGCTTATAACAGTAGTAGATACAGGCCCATAGCACCGCAATAAATACGAAAGTAGTTTTACAGATTACGGTAGGTCACACAGGTATGAAAAGTCAATATATAAATGTTTGAAGCACTAGATGAAGACCAAAATAGTGAAAACCTTCTCCGCTTGATCGAAGCCTTCGCCAATAGGGTGTAATTCTCGCTCCGAAAAGCCCTTCTGGCTATCTAGGAGTTATCGCACGTCTGAGTTCTACCAGTAGTACATTGGTGGGTGACGTCTAATCCGGTTAGCCCGTGGCGGTCCCGCTGCCTTGCAGTTCCTAGTCAAGAGCTGGATAATTTTTTGAACTGTAAATGATTTGCCCACAAGCAAGGGTGCCGTGCCGCCTTTGACCTTTTGAAGCTTCCTTTGGTCCAGGTTATCGCCGGTTTGACCGACAGCCACTCCCGTGGTCTCTGAAGGGTGCAGCCAGAGTAAAATAAATATACCTGTGGTCAATCATCGTCTTCCTTACGCTCTCTACACTCTAGGTGTTAACCACAGGGAGGGCGGCTTCGTTCACTATATCAGATTTCTGTAGACTTCTGAATATTATCCCCGTCATTATACGTTCTCTTTCCATTAACGTCCAGCGGGTTAACGCGATATAAATTTTAGGATCGCTTGCCGCATGGTGCAGACCAGCGTTGTTCTAGGCTGAAAGTTAACACGTTTACTTACACAGGATTTTAATACTGATTTGATGAATAAAATATAGATGTTTTGTCTTTTAAGAGCATAAATTCACTGCGTAATTTGTATGTTACACAGCCTCTTTGCGTGCACACGCAAAATCTCCGTCGTTTTCGCTTGTGCATTCGTTTTTCACAAAACGTTTGCATTTAGCTTAAATCTCTTGCAATGTAAGGTCATGCATAAAACGGCATAGGCGAGGAACGCATTATACGCAGCATTCCATTTTAAAATTCTAGAGAGACAATTGCGTTGGCTTCATTGTACCTACCACAATATTGTTAGCTCTTTGGCTCATCGAAGTTATTATCGCAGTTAATCAGAGCCCGTTGAACTCTGTTTAAACCAGATGCAGACCCAAAGTCAAAGGCTACAGTCTCAACATTTTATTCGTTGGCACCAGAAGTAGAGGAGACAACGATTCAGAGCAACACCACTAAATTCGCATCGGAGGAGCCTACTTTTGAGGCGAGCCCTATAA
This sequence comes from Dermanyssus gallinae, assembly GCA_003439945.1. NCBI lineage: Eukaryota > Metazoa > Arthropoda > Arachnida > Mesostigmata > Dermanyssidae > Dermanyssus > Dermanyssus gallinae. The sequence goes on along the minus strand of QVRM01003007.1, from coordinate 59,842 downwards.
CAGGTGAGATATTTATACCACCCCACAATCTTATAACAGTAAGCAGTTAGAGGCTTATTAGTTTTACAGATTACGCTAGGTCACAACTGTATGCAAGGTCAAAGTATAAACGTCCGAAGCAGTAGGTGAGGGCAACTTCGTCTACCATAGTGAAATGTATGCAGACTTCTTACTATTATCCCTGTCATTCTTCTCTCTTCTTTAAGAGCATATATTCACTGTGTAATATGTGTGCAGTTACGCAGCCTTTTTGCATGTACATGCAAATTCTCCACCGTGCTCGCTTATCTATTGTTTCTCACAAAATGTTCTCAATTAGCTTGAATCCCTTGCATTGTAAGGTCGTGTATTTAACGTAATTTTGTTACGGGTGAGAAACACATTATATGTAGCACTCCGCTTTATAATTCCAAAAAGACTATTGCACTGGCTTCGTGGTATTCCCCACATTACTGTTAGTCCCTTGCCTCATCGGCATTATTATTTCAGTTCACCAGAGCCCGTCGAAATTGATTTAAGTAAAATGCAAGCTCAAAGGGTCCAATAAAAACGTCTCACAAAATGTTAAAAAAATTGTTAAATATTTTTACAAAATGTTTTCATTCAGCTTAAATCTCTTGCAATGTAAATATTGTGTTATCAATGTCATATGATTTCAGGCGAGAGACGCATTATACGTAACACTCTATTTTGAAATTCTAGAGAGACAATTGCGTTGGCTTCATTGTATCTCCCACAATGCTGTTAGCCCTCTGCCTCATATACGTTATTATAGCAGTTAATCGGAGCCCGTTGAACTTTGTTTAAACCAGATGCAGGCTCAAGTTCAGAGGCTACAGTCTCCACAATTCATTCGCCGGTAACAGAAGCGGAAAAGACAACGACTCAGAGCAACACCACTGAATTCGCATCGGAGGAGCCTACTTTTGATGCGAGCCCTACAACAGGTGAGATATTTATACCACCTCACAAGCCTATAACAATAAGCAGTTACAGGTTCATAGCAAGCAATAAATACCAAAAGAGCTTTACAGATTACGGTAGGTCTCACATATATGCAAGGTCAAGGTATAAACGTCTGATGGGGACTAAAATAATGAAAATCTGCTGTAAACGTTATCCAAAGTAAACCAGTTCTTTTGAGTTAGGGGTGAGAACTAAGACCGCCCTACTCCAGACCTTAGGAACAATTCCTACCTTTAGCAATCTGTGTACGAGTTGCTTGAAAACCTCCGATCATCTCCTTGCCAGAAGCTTACCCACTTCGAGAAGAATTCCGTCGGATCTTGGGGCTTTACCTGGCGCAAGGCGTTCTGGGACCTGTTCTACCTCATCGAGCGTTACTTCGGGAACCTCCTTAGGGAAACCTGTATTTGCTTGCCCGCTTTCAGTAGCTAGGCCTGCAAATACTTTTTCATGATCTTCGGTGACTGTCCAGGGTCGTATCAATCTGAGTCGAGCGCGAGCTCTAACAGAGGCGCTTCCCTGATCGAAGCCTCTGTCAGTAGGCTGTAATGCTCGCCCCGACAAGCCCTCTTAGCTATCTAGAAGTGTACTCGGGTTTGCATCCGGTTGATTCACGCGCATATCCTTCGAGCCTCCGCAACGTCTGAATTTTACAGTACCTTGGTGGGCGACGTCTAATCTGGTTAGCCTGTGGCGGTCCTGCTGCCCCGCTAATCCTGGTCAAAAGCTGGATTATTTTTTGACACATCAGTCTTTCGCCTACTAATAAGGGTACCATCTCGCCTATGACCTCTAGCAGCTTAGTCTTGTCCAAGCTACCGTCGGTTTGTCCGGAAGCCGCTCCCGTGGTCTCTGGAGGGCGTAGCTAGAATTAAATCAATAATGCGTTGGTCTTGTATTGGCTTTATTGCGTTCCCATAATACTGATACTCTTTTGCCTCATCCACATTAATATTACAGTTAACCAGAGATTGTTGAACTTTGTTTAAACCAGAGGCAGACTCAAGGTTAGAGGCTACAGCCTCAACATCTCATCCACCGAAAACAGAAGCAGAGGCGACAACGACTCAGGGCAACACCACTGAATTTGCACCGGAAGAGCCTACTTTTGAGGCGGGTCCTACAACAGGTGAGATATTTACACCGCCCCACGGGCTTAGTCATGGGTCTCATCTACCGGGGCGGTTCCATCCCTGTTATTGATTGAACTTTAGTAGTAGCATCGAACGGTAAGTAGCAGTACAATAAATAACAAAGTAGTTTTACAGATTACGGTAGGTCACAAGGCTATAAAAGGTCAAAATGTAAATGTTTAAAGCACTAGATGAACCCCAAAAAAGTGAAAACCTCCTCCGCTTGATCGAAGCCTCCGCCAGTAGGGTGTAATCCTCGCCCCGACGAGCCCTTCTGGCTATCTAGGAGTGGGCGCACGTCTGAGTTTGACCAGTACATTGGTGGGTGATGTCTAATCCGATTAGCCCGTGGCGGTCCCGCTGCCTTGCAAATCCTGGTCAAAAGGTGGAATATTTTTTTAAACCGTCAATTATTTGCCTATAAGCAATGGTGCCGTCTCGCCTATGACCTTTTGAAGCTTCGTTTGGTCCATGTTATCGCCGGTTTGACCGGGAGCCACTCCCGTGGCCTCTAGAGGGTGCAGCCAGAGTAAAATAAATGTACCTGTGGTCACTCATCGTCTTCCTTACGCTCTCTACCCTTCAGGTGTTAACTATAGGGAGGGCGGCTTCGTCCACTATAGTCAGATTTCTGTAGACTTCTAAATATTATCCCCGTCATTATACTTTCTCTTTTCATTAACGTCCAGCGGGTTAACGCGATCTCAATTTTAGAATCGCTTGCCGCATGGTGCAGACCAGCGCTGTTCTAGGCTGAAAGTTACCACGTTTACTTGTACAGGATTGAAATATAATTTGATAAACAAAATATAGATGTTCGGTGTTTTAAAAGCATACATTTGCTGCGTAATTTGTATGTTACACAGCCGCTTTGCGAGCCCACGCAAAATCCGTCGTCTTCGCTTGTGCATTCGTTTTTCACAAAATGTTTGCATTTAGCTTAAATCCCTTGCAATGTAAGGTCATGCATGAGGCGGCATATGTTTTCAGGCGAGGAACGCATTATACGCAGCACTCTATTTTAAAAATCTAGGGAGACAATTGCGTAGGCTTCATTGTACCTCCCACAATACTGTTAGCCCTTTGACTCATCGACGTTATTATCGCAGTTAATCAGAGCCCGTTAAACTCTGTTTAAACCAGATGCAGGCTCAAAGTCAAAGGCTACAGTCTCAACATTTCATCCGTTGGCACCAGAAGTAGAGGAGACAACGATTCAGAGCAACTCCACTGAATTCGCACCGGAGGAGCCTACTTTTGAGGCGAGCCCTATAACAGGTGAGATATTTATACCACCCCACAATCTTATTACAGTAAGCAGTTGGAGGCTTATAGCAAACAAAGTAATTTTACAGCTTACAAGTCACAAGTATGTGCAAGGTTAAAGTATAAACGTCCGAAGCACTAGATGAGGGCAACTTCGTCCGTCATAGTGAAATTTACGCAGACTTCTTAATATTATTCCCGTCATTACTCTCTCTTCTTTAAGAGCTTATATTCACTGTGTAATTTGTGTGCAGTTATGCAGCCTTTTTGCATGTACATGAAAATTATCCACCGTCTTCGCTTATCAATTGTTTCTTACAAAATGTTCACAATTAGCTTGAATCCCTTGCATTGTAAGGTCGTGTATTTAACGTAATTTTGTTTCGGTGAGAAACGCATTATATGTAGCACTCCCTTTTATAATTCTAGAAAGACTATTGCATTGGCTTCGTGGTGTTCCCCACATTACTGTTTGCCCCTTGCCTCATCGGCATTATTATTTCAGTTCACCAGAGCCCGTTGAAATTGTTTTAAGTCAGATGCAGGCTCAAAGGGTCTCATAAAAACTTCTCACAAAAAATTAATTTTTTTTTTAATTATTACAAAAAAAATTATTCAGCTTAAATCTCTTGCAATGGTGTATTCAATGTCATATGATTTCAGGCGTGAAACGCATTATACGTAGCACTCTATTTTGAATTTCTAGAGAGACAATTGCGTTGCCTTCATTGTACCTCCCACAATACTGTTAGCCCTCTGCCTCATATACGTTATTATAGCAGTTAATCAGAGCCCGTTGAACTTTGTTTAAACCAGATGCAGACTCAAGTTCAGAGGCTACAGTCTCCACAATTCATTCGCCGGTAACAGAAGCGGAGGAGACAACGACTCAGAGCAACACCACTGAATTCGCATCGGAGGAGCCTACTTTTGATGAAAGCCCTACAACAGGTGAGATATTTACACCACCTCACAAGCCTATAACAATAAGCAGTTACAGGCTCATAGTAAGCAATAAATAACAAAATAGTTTTACAGAGTACGGTAGGTCACAAGGGTATGCAAGGTGAAGGTATAAACGTTTGAAGCACTGGATGGAGACCTAAAGAATGAAAGTCCTGGTTTCGACATAATCAAAAGTAATCCAGTTTCTTTTGGATTAGGGGTAAGAACTAAAACTTTCCTCATCTAAATCTCAGGAAAAACGTCTTTAAGCAACCTGTTCTCGAGTTGCATGAATACCTTTGATCGTCTCCTTGCAAGAAGCTTAGCCACTTCAAGAAGAATTCCCTCGGATCCTGTGGTTTTACCTGGCGTCAGGCGATCTTGGATCTCTTCCACCTCGTCAAGCGTTACGTCAAGAAGCTCCTCAGAGGGAACCTGTATTTACTCACCCGGCCTTAGTAGCTAGTGTGGGAAAAGGCCTGTAAAGACTTCTTTCATGACTTCCAGTGATGGCCCAGGGTCGTGTCAGCCTGAGTCACGCGCGGACTAACAAGGCCTCCGCTCTGGTTGAAGCCTCCGCCAGTAAGCTGGCGACAGAGGCAATGCAGTGATCTCTTCGTAGGGCAGGGAGACGCATGATACTTCGTACACGCTTGAGAGCACCGTCTGAGAACATAGATGCACAGTATGTAGTCTATGTAGAAGTTTGTATTCGAACCGACTGGCTAAGGGTAGCCACTAGCTATGCAACTGATATAGAAGTGGGGATTGCCAGAGTACATCATGACCAGACCAATTAAGTGAGAGGTACTAAAAATTTCTTTGTCGCATACCTCTCGTCGGACCTTTTCAACTTTATCTTCCTATTCCGAGACAAAGTTTTCGAATGGTACGGTACGCGGCGTCTTGAACCTCAATCGAGTTATCCTAAAAACTAGTGTACAGCCTTACATTAGGTACACAAAGGCTTCATGTATATTGTGAAAAACCTTTCTCGAGTGCCACTGCCGTCGGGACGGATAGTCGCCGGACGTCGCCTATCTCTCCATAGAGCTGCGCGCACTGTCTCGAAGATGTGAGCGATAAAGCCCTCGCCCCATTATTCCATAGATACGGGAATAATTCAGCTTAAATCCCTTGCAATGAAAGATTGTGCATTCAACGTCATCGATTTCGGCTGAAGAATACATGCTCTTATTTAGCTTAAATCCCTTGCAATGTACGGTCTTGTATTCAATGGCATATGGTTTCAGGCACAGAACGCATTATACGTAGCGCTCTAATTTGAAATTCTAGAGAGAAAAATTGCATTGGCTTTATTGTTTTTCCCACAATGCTGATACTCTTTTGCATCATCCAATATTAATATTGCAGTTAACCAGAGATTGTTGAACTTTGTTTAAACCAGAGGCAGACTCAATGTTAGAGGCTACAGCCTCAACATCTCATCCACCGACAACAGAAGCGGAGGCGACGCAGGGCAACACCACTGAATTCGCATCGGAAGAGCCTACCTTTGAGGCGGACCCTACAACAGGTAAATATTTATACCGCACCATGAGCTTTTAACAGTAGTCGCTAGAGGCCCATAGCACTGCAATAAATACGAAAGTAGTTTTACAGATTACGGTAGCTCACACAGGTATGAAAAGTCAATATATAAATGTCTGAAGCACTAAATAAAGACCAAAATAGTAAAGACCCTAGTCTAACCAAAATCCAAAGTAATCCAGTGTTGGGGAATTAGGGGTGAGAACTAAAACCGCCCTGTGAACTAAAAATATTCTTTCATGTTGTAATCTGCTCACCAGCTGCCTGAATACCTCCGACCATCTTCTCACAGGAGGCTTAGCCACTCCGAGAGGAATTCCCTCGGATCCTGGGACTTCACCTGGCGTTTTTGAGTCTGTTACACTTTATCGAGCGTTACCTTGGGAACCTTTGCAAGGGGGAACCTGTATTTGCTCGCCCGCCTTCAGTAGCTAGTGTGGAAAAAGGCCTGCAACGACTTTTTTCATGGGTTCCGGTGACAGCCTAGGATCGTGTTAGCCTGAATCGCGCGCGGGCTCTAACAGAGCCTCCGTTTTAATCGGAGCCTCCGCTAGCAGGGTGTAATCCTCGCCCCCTACAAGCCCTTCTGGCTATCTAGGAGTGGGCGCACGTCTAAGTTTACCAGTACCTTGGTGGGTGACATCTAATCCGTAAAGCCCGTGGCGGTCCCGCTGTCTCACAAATCCTGGTCAAAAGCTGGATTATCTTTTGATCCGTCAGTCCTTTGCCCATAAACAAGGATGCCATCTCGCCTATGACCTCTTGCAGCGTCTTTTGGTCCAGGTTATCGCCGGTTTGACCGAGAGCCACTCCCGTGGCCTCTAGAGGGCGTAGCCAAGGAAAGATAACTGTACTTGTGATCACCCGTCGTCTTCCCGACGCTCTCTACCCCACTCTATTTTGAAATTCTAGAGAGACAATTGCGTTGGCTTCATTGTACCTCTCACAATACTGTTAGCCCATTGACTCATCGACGTCATTATCGCAGTTAATCAGAACCCATTGAACTCTGTTTAAAACAGATGCAGGCTCAAAGTCAAAGGCTACAGCCTCAACATTTCATCCGTTGGCACCAGAAGTAGAGGAGACAACGATTCAGAGCAACACCACTGAATTCGCATCGGAGGAGCCTAATTTTGAGGCGAGCCCTATAACAGGTGAGATATTTATACCACCCATCTTATAACAGTAAGCAGTTAGAGGCTTATAGCAGTGCAAACAAAGTAGTTTTACAGATTACGGTAGGTCACAAGTGTATGCAAGGTCAAAGTATAAACGTCCGAAGCACTAGGTGAGGGCAACTTTGTCCACCATAGTGAAATTTATGCAGACTTCTTAATATTATCCCCGTCATTCTTCTCTCTTCTTTAAGAGCATATATTCACTGTGTAATTTGTGTGCAGTTATGCAGCCTTTTTGCATGTACATGCAAATTCTCCACCGTCTTTGCTTATCCATTGTTTCTCACAAAATGTTCTCAATTAGCTTGAATCCCTTGCATTGTAAGGTCGTGTATTTACCGTAATTTTGTTTCGGGTGAGAAACGCATTATATGTAGCACTCCGGTTTATAATTCTAGAAAGACTATTGCAATGGTTCCGTGGTATTCTCCGCATTACTGTTAGACCCTTGCCTCATCGGTATTATTATTTCAGTTCACCAGAGCCCGTCGAAATTGGTTTAAGCCAGATGCAGGCTCAAAGTGTCTCACAAAAACTTCTCACAAAATGTTAACAAAAATGTTAAAAACTCTTACAAAATGTTTTTATTCAGCTTAAATCTCTTGTAACGTAAAATTGTGCATTCAATGTCATATGATTTCAGGCGAGAAGCACATTATACGTAGCATTCTACAGGTAGTTCAATAAGTTCTTAGAATGAAAACCGAGAATTTTCCAAATCATGTTTTTAAATTTTTCTTATTCGATATACTCCTCGAGAAGCTCAATACACTTTTCCCACCGAGATTTCAGAGCTTTCATACCTCTTGAGTAGAATTCCGCGTCGTTAGACTGAAAATAGGCATTGACAGCAGCCTTAACCTCTTCATTGCTGGAAAAACGCTTTCCACTGAGACTATTCTTCAAATGTCCGAATAGGAAATAATCAGAGGGGGCCAGGTCTGGAGAATAGGAGGGTTGTTCAATAAGTTCGAACCTCAGTTGGGCCAGTTTTGCCGATGCTTGCCGGGACTTGTGTGCAGGAGCATTGCCCTGGTGAAACGGGACAACCTTCTTCTGCAAAGCGGGCCGTTTCACGATGAGTTCTTGCTAACCGCAGTCCAACAGTCTTGCATAATATTCTCCTGTGATCGTTTTACAGCTCTCAAGGTAGTCGACCAGCATTATTCTACGTTGGTCTTAAAAAACTGTAGCCATCATCTTTCCGGTCAATGCCGTTGTCCGCACCCTCTTCGGAGGTCCTTCATCAGGTGCACACCATTGGCAAGATGCTTCTTGGGTCTCGGGAGTGTAGTGATGAACCCGGCTTTCATCGACGGTCATGAATCTGCACCAAAAATCCGACAGATTGTTCGACATCTTGGCCAAATTTCGCTGTAAAGCCAAAACAGGCGCGTCTTTTTGGCCTTGGTTGAGCAAATGCGGCAGCCATTTTGCTCTAAGCTCTTTCATCTTCAAGTTTTCGTGTAGGATAAAATGCACACTGCCTAAACTAATCCCTAATGCCTCCGCTATTTCCTTAATGTTCATTCGCTTATCTGTGCCAAGAATTTTTCGCACTTTCTCTACGTTTTCCTCATCAGTTGCCGTTTTTTGGCCTCCTGGACGTAGTTCATCCTCGGTGCTCCTGCGACCTCTTTTTAACACATTAATCCAGTTGCAAACAGTGGCAAAACATGGCGCAGAGTCACTGTACGTCTCGTCTAACTCAATTTTTACTTGGGTCGCATTCCAACCTTTGAGATAAAAATGCTTGATAACCACTCGAAACTCTTTTTTTCTCCATTTTTAAAAATCACGCCGATACGTTGCACGGGAAAAGCTATCAAACGAAATTGCAACGGCCAATCACCATAATATATTGAGTGCTAGCAGTCGAAAAGTTGCAGTTCCTATTAGCGGTGAAAGCGTGCCAAAATTCGAATTCTGAAAAGCTCATTTTAAGAACTTGTTGAACTACCTGTATTTTGAAATTCTAGAGAAACAATTGCGTTGGCTTCATTGTATCTCCCACAATACGGTTAGCCCTATGCCTCATATACGTTATTATAGCAGTTAATCGGAGCCCGTTGAACTTTGTTTAAACCAGATGCACCCTCAAGTTCAGAGGCTACAGTCTCCACAATTCATTCGCCGGTGACAGAAGCGGAGGAGACAACGACTCAGAGCAACACCACTAAATTTGCATCGGAGGAGCCTACTTTTGATTCAAGCCCTACAACAGGTGAGACATTTACACCACCTCACATACCTATAACAATAAGCAGTTACAGGCTCGTAGTAAGCAATAAATAACAAAATTGTTTTACAGATTACGCTAGGTCACAAGGGTATGCAAGGTGAAGGTATAAACGTTTGAAGCACCGGATGGAGACTAGAAGAATGAAAGTCCTGGTTTAGACATAATCAAAAGTAATCCAGTTTTTTGGATTAGGGGTAAGAACTAAAACTTCCCTCCTCTAGACACCAGGAAATATTTTTTCTTTAAGCAACCTGTTCTCGAGTTGCATGAATACCTCCGATCGTCTCCTTGCAAGAAGCTTAGCCACTTCAAGAAGAATTCCCTCGGATCCTGTGGTTTTGCCTGGCATCAGGCCTTCTTGGATCTCCTCCATCTCGCCAAGCGTAACGTCAAGAACCTTCTTAGGGGGAACCTGTGTTTACTCGCCCGGCCTTCAGTAACTAGTGTGGGAAAAAGCCTGTAAAGACTATGAAGAAGTTTGTATAGCTATGCAACTGATATAGAAGTGGGGATTGTCAGAGTAAATCAAGACTAGAACAATTAAGTGAGAGGTACTAAAAATATCTATGTCGCATACCTCTTGTCGGACTTTTTCAACTTTATCTTCCCATTCCGAGACAAAGCTTTCAAATGGTACTGTACGCGGCGTCTTCAATCTCAATCAAGTTATTCTAAAAACTGGTGTACAGCCTTACATTAGGTACACAAAGACTTTATGTATATTGTAAAACATCTTTCTCGAGTGCCACTGCCGTCGGGACGGACAGTCGCCGGAAGTCTCCTACCTCTCCATAGAGCTGCACTCACTGTCTCGAAGATGTGAGCAATAAAGCCCTCGCCCCAGTATAATAGCCGAAACTTCAGATACGGGAATAATTCAGCGTAAATCCCTTGCAATAAAAGATTGTGCATTCAACGTCATCGATTTCGGCTGAAGAATACATGTTCCTATTTAGCTTAAATCCCTTGCAATGTACGGTCTTGTTTTCAATGGCATATTGTTTCAGGCGAGGAACGCATTATACGTAGCGCTCTATTTTGAAATTCTAGAGAGAAAATTGCATTGGCTTTATTGTTTACCCACAATGCTGATACTCTTTTGCCTCATCCACATTAATATTGCAGTTAATCAGAGATTGTTGAACTTTGTTTAAACCAGAGGCAGACTCAATGTTAGAGGCTACAGCCTCAACGTCTCATCCGCCGACAACAGAAGCGGAGGCGACAACGACTCAGGGCAACACCACTGAATTCGCATCGGAAGAGCCTACCTTTGAGGCGGACCCTACAACAGGTGAGATACTTATACCGCCCCATGAGCTTATAACAATAGTAGTTAGAGGCCCATAGCACCGCAATAAATACGAAAGTAGTTTTACAGATTACGGTAGGTCACACAGGCATGAAAAGTCAATATATAAATGTTTGAAGCACTAGATGAACACCACAATAGTGAAAACCTCCTTTGCTTGATCGAAGCCTCCGCCAGTAGGGTGTAATCCTCGCCCCGACGAGCCCTTCTGGCTATCTGGGAGTGGGCGCACGTCTGAGTTTGACCAGTACATTGGTGGGTGATGTCTAATCCGATTAGCCCGTGGCGGTCCCGCTGCCTTGCAAATCCTGGTCAAAAGGTGGAATATTTTTTTAAACCGTCAATTATTTGCCTATAAGCAATGGTGCCGTCTCGCCTATGACCTTTTGAAGCTTCGTTTGGTCCATGTTATCGCCGGTTTGACCGGGAGCCACTCCCGTGGCCTCTAGAGGGTGCAGCCAGAGTAAAATAAATGTACCTGTGGTCACTCATCGTCTTCCTTACGCTCTCTACCCTTCAGGTGTTAACTATAGGGAGGGCGGCTTCGTCCACTATAGTCAGATTTCTGTAGACTTCTAAATATTATCCCCGTCATTATACTTTCTCTTTTCATTAACGTCCAGCGGGTTAACGCGATCTCAATTTTAGAATCGCTTGCCGCATGGTGCAGACCAGCGCTGTTCTAGGCTGAAAGTTAACACGTTTACTTGTACAGGATTGAAATATAATTTGATAAACAAAATATAGATGTTCGGTGTTTTAAAAGCATACATTTGCTGCGTAGTTTGTATGTTACACAGCCGCTTTGCGAGCACACGCAAAATCTCCGTCGTCTTCGCTTGTACATTCGTTTTTCACAAAATGTTTGCATTTAGCTTAAATCCCTTGCAATGTAAGGTCATGCATGAAGCGGCATATGTTTTCAGGCGAGGAACGCATTATACGCAGCACTCTATTTTAAAAATCTAGGGAGACAATTGCGTAGGCTTCATTGTACCTCTTACAATACTGTTAGCCCTTTGACTCATCGACGTTATTATCGCAGTTAATCAGAGCCCGTTAAACTCTGTTTAAACCAGATGCAGGCTCAAAGTCAAAGGCTACAGTCACAACATTTCATCCGTTGGCACCAGAAGTAGAGGAGACAACGATTCAGAGCAACTCCACTGAATTCGCACCGGAGGAGCCTACTTTTGATGCGAGCCCTATAACAGGTGAGATATTTATACCACCCCACAATCCTATTACAGTAAGCAGTTGGAGGCTTATAGCAAACAAAGTAGGTCACAAGTGTATGCAAGGTCAAAGTATAAACGTCCGAAGCACTAGATGAGGGCAACTTCGTCCCTCATAGTGAAATTTACGCAGACTTCTTAATATTATCCCCGTCATTATTTTCTCTTCTTTAAGAGCTTATATTCACTGTGTAATTTGTATTTAGTTATGCAGCCTTTTTGCATGTACATGCAAATTCTCCACCGTCTTCGCTTATCTATTGTTTCTCACAAACTGTTCACAATTAGCTTGAATCCCTTGCATTGTAAGGTTGTGTATTTAACGTAATTTTGTTTCGGGTGAGAAACGCATTATATATAGCACTCCGTTTTATAATTCTAGAAAGACTATTGCATTGGCTTCGTGGTGTTCCCCACATTACTGTTAGCCCCTTGCCTCATCGGCATTATTATTTCAGTTCACCAGAGCCCGTCGAAATTGGTTTAAGTCAGATGCAGGCTCAATATGTCTCACAAAAACTTCTCACAAAATGTTTTCATTCAGCTTAAATCTCTTGCAATGTAAAATTGTGTATTCAATGTCATATGATTTCAGGCGAGAAACGCATTATACGTAGCACTCTATTTTGAAATTCTAGAGAGACAATTGCGTTGCCTTCATTGTACCTCCCACAACACTGTTAGCCCTCTGCCTCATATACGTTATTATAGCAGTTAATCGGATCCCGTTGAACTTTGTTTAAACCAGATGCAGGCTCAAGTTCAGAGGCTACAGTCTCCACAATCCATTCGCCGGTAATAGAAGCGGAGGAGACAACGACTCAGAGCAACACCACTGAATTCGCATCGGAAGAGCCTACTTTTGAGGCGAGCCCTATAACAGGTGAGATATTTATACCACCCCACAATCTTATTACAGTAAGCAGTTAGAGGCTTATTAGTTTTACAGATTACGGTGGGTCACAAGTGTATGCAAGGTCAAAGTATAAACGTTTGAAGCACTAGATGAGGGCAACTTCGTCCGTCATAGTGAAATTTACGCAGACTTCTTAATATTATCACCGTCATTATTTTCTCTTCTTTAAGAGTTTATATTCACTGTGTAATTTGTGTTTAGTTATGCAGCCTTTTTGCATGTACATGCGAATTCTCCACCGTCTTCGCTTATCTATTGTTTCTCACAAAATGTTCACAATTAGCTTGAATCCCTTGCATTGTAAGGTTGTGTATTTAACGTAATTTTGTTTCGGGTGAGAAACGCATTATATATAGCACTCCGTTTTATAATTCTAGAAAGACTATTGCATTGGCTTCGTGGTGTTCCCCACATTACTGTTAGCCCCTTGCCTCATCGGCATCATTATTTCAGTTTACCAGAGCCCGTCGAAATTGGTTTAAGTCAGATGCTCAAAGTGTCTCACAAAAACTTCTCACAAAATATAGAATTTTTTTTAAATATTCTTACAAAATGTTTTCATTCAGCTTAAATCTCTTGCAAATCTGTGTGTTCAATGTCATATGATTTCAAGCGAGAAACGCATTATACGTAACACTCTATTTTGAAATGCTAGAGAGAAAATTTCGTTGGCTTCATCATATACATTATTATAGCAGTTAATCGGAGCCTGTTAAATTTTGTTTAAACCAGATGCAGGCTCAAGTTCAGAGGCTACAGTCTCCACAACTCATTCGCCGGTAACAGAAGCGGAGGAGACAACGACTCAGAGCAGCACCACTGAATTCGCATCGGAGGAGCCTACTTTTGATGCGAGCCCTACAACAGGTGAGATATTTACACCACATCACAAGCCTATAACAATAAGCAGTTACAGGCTCATAGTAAGCAAAAAATAACAAAATAGTTTTACAGATTACGGTAGGTCACAAGGGTATGCAAGGTGAAGGTGTTGACGTTTGAAGCACTGGATGAAGGCTAAAAGAATGAAAGTCCTGGTTTAGACTAGAAGTAATCCAGTTTTTTGGATTAGGGGTAAGAACTAAAACTTCCCTCCTCTAGACCCCAGGAAAAAATTATTTTTTAAGCAACCTGTTCTCGAGTTGCATGAATACCTTTGATCGTCTCCTTGCAAGAAGCTTAGCCACTTCAAGAAAAATTCCCTCGGATCCTGTTTTCACCTGGCGTCAGGCGTTCTTGGGTCCCTTCCACCTCGTCAAGCGTTACGTCGGGAACCTGTATTTACTCGTCGGCCTCAGTAGCTAGTGTGGGAAAAGGCCTGTAAGGACTTCTTGCATGACCTCTGGCGACAGAAGAAATGCAGTGATCTCTTCGTAGGGGCCAGGCAGGGAGACGCATGATACTTCGTACACGCTTGAGAGCACCGTCTAAGAACATAGACGCGTAGTATGTAGTCTAGGTAGAAGTTTGTATTCGAACCGACCAGCCACTAGCTATGCAACTGATATAGAAGTGGGGATTGTCAGAGTAGATCAACCCAGACCTATTAAGTGAGAGGTACTAAAAATATCTATGTCGCATAACTCTCGTCGGACTTTTTCAACTTTATCTTCCCATTCCGAGACAAAGCTTTTGAATGGTACTGTACGCGGCGTCTTCAACCTCAATCGAGTTATCCTAAAAACAGGTGTACAGCCTTACATTAGGTACACAAAGGCTTCATGTATATTGTGAAACACCTTTCTCGAGTGCCACTGCCGTCGGGACGGATAGTCGCCGGACGTCCCCTATCTCTCCATAGAGCTGCGCGCACTGTCTTGAAGATGTGAGCAAGGAGGAACTCCAGATACGGGAATAATTCAGCTTGAATCCCTTGCAATGAAAGATTGTGCATTTAACGTCATCGATTTCGGCTAAAGAATACATGATATGCACCTCTATTTTGCAATTCTAGAAAAATTTGCATTGCCTACACTGTCTTCCCTACTATACTGTTAGCCCTTTGCTCCATCAACATCTTTATCGCATTTAACCAGAGTCCGCTGAATGTTGCTTAAACCAGGTGAACCCTCAGCATCAGAGATACTAGCCTTTACATTGGATTCGCCGACAAAAGAAGCAGAGGAGACAAAGTCTCAGGGCAACGCCACTGAATCCACATCAAAGGGGCTTACTTCTGAGGCAAACACCACAACAGGTGAGAGGTTTATGTCGCGCTTCGAGCATAGAACAGCAAGCAGCTATAGGCATATGATAGTGTGGTAGGCAAAATTTAAATAATTTACAGACTACAGTAGGTCAAACTATAAATGCTCGAAGTACTAGGTCGTCTAAAATATTAAAAAAAACCTGTTTTAAACGTAATCCGAATCATCCAGTTATTTCGGCTAAATGTTGCGATAGCTGCCTGTGTCACCCGTTTACAGTGTATAAGCAAGTCATGCCGTACCCCCCTATAATAACACTCTAAAATAAACTTAGGATTCACTTTGCACAATGTAGCCGTGATAGCATTAAGATTACTGATGCTAAGAGGTTCGTTAGTTCCATCCGCAGAGTAGGATGAGACACAGCGTGTTTGAGGACCTAAGTCGGATTGAAGGAGTTACAGGCTCATAGTACTGTAGTAGTAGCTCATAGTACGGTCTCACAATGCCTTACAAGATTGATTCGTTTTATATCCCAAACATAGACTTCGTATTGCAAGCACTCTAATAATGCCCGACATGTGCATGAGCGGTGTCTGCCCCTTTGCCTAATTTACAGTTTTATCGCAATTAACCAATGCCCGTTAAATATTGCCTAAATCAGATAAAGGTTTAACATCAGAGGAACTAGACTCCAAATCTGATCCGCCGACAACAGAAGCAGACGATGCAAGACAGGTTCAGGCCAACACCAGTAAATCCGCATTGCAGGAACCTACCTCTAAGACAAGCCCTACAACAGGTGAGAGTTTTATGATGCCCCATTCTACTCCATGGTTAAGCCGTAAAACGATTATATTCTTCTGTACCTTCCCCATCGTGTCAAAGGCACAGATAACGCGGTAGGCCGATGGGTCTGCCCTTCTATCAGGTTTAGGGGTTAGAACTAAGGCGGTTGAGACTCAACGTCTTTTAGACTCTATTACTAGTTTGAAGGAAACTTCTCACAAAATGTTAAAAACATTTAAAACATTCTTACAAAATGCTTTCATTCAGCTCTAATCTCTTGCAGTGTAAAATTGTGTATTCAACGTCATATTATTTCAGACAAAGAATGTATTATACGTAGCACTCTATTTTAAAATACTAGAGAGACAATTGCGTTGGTTTCATTGTATTTCCCACAATACTGTTAGCCCTCTGCCTCATCTACGTTATTGTCGCAGTTAATCAGAGTCCGTTGAACTTTGTTTAAACCAGATGCAGGCTCAAGTTCAGAGGCAACGGTCTCCACAATTCATTCGCCGATAACAGAAGCAGAAGCGACAACGACTCAGAGCAACGCTACTAAATTCGCATCGGAGAAGCCTACTTTTGAAGCAAGCCCTACAACAGGTGAGTTATTAATACCACCTCACAAGCCTATAACAATAAGCAGTTACAGGTTTATAGTAAGCAATACATGACTAAATAGTTTTACAGATTACGGTAGGTCGCACATACATGCAAGGTCAAAGTATAAACGCTTGAAGCACTAGATGGAGACTAAAATAATAAAAATCCTGCTTTAAACGTTATCCAAAATAATCTAGTTCTTTTGAGTTAGTGGTGAGAACTAAAACCGCCCGTTAGGAACGCCAGACGTTAGGAAAGATTCCTACCTTTAGCAATCTGTTCACGAGTTGTTTGAATACCTCCGATCATCTCCTTGCAAGAAGCTTACTTACTTCGAGAAGAATTCCGTCGGATCCTGTGGCTTTACCTGGCGCAAGGCGGGTAAGGCCTTGTTCTGAGGCTGTTCTTCCTCATCGAGCGTTACTTCTGGAACCTCGTCAGGGAAACCTGTATTTGCTTGCCCGCCCTCAGTAGCTAGTGTAGGGAAAGGCCTGCAAATATTTTTTTCATGATCTCCGGTGAATGCTCAGGGTCGTGTCAGTCTGAGTCGAGCGCGAGCTCTAACAGAGGCTCTGCCCTGATCGAAGCCTCTGTCAGTAGGCGGTAGTCCTCGCCCCGACGAGCCCTCTTAGCTATCTAGGAGTGGACGCGGGTGTGCATCTGGTTGGTTCATGCGCATATCCTCCAAGCCTCCGCAACGTCTGAATTTTACAGTACCTTGGTGGGTGACGTCTAATCCGGTTGGCCTGTGGCGGTTCTGCTGCTCCGCAAATCCTGGTCAAAAACTGGATTATTTTTTGACACATCCTTTGCTTACTAATAAGGGTATCCATCTCGCGTATAACCTCTAGCAGCTTCGTCTTGTCCAGGCCACCGTCGGTTTGACCGGGAGCCGCTCCCGTGGTGTCTGGAGGGCGTAGCTAGAATGAAATAAATATTTCTATGGTCAATCATCGTTCGCTCGACGCTCTTCACCCTCCAGGTGTTGACCATAGGCTTTGTCCATCATAGTAAGATTTATGTAGACTTCTAAATATCATTCCCGTCATTCTTCGTTTCCATTAGAAGCTTACATCACTGCGTAATTTGTATGTAGTTACGCAGCTTCTTTGCGTGCACACTCAGATTCTTCGCCGTCTTCGCTCCTCTTTTTGTCTCCCACAAAATGTTCTCATTTAGCTTAAATCCCTTGCAATGTACGGTCTTGTATTCAATGTCATATGGTTTTAGGCGAGGAACCCACTATACGTAGCGTTCTATTTTGAAATTCTAGAGAGAAAATTGCATTGGCTTTATTGTTTTCCCACCATGCTGATACTCTTTTGCCTTATCCACATTAATATTACAGTTAACCAGAGATTGTTGATTTTTGTTTAAACCAGAGGCAGACTCAAGGTTAGAGGCTACAGCCTCCATATCTCCTCCACCGACAACAGAAGCGGAGGCAACAACGACTCAGGGCAACACCACTGAATTCGCATCGGAAGAGCCTACCTTTGAGGCGGACCCTACAACAGGTGAGATATTTATACCGCCCCACGAGCTTATAACAGTAGTAGCTAGAGGCCCATAGCACTGCAATACATACCAAAGTATTTTACAGATTGCGGTAGGTCACACAGGTATGAAAGGTCAAAATAAAAATGCTTGAAGCTCTAGATGAAGACCAAGTTAGTAAAGACCCTAGTCTAACCAAAATCCAAAGTAATCCAGTTTTGGGGAGTTAGAGGTGAGAACTAAAACCGCTAACATCTGAACTCAACAAAATATTCTTTCATTTGGTAATCTGCTCACAATTTGCCTGAAAACCTCCGACCATCTTCCCACAAGAGGCTTAGTCACTTCGAGAGGAATTCCATTGAATCCTGGGACTTGACCTGGCGTTTTTGGGCCTGTTATACTTTATCGAGCGTTGCGTCGGGAACCTCCGCAGGGGGAATCTGTACTTGCTCGCCCGCCTTTAGTAGCTAGTGTGGAAAAAGGCCTGCAACGACTTTTTTCATGGGTTCCGGTGATAGCCTTGGATTAGAGCCCGCATCGCGCGCGGGCTCTAACAGAGCCTCCGTTTTGATGACGCCTCCGCTAGCAGGGTGTAATCCTCGCCCCCGACGGGTTCTTCTGGCTATCTAGGAGTGGACGCACGTCTAAGGTTACCAGTACCTTGGTGGGTGACGTCTAATCCGTTAAGCCCGTGGCGGTCCCGCTGTCTCGCAAATCCTGGTCAAAAGCTGGATGATCTTTTGATCCATCAGTCCTTTGCCCATAAACAAGGGTGCCATCTCGCCTATGACCTCTTGCAGCGTCTTTTGGTCCAGGTTATTGCCGGTTTGACCGGGAGCCACTCCCGTGGCCTCTAGAGGGCGCAGCCAGGGAAAAATAAATGTACTTGTGGTCTTCCCGACGCTCTCTACCCTCCAGCTATTAACCATAGGGAGGGCGGCTTCGTTCACCATAGTCAGATTTCTGCGGACTTTTAAATAATATTCTTGTTATTATACTTCTTCTTTTAAGAGCGTATATTCACTGCGTATTTTGAAATTCAATAGAGACCATTGTGTTGGTTTCGTTAATACTGTTTGCCCTTTGCCTCATCCACATTATTATCGCAGTTAACCAGAGCCCATTGCACTTCATTTAAATTAGATGCAGGCTCAATGTCAGAAGCTCTGGCCTTAACATCTCCGGCAACAGAAGCAGAGGAGACAACGACTCAGGGCAATAACACTGAATTGGCATCGGAAAAGCCTACTTTTGAAGCGAGCCTTACAACAGGTGAGATATTTATACCGTTTCACGAGCTTATAGCAGTAAGCAGATAAAGACCCATACCAATGCAATAAATAAAAAAGTAGTTTTTCAAATAATGAAGTAGAGATTACGGTAGATCACAATGGTATTAAAGGCCAAAGTATAAATTATTGAAGCACGAGATAGAGACTAAAATAGTGAAAATTCTGGCTTAAACATAATCCAAAGTCGTCTTTTAAATTAGAAGTGAGAACTAAGACCGCCCTCCTCCAGACCACAGAAAAGATTCCTGTACTTAGCAAACTGTTTGCGAGTTGCCCAAATATATTTGGCCATCCCATTTCAAGAGCCTTAGACATTTCGAGAAAAATTCCATCGGGCCCTAGGACTAAGCCTAGCGCCAGGCGTTCTTAGGCGTGTTCCCCCTCATCGAGCGTTACGTCGGGAATCTCCTTTTAGCGCCAGGCGTTCTTAAGCCCATTCCATGAACGTTACGTTGGAAACCTACTCAGGGGGAACCTGTATTTGCTCGCCCGCCTTCAGTGTCTAGTGTGGAAAAAAGCCTACAACGGCTTCTTTCATGAGTTCCGGTGACGATCCAGGAGCGTGTTAGCGGATCTTGTTCATAATGACCGGCAAGGCAGGTCCCAAAGGTCCACTTCTACCGAACCTATGAGTTTCTTTCTCTTGTTTATAAGTAGTACGGCCACCGTCGGTTTTATCGGAAAGCCTCACAACCGTTGTCTCCTCCGTCGTCATCGCTGGTTTATCTATTTCTCACATCATTCTCTCATTTAGCTTAAAACTCTTGCATGTAGCACTTTGGTGAAGAGAAGGAGTGGCGTGCTTGTGCTAACGCAGAATGTTGAAACTCATCAGGGGGACCCAATAAGCTGCATCTCGTTCACACTACTTCTGGCCGATCTTATTCAATATGTGCGCCAAGAGTTTCAACATGCCGCGGTAGTAATGAATGCTGATGACATCGTTGTTGTCCACCGCAGCAATCGTGCCATCTCGCGCAATACCGCCATACTCACGTAAAACCAGGGCAAATAAGTTTTGTCGCGGAGGACGTTTAGCTGCAAACGACGTTATTCGTTGCTGTGGGAGGCCATCAGAGTTTATAAACTCTTTCCCATACTTGGATCTCCGGAATCATTATAAGGGGAACGTCATTCACTGCACACATCAAGGACAGTTGGCGTATAATTTAGACGGAGTGTGGCAACACCCATCTCAAGCGAATTGTAGTTTGCTTGAGAAGTGCTTTGCGCCGATGGTGGAGATGCTTCGATTTAGGCTGCGTATGCCTGTGATGGAGCCACTTAACCAACCAGTCCTTTGAAGAGTGGCGATGTAAAGTCACGGACGCAGCGACGGAGGAAAAAGCGCTCGAAGTCGTTAGATCTCCTTGGTTGAGAGCCGGGGTGGCCTGTGATGACAGGCACGGGTATACCAGTTACATCGTGCACGGTTTCCATCACCTCGTATGCCCCTGTAAGGAGTTTCATGAAGACTATAGTACTCCGTGTATTTTTCGATTCTGCTCGCAGCAATGCGCTAAGTACTACTTGGTTGATTGTCAGGCACTGCAATTAAGATCTTTGTACTTCTTCTCTCGGTGGAACGGCAGGACAACAAATAATTATGTTTAATAATAACTTGGACTATCTTATACATGCTCTATTTAAGTAAAATAAATGTGACTGATTGATAGATCGATTTATTTTAGATCACAGACCTAGACTCCTGTTGCAAGCATTTTTATATTGCCCAACATGTATGAGTGATGTGAGATATACCGCCCGCAGCTTGCCTCCGTGCCACTTTGGTGCCGGAAGAAGGCACCTTCTTCAGCGAAGTTTCAGGCTGACTTTCTAAATGTTCTCCACGTCATTCAAGTTTTTCTTCTAAAACCGTACTGATTGCATCTTAAGTGACCTGCAGCAACAATGGATAGTCAGGTGCATATAAAACAGAGGCAAATATCGCGACAAGCAAAACTTCCCCTAACTCTTTGTCGTGAACTATTCCATAGCCGAAAAATATACGACATCACAGGAATAATAATTGATTAAATCTATTGCATATATTTGTGATGTCTGATATTATCCGCTTTTACAATGCGTCTTTATTTGCTTTATGAAAATGCAATTGTTCCATACTTTCATTTGCACTATACCATACTTATCGTTGCTGCTATGAAATATCTTAATACCATTGGCGCGCTCGCAATACAGCTTTTATCAGGCTCTAGGAGACCGTAAGGTTTTAGCTATTCACTTGGCCCAATTTCTACAAAAGGCAATAATATTTGCCTCATCCACATTGCTATCGCAGTAAGCCAGAGCCCGTTCAATGATGTTTCAACCAGGTGAAGGGTTAAGGTCAGAGGCTACAGCCTTAGCCTCTGATCCGCCGGCAACAGGAGCAGAGGAGACAAAGACTCGGGGCAGCACCACTGAATTCGCATCGGAGGAACCAACTTCCGTGGCAACCCCTACAACAGGTGAGATATTTATGCTGCTCCACGAGCAAGAACAGTTAGCAGCTAGCGGAACGTGCTCTAAGCCCTTCCGATAGCCGCCTGTGTCACCTTTTCAGAGTCTATGCATGTCGTATAAAGGCACTCCAAAGTACACTAAAGTATACGAGCACTACTACTCGTACTTGGCACAATGCAGCCATGATGGCTGTGACCATTGCTGCTAAGAGGCCCCTAGTGCCATCGACGCTCTCGTAATGCAAGTTGAGACTCAGCATATTTTAGGCTTCAAATAGACTTTAGAGGACTCCTTCAGATGTCACCATCATTGGTCTCAAAATCCCTCGACAAACAGATTGCTTCACAGACAGATCACAGACGTAGACACCCTGTATTACAAACACTTTTATAATGCCGGACATGTGTTTGAAGCGCTCTAGACGCGTGAACCCCCCTTCCTTTATGTTGTCTACGTTGATATATATAAATATATTTTGGCGAAACTGTCTTTAACACTCTTAGCACTCTACATCGTCATAGACTATTCTATAGTCGATCTTCAACATAGGGACAACTGTAACCTGTTTGCCCCACATAATGATCGCAGCTAATTAGAACTTATTGAATGTTATTGAAACCAGATGAAGGCTCAACATTAGAGGCACCAGCCTCAACTGCTAATTCACCTACAACAACTGATTCACCAACAGAAGAAGAAGAGATAAAGATTCACAGCAGCACCACTGAATGGGCATCGGCTGAGCCTACTTCTGTGGTGATCCCTACAACAGGTGAGAGACGTATGTTTCCCCACAAGTATACAGTAGTAAGCAGTAATAACAAAAGTCACCTTGTAGATTACACTAGGTCAAGAGGAAGTATACATATGCGGAACAACTGATTTCAGTATGAATACTAAGAGAATGGAATTCTGCTCTCTAGATAGTCTAAAAAGACTAGATATAGATGCTAGCCATTGCTACCTGGGTCGCTTATCTTCAGCGTCTAACCAAGGCGTGCCGCACCCTTTACAACGGCACTTTTAGGATACCTGAGAGAAATTTTTCACAATGAAACCGTGCTAACATTAACCATTGCTGCTAAGAGCTCTCTTGGAACCGCAGGTCATGCAGGTTGTAGCGTTCTTGTAATGCAGGTTGAGACTCAGCGTCCCTCGGGCTCTAGGAAATGTTGACGAAATCCTTCAAATTGCACACAGGCGATCCCAAAATGCCTAGACGGATTTGTTCCTTTCAGATCACGGGCGCAAACTCCGTATTGCAAATGCTCTAGTAAAGTTCGACTCTTTCTACAGACACGAACAAGGAATTTCGCATACACATTTGAGGCTTTTAGATTCACGTTTGCACCAACTTAACATTTCGCACTCTCTAGGCGCTTGTCTATTGATAACGGCTACCTGTTGTTAACATGCACTTTTACATTGTTACAGAGATGGTGTTTGATGCTCACTATACAACCATATATGGTAAGTACTATAACAGTGTGGTTTTTCTCTTCTTTCATAAGTGGATTAGTTGTATTTTGCGCGCGTGCATATGAGCAGCAAGAGACGAACATACACGAAAGATTGCACGCCTCATACGCTAAAATCCTCTTCCTTTCATCTAAGATATTACCCTGACAGTGCACTTGCTTCCGCTTACTTTGATGCTGGAAGAAAGAATACTTTCTTTAGCACATTCTTAGGCCTATCTCCTTTAATGATGTCATCCCGATCTGATATCATTTCTCATTCCACACCCCCCAGAAATAATTCAGCTTTTCATTGAGCTTAAAACCTCTGCAATGTAAACATGTGCATTCAATGTCATTACAAGAGAAGAAATACAATTACGCTGTCTCATCTAAGAAATGTATAAGTGTTTGTTTTAAAATCAACAATCCACATTTGAAAGCCAGATTTCGTTAATTATGCAACCTTATGTATAAAAAGTACAGCAATTTGTACAGCCCAGCTGACACTGAGTAAAAACTGAGCGCGTGTTAGTTTGGGGAGATCAAAGTACAACAAATGTGCTGGCATTTTTGGGTACATTCATATAATTTGACGAAATCTTGGCTATTGCTCCACTCCTAAACGGTAAGATGCCACCGGATAGTGGAGCGGTATGACGGCGAAAACTTCGCATCAGGGAAGCTCGACGGAATCGTTTTTGGCAAGCCGCTTTATGGGATGCACGATAGGGTTTGTTAGTTCTGCCTTTTCTACAGAAGAGCAACCCACTTCGCAACATTCTTGCACCAGCTCGGGGAGGCGTATCGAAACACTACAGCGAGATGCAAAAATCTCGTGCTTATTCACGATAATGATGATCATGACAATCGATGATCACGACATAATACGACATAAGGGCTCCCGCCCGCACTATCTTGTAGCCACGGCCAAATAACGAAAACTGAGGTTTCAAATAGAAATAATCGTTGTCTACCCTGAGAGCGAGTAAAGGCAACACTGATTATAAATTTTATTTCCGCTGTTGTTGTTAGCATTTTCCTTATTATCTAGTTTCAGCGCATGCATATTTTATATCTACAATAGTGGTCTTCCGACCCTAAGAAGACAGAGAAGCACAGTGACGGTAGGCACGCGTTGTCTACTCGATCCTGGGCGCAGTTATCACAATAAAGATTGCCGAAAATATTCCACATTGCAGCCTCTTTAGTTTTGATGCGCGCTGCTTATGACACGCTGCGGGAGCATTATGGACGACTAAAGTTAACCGTTCTAAGTATTGACGGTTGCACTACTCCCTTCAAACGGATCGTTTATCATTCCAACAGCGATTTAGCAAGATCAGAGCACGTACAAAACCCTTATATATATATATATATATATATATATATCTTTATATATCTATATGTATACAGTATATATGTATTTGGCCGTGGTACAGATTAGTGCGGGCGGGAGCCCTTATGTCTTTATGTCGTGATCACGACTGTCATGTAATCATTATCGCCCACGTAGCTCTCCGCGGATCTTCTAAAGCACTAGGCTTGGACGGGATTTGTCTTTCGTCCCTCCGTAAATTTCCGTTAGAAGTAGTCTGTTGTATTCTTAACATACTATTAATTAGCGACATTGCCTCAGCCCATGAAACTGCTCGCTTAGCGTTCATCCCTAAAATTAACAATGCCACATCCCCAAGCGACTTGCGACCCCTATCTATTAGTTCATATTTACAACGAACGCTTAACAAAATTATCTCTAGACGCCTCCAGAACTCTATTCAGCTTCTCCCAATCCAGCGAGCGTTTCTCCCCTATAACGGTACCTTCGAGAATCTTTCGCGGTACAACTTTGCTTTAGAAACGCCGCCCAATCACCGGATTGACCACAGTTCAGCGGAGCACAAGCAAAACACGACCGCACGGCAGTGCGATCAGCTGATGGTTCTCCCCTATAATGGTACCTTCGAGAATCTTGCGGTTCTGAATGGTATCCTTAACGATGCCAAGTCTGCAGGACGTGAGCTCAGACTCGCCTCAATCGACCTCCGTAAGGCGTTCGACATGGTGAGTCATGACTCCGTCCTGGGGTCACTCCGGACTCGCGGATACCCGGAGGTATTCTTAATTATATCGAACGCTTGTACCTCTCATCTAAAACTCTCATGAATTTGGACAAGAATGTCGCACATTTGGCCAAACTAGGGGTGTTAGGCAGGGAATCCTCTGTCCCCCTTTTATTAATCTAGTTTCGACGACATTCTTTAAATTAGACAAACAATATCTGCCATTACTGCGGACTTCCGCGTTATTGCGAGCTTTGCGATGATCTCATCATCCTAGCCTCGCATGCGAAATCTACTGACCAGCTTTAGATTGCGGACCATTTGAAATCCGGCTTATTAATACTGATGACCCGGACTCGTGCCAGGGGGGCGCAGCTTCCTCCGGCATGAATATCCGCGCCAGAGGAGCCTAGTCCAAATGAAGCTTTTAATATCTCTAATATTAGAATAAACTGCTGCCGCCGGGTGGGGATTAATACTAATAAGAGCTTACTACCCCACATATTTAATAGGAAGGAAGGTAAAGGTTTTATCTATACCGTACTAGAATTTACGTGGAGATCGGCAAATGCCAGCTAAAGGTATGAGCTGATCGATGGAGATATCTTGGGGTCGACTTTGACAGCAATGGCAGAGTTGACTTTCACCAAGGATATATCCCTTAATTACTCAACAGACTCACGATAGCCTCCCCTTAAACCCCACCAAACGACTCCTATTTTTTGAAAGACTTTCTCATTCCCCGTCTTCTATATAAACTGGTCTTCCGTGCTCAGACTATCTTACGCACTCCTTAGCGACCTAGATAAAGAGATCAGAAAGGTTGTTAAGTCGAAATGACTTAAGCCCGAAAACTCGGTGCCGAACGCCTACCTGTATACGCACACAGCACACGGCGGTCTGGACATCCCCTGCCTCCAAACATTCATTCCCAGACTCCGCCTCTCCCGCCTGACAGCACTACAACACTCCACGCACCTTGGGGTCCAATGGATGCACTCAAACCGAGCACTTCAAAAAAGATCTTGCGAAAACAAGACTTGCGAGCGCTTGGGAACCTCCATTGAGACCGCCACACAAGAGACCGATTACTGGTCTCAACAACTACACAACACGTTCGATGGGGCACATTTTAAAAAAGCACACGAAACGCCCTTTGTACATTACTGGATTAAGGGTATGTCCTACCTATCTGGAAAGGAGTATTTAAACCTATCAAAGCTCAGGATCAACGCACTACCAACGCGTGCCAGATTGGCCAGGGGACGCCCGGGCTACAAGAAACGTTGTAGGCACGGGTGTCATGCGCCTGACACGTTAGCTCATGTCGCTCAGTTGTGCGATACAACACACAAACAAACCATAAAGAGATGGTGGAGCTCCCCGACCCGCAAAAACCTCGCAGATTCGGATTCGTCACTATCTCTATGAGTGGTGTATGGGACTTCGAATCTGCGAGGACGCTCTTGGGGCTCGGCGCCACGAAGAGGAATCTTATGGATCTCACCGTTTTAACTTTGCAAGGGACCTTGAGGATATACCGCTCGCACCGGGTCCATAAAAGTGGGGGCTACCATCAAGCAAGGACACGGACAACTGATTCTTAACTTCACGTGACACCTTTTTACCATCATTTTTATTAAGGCGAGCACTGCCGAGTGTGCAAACGTATTGTAAATGATTAATAAATCATCACAATATTTTCTATATATATATATATATATATATATATATATATATATATATATATATATATATATATATATGCATATTTAGATATATACATATATATATATATATATATATATTACGGTACACAGCTACTACTGCTAAAAGGCATTCAGCGTTTTGCATGTTAACATTTACCTCTGCAACAATTCCAATATCTCATTGTTTGGTTTTAAGTGTTGTTTATACGGAATTCCAGTTTCTATAAGAACCTGTAGCAACAATGATGTACGGTCAGGTGCAGGCGAAACAGATGCACAGTTTGCGACAAGCAAAACTCTTTTAACCCATCGTCGTAAACTATTTTTGAGTCGATTTTCAATCAAATGTAAACAGTTTGCCATATGTCCCGTCTACACAATTCTCGCAGCTAACTTGAACCTGTTGGACGTTGTTTAAACCAGATAAAGTCTCAGCGTCAGAGGCGCCATCCTCAATAGCTGATTTGCCCACAACACAAGCAGACGAGAGGACGACTCAGGGCAGCACCAATGAATCCGCATTAGAGAAGCCTAATTTTGAAACGGGCTTTACAACAGGTGAGAGACTTATGCTTCCCCACGAGCATACAGCATTAAGAAGTTAGCTGCCTATAGCTGAGCAGTAGAAGACAATAAAGTCATTTTGCAGATTATAGTATGTCAAAAAGGAATATAAATGTACGAATCAACTAATTGAGTTAAGAATACTATATTTGTAAAACCCAGCTCTAAAGATAGTTCAAAAGAAATTAACATATATGCAAGCGATAGCCGCCCATTTCGCCTGCTTTTAGTGACTAGGCAAGTGGTCCCGCACTTCTTAAAATTGTAAGTCTGTTTTATTAATAACATGTACGATGACCATGACTTAATCATGACGTAACGCTAAAGTCTGTGTACGGTTTCATAAAATAAAGAAAGATAAACTAACACTTTCAAGATACACTTGGGATTCACTTTGGGCAACTGATATATATATGCGTTTATAGGGCAACTGATATATATGCGTTGCAATATATATGCGTTTTTTTAACCGTGTTATAGTGTCTCAATCGACAACAGCGGGTGAGTCATCAATGGAGTCCAGTCGGATCTCTTTTGAGATCCCTTCGGCCACATAGGCGTAAGGACCGGGATCAAACACAGCAGCAGAAGCGGCAAGGACAGCTGGCTGGCATCCATCAATATGCCGACATTGTGTTTACAATCTTCTACCGCAACGGCTGAATGTTGGCAGTTACGTGATGCGTTACGTAGATCACGGTTATGTTGATCTCGACAACTCACTTTGGAACGGTCGACTCCAATTTGTCTTCTACTCGAAGCTGTTTTTTTAAACAGCTATCAATGCTTGTAAATTTTAACACATACTTGACTTTGACCTGAATTTTAACACATACTAATCTATTGATCTAAGGCCATGGGCACTAATGGCAACATATACAATTAACTATTATCGTCCCTGCGGGGCAGGAAGAGGGGCATTATATATTGTTTCTATTGCACACCGGTGGCGACATATGATTCAAATATTGCTGCACAAAACTGTTTTGTTTGGGTTTTATCGCACATATCTCTGACGCAGCATTTTTCGCCCGGAAGTAGTACGTAGAAGCTGATTTGTGAGCGGCATTATTAGTTTATCGTTGTTTCTGTGAAGGCTCGTACTGTACTATCCAAAATATTGCGGATGCAAAAGTACAAGTCTTTCAAGTTCGGGCCGCACATCATGTCTAGGCCGACATGTTATCATTGTGTGTCAGAAGTCTTGGCGGGATGCCGCATTTGGATAAGAATGGCTTTCAGGCGGCGCCGAAGAAAATAAGTGAATTTTCTTTTTTTATAATTTGAGTTTCATGTTTTGTACACAGTTTGCATATTTTCACGTTGTGTGAGTGCGATAACAGATACACTAAATGACGTATTTGTAGTAGCTTTTTAATGGAGTTATGAATATAACTCAGCGATGATAATAGCTGCGCAGAACGAAAGCAAACGATGAGCAAACTTATTCAATATGACTACTACGCTACAGAAAAATCAATAAATGACGACGAAATCCACTACCAGGTCCAGCCGTGCTTGTTTTATTACCTTGTTATACTCACTGAAACGAGGTTTAGTGGTAGAACATGCCCTGCTATTCACGTTGTATTTTGTAGAATTGCATATGTGCGAAACAACCAACATTCTCGTTTCTATAGGTGAACATATTTAGCTCCTCTTTCATAGTGGCCGAATTATTAGTTCTGCAATGAGCCCACACCACTATCCAGGTGTCTTTCATAGAGAATTCATGGACAAAGGTCAGTACCCCGATCCTTATGACGTACGTCATTATATAGGCTTTAATTACTTTGAAGTATTTTGCTGCAGAAGTCTAACGAAAACATAATTACTTTTGCAGGCCGACGACTCCTCACATGATTTACGGAGATACAAACAATTTACTATTTATGTTGGCTTTATTGTTTCTTTGTTTGTTGCTTGCTCTACTTGAGCCAGCTAGCGGAATGTTTATCGAATGTTTGACTAACATTAATAAAAGAAACAAGAATAAAAACAAAATTGGTCCAGATAACAAATTAACTTTCATTTTCTGTTTTTAAATTATTTTATTGTGACAGATGCATAAGTTTGTTCTCCTTGGTCTGAGGCAATATAGGAACTCACTACAGTTAGCAATTTAGAGTCAGTAATGCTGATCTCTCGCTATGTCGTCCGATTGTATTTTTTGTTTTAGTAGAATCTCCACACGTGTTACGATCAACAGATTGTCAAAAATTAAACACCACAGCCAATGCTCGGCTATAACAGAGACGAAAATGTAAGCGCGTTAGACACTCGTTTTAAGCCTAATGTGAAATATTTGTACAAATATGCATTTAAAAACTTCAAAAAAGGCTAGACATAGCAAACTCGGATGCGTAACGCTAATACGAATGAGATCTTTAATAAAGACTCAGCGTTCGATATTAGTACCATATATATACAAAGCAGACATAGCAAATTCAGATGCGTAACGCTATTAAGAATGAGATATTTAATAAAGACTCGGCGATTGATATTAGTATTATATATATATATATATATATATATATACAAAGCGTCAAAAAAAGTTTCGAGGGCCATATAAGATATTGTAGAGCTCATTATAGATACAGATATTTTTTACAATGAAACACGCTTTCGGAGAAGTCTTGCTTCGGAGTGAGTGTGAAATTACTAAATGCCCGATATAGGAGCACCGCATCCGCCATTGCGACACAACCAGTCCTCGTAACGAGAAACTAATCACGTGCTTTGCTTACTCTAAAGGACACACCACGCTGGCTAACAGATGCAACATGGCCATTTAGAAAAGAATTCGCAAAAAAAGAAGTTTCATTATTAGCTTTCACGTTTAATATATTACAATTATAACCCCACGGCCAATTATTATAGCGCTCAAAAATAGGACATTCAGTGTCGAGTTCATTCGAGCTTATTCTATTGCTCCACCACTGTGATATTCGACGTGACTAGCTCGCGAAGAGCAACGATCAACCAGCAGTGGCCAAGACAACTTTTCGCGTTTATCACAGCACTAACACAAATTTAAATGTGTAAGACATGCATCTCTTCGTATTGACAAGGAAAAGCAGAAAACGAGACCACATTAGTAGTACACAATCAACGTATATCTCTATTAAACAGAAAGACTTATAAAGACACGGTAAAGCGGATCGAACAAAATGGTCTAGGTACCTCTTAAGCTTTGTTAAGTCAATATCCTAATTGATTGTGTTGATGCCCTCGCTAAACAACCAAAGAATGCTCACCAACGAAAAAGAGCAAGCGCTAGGCTGCAGAAAAGAAGCGTCTCCCTAACCTTTAAGCAGCCTTATCTTAGCACACAAAATTGTTTTATTTTTTCCTAAAGCACAAAGATATCTCGTATGAAGACTTGAGTTGCATTTTTGGCGCAATTAAGTAATAGTATTGTGTGAAGCGTTTATTATTCAACTACTACATTCACTACTATCGCCAACATATTCTTACATCATTGAACGCTAATACATAGTAATCGCTGTAAAGCCATTACTGTTGCCGCCGTTAGGTGATGTCTTCTAAAGGCGTTATAGTACTTAGTAAAGCGCTTACTTTTCGAGGGGGCTTCTCATTTTTCTACGAGTGGGTATAAACAATTTGGCTGAGGAGAGGCGAAAGCGGATTCGTGCCACGGTTAAAGAGCTTTGTGAAAACCATTGATGGAACAGATTCTTAACGATAGACAACCATCGCATGCGTGTAATTTATCCATCTCCAGTCGCTTCCAGCACTCAAGCAGAAGTGAAAAATCTCCGCTATAATAAACGTCCGACCAACAAATCATAGAAACATAACTCTCAGCGTTCTACGCAAAATAATCCAATATCAACTTAGCAGGACAGCGTATGCGGCATTATTCATGAATAACGCGCACAACCCATGACGCAATAGTTCCTAAAGACCACGCCTAAACGAGACTTTCTTAGCTTATTGAACGAATTTCGACACTGTGTTTTTGGTGTGTTAGTAACGCTGTAATAGTTTGTAAATTAGCGCGCACATTTGCGAATATTTTACTGTTGTGCGGCTAGGTAGTCACCAAGTGCAATAACGGCAGTTCTCCAGGTGCGTCTATCGATCAAGCAAGTTTTGTAGCACCGTTTAGAGTAGCACGAAACGTATGGAACGCGAGCTCGATAGGCATTTCCCAATCACACTCGTTGCGAAGGGCACTTTCAGCTTTCAAGTACATGACGTTCGTACAGTGCGCTTGCTTGAGTGCGCTACAACAGTTCGACAAGCAGTTTTCGCCTGAAACAACAAGCAACAAGTGTCTCTAATG
Source organism: Dermanyssus gallinae (assembly GCA_003439945.1). NCBI lineage: Eukaryota > Metazoa > Arthropoda > Arachnida > Mesostigmata > Dermanyssidae > Dermanyssus > Dermanyssus gallinae. The sequence goes on along the minus strand of QVRM01003007.1, from coordinate 28,196 downwards.
TAGCAGCCTCAACAACGGTATCTAAGGAAGTCAACCCTCCTGGGGCCGTTGTTTTCGGACTCAACGTCCTTCCAGGAGGGCAGGATACGCTAGGAATGGGATAAGTCTGAACAAGGAGCGATTGGCCTGCAGGGAATAACAACGACTGTAGCGATGACAGCGGCTACGACAACGACGACAACAACAACATCAAGAGAAGCAACAGAAACAACAACAACTACTACTACCACTGCTATGAAATTACGAATACGATTGCTACGATGGTTAGCTATGCTTTAGCCGGCCGGTACCGTTATAATGACTATTCCCCGCGGGAAGCAACGTGGCGAAAGCCTTTGCGAGTGTCCGGGTTATGTGTTGGCGCACCTATGTAGTAGTAAGAGAACCTCTCTTGACGTCTCTCTTGGCTTCCGCGATCAACGGCATCTCCAGTAATGGCCAATTAAACTCCTCCAGGTCGTCGAAAGCGCTATCACTGACCGATGGTGTCTTACCTTAGATGGGCAAGCTCTTTAATCTTCGATTTAAGCGTCGGCCTGGGCTACGCACTGTAATTGAACCGAGAGGGCTAAGAGACTAAATCATCGGGCTCACCAACTCTATGCAAACACCGCGTATCTTACTTCATTTACGACTACTGGTTACGGTCTCATGTATGCGTATATAGCCAGGCGAACAACAGGGCAACCGCTATGAAACAAATGACTTGAAGCAAAACGCAAACAGACACCGTCGGACGCACACTATTTGAGGCTACTGATTATTCTACGAGATATTTGAGATTGCTAATATTGGATCGAATCTACTAAGAATCAGCATACATAACTATTAGATTGTGTTCTATATGCTGACTTACAGTTCTGCGAATTTTCGCTCATAGCCTAACTTCTAGTTTGTTCAAACGAGAACCTATAAGGTTTACGGACCATATCAGCATATCTGTCTTAAATTATAGCGTTTTTTACAAAAATAAATTTAGAAACGGATATGTATGCTGATTGAAGTGTCGTGTAAGTATATAGGTAGACAGATAGGTTTAGAGCCAAAGAGTTTCAAGGGAAAATACTTTAGTTGGTCAGAGTAAGGTCCATGAACCAACATAGGTGACCGAAGGTTGTCTTTAAAATGCTAGACATAATAGAAGCAAGGTAGTGTATATGTACAGAGACAGGAGTTGCGTGCTAAAATATACCACCGTCATAATTACGCGGTAGGGGGAAGGTCGACATACATTTCACTTTGTGGTCATAAAACGAGGTGAACTTTGATGCACGCTAAGTTAAGCCTTATGCGATACTGAAGCTCTAATCATATGACCATAGCCGAGGCCCCGTTCTGGGCCGGGAATGCTCCTTTCTTGTGTAAAGCGCGGCGATGAATATCCGGGGACAATGGCACACGTCATCTTTGCCAACAACGACGGTCGTTTCATACAATTTTACGTCTATGGGGACGAGAACAAATGCGGGTTTATCACATTTGTGAGCCCCGCCCTAGTCGCTATTTTGCTGCCACCACGTGCATCATGCAATGCCAAAAACTTCCATCTAAGAATACCAAACAAAAATAAGACCCTTAGATTGGTAGGAGATGAACACAGAATACACTCTCTGAGCTAGCTGTGTTTTGGCCTTGGTTGTTTTGGGTATTGTGTAAACGTCACAACTCCGGGTGGGGTAAATAGCTAACCCTTAGGTGCTGGCCTTTTCCGAATTAATTCGAAGAAAAAGTATATCTGTTTCGATCTATTTAAATAAATTGGCAACACGCTCATGAATTACACAGCACAACTCAATAGGATTTCCCCGATTCTGAGGAAAAGGCAATTTCTATTTGCAAAAACACACATTTGCAAAGAAGAAGGATGAATTCAGATTGCATCAACTTTCTAACGCATATGCTGTATTGAAGGTGGACTATTACACTATATTATGCTCCAGGTAAAAAAAAATATCCTCTTTGTGCTCTGAGCGCTTTCTCTTTCGCTTTCTCTCTCTGTATATATATATATATATATATATATATATATATATATATATAGGGAGCGAGAGAGAGAGAGAGAGGGCGGGTGTGGGGGGATTTAAGGATGGAGGAGGGCTTGTGGAGAAAAGCCTACTCTGGTATTATTACAATCGGCCAAAGAATGAAAAGGCTAAACGCACAGCACTCGACAGTTCCACCAATTTCGTTTTGAATCCCACATGGTCTAGGCATTGCTGAATTCTGCCGTTCAAGGATACCGACGATTACAGCGGCAAATTGCTTAACTTTTAGAACATGTGCAACGAAATTTCAAAGGGTTTACCTTCGCCTAGCTTCCTATTCTTCGCGTCAAATCGCTCATGTTCAGTATTAGCATCCCTACGAAGAATCAAACGCAGTATAAACTTCTGTTGAGAAGTTCGATTGAAGCGTAGAACCTGTTAGATAGTAGACCTGTCCAGATTTGCAGGTCGAACGGAGTACCTGAAGAAAGCGGATATTGCCCACGTCGGGATTGATCGACTTAAATTGTAACATGTGCCGCGCATCCTATGGACTACTTACGAGGTATCTCGCAGTATGAGTATTAGCTGCATGAGCAGTTGTTGTAGTGGCAACGGTGCATGAGCGATTCAGTCGCAATATAAGCGCTTCGGATAGTTCAGTCAGATGTTATTTGCTTTTCAGAGTGTTTTATGTAGGTGCCGATCCGTCAGCTAGTCAGTAACGTATTGATACCGCATATACAAAGGTGACACTTCCAACCCGAGCAATGACAAACAATGTTCGACAAGTGGCAGACCGCATTGAACGGTACCAAAAATTCAATCACTCTGACACGACGTCAATTGCAAGAAAATAGGCCTACAAGTCCCTCTTCTGTCCGATTCGTCGACCAAAATATATACGTGACCCAGATATCTGTTTGAACGGCCGTATTCTTGGAGAAGTTTTCCGCGATTTTATTTGGAAATGACGTCTCTTTTTTTCTATTTAGCGCTGCCGAGACGACCATTCGTCCCCCGTTTCAGTCGACGAGTCTAAATCCTCTTCATTGTCGTAAGTACCCTTTGCGGCTGCTGAAACAGAGCGATTTTATATTGTCCCCTGGCCTAGCTCACCAAACGGTAGGAGTCAAACCGTGTCTGGGTTTAACAACACGAAGAGACCAGAAGCATATCTGCGCCTGTCAGTCTTTTCGAATGGTACGTGCCGCTTTCGAAAACTTTGTTTCGCTTTTGATGTTTTCGATCCCGACGCGATGCACTCTCGCAAGCATCATCCGTAAATGTTCGCAACAATACTTTTCAAAACTTACAGATTTGTATTTCACTATTCTAAGTAAATAAATAGTTTCACACTGTCGTGGGTGCACTTATTCGCACACCGAGACAAATTACGTATAATATATATATATATATATATATATATATATATATATATATCCATTACTCGTTTGTGCAAACAATCTTAGAACTGGTAACACCATCCGGTCATAACTAATTGTCAAGACAGATTGTATAAATAACATGTTTTCATGGATGTCTAGGGCACTGATAACTCAAACTGCTAACGACGCAAATATCGGCACACAAGTAAATTGACTGTTCTATGAATCTAGGTAATGGCTTGTAAAATGTAAATATTGTAAATATGTCCCCCTTTGACAAAGTAAAGGTGCATTTGAATTGAATAGCATAAATATGGACAAAACAGCAAACGAATGCAAGTACAAGACTCCGTTGATAGAGCAATAATCTTGTGTTCAGTTGAACATGACTACAAAGCGTATCTTAGCGGGTTCTCGGAACGACGCCGTGTCCTGTCTGCAATGTAGGCATTTCATTTAGTACTCAGCTAAACACTGCCGTGAAATCGTTGCTGCATACAAACGCATTACCGTCTTCTACTTTCAACGTTGTCATCGCCAACGTCGTCATTCACGTTGAGACGTCGATCCATGGCAGCAAATGAAAGAAAGCTGCAAGCCAGCGGCCAATGCGCATTAGCTTATCAACATCGAAATTCTCCTTTCAATGCGTGTCAGTCGTTGCCTCGTAGGGAAGCGCCGGCGTAGCGTGGCTTCCCTCCTCGCGAAGGATCAGAAAATCTGCAAGATCCTGCTGAAATCCAGTTCGTTGGATGCCGTCAGGTATATATGAAAAAGAACAGAAACAAGAAAGATCGAACAAAGAAAAGCCAAAAGAAAAGCAATCCCACGATTGTATTGCTCAGAGAGCTTTATGTTTCGGCCGGCACAAGACGAAGGACGACGACAACGTCGCCGCTCCCGCCAAGGGGAACAGTAGGGTGAATTGTAGGCGGTTCGCCTACAATTCGGCGCGGCGCACTCAGTTCTGTTGTTGTCTCTGCTGGATGCACGTAGCTGTCCAGCCGCCACTACTGTCATAGTCGCCTGAGTCACCACCACGTACGCAGCGGTGTCATCTCGCGGAAATTGGCTCTTTAGAGGATAGGAGGCAAATTCCTCAAACTCGCTGTGCAGCATTTCTCCCCCACTGTTTGTGCTGCTGCTGCTGTTGCTGTTTGCAGCAAGCGCCGTCTTTCAGTGCTTAGTTCAATGGTTGGCAGTGTACTCTAGCAGTTTGTTGGGCAGATTTTGCCTTGCTATACTTGCCCCTTCACGAAGCTGTCATCGAATGGCTTTACGGCAGTCGTATGAAGACGTGTTTAGCCTATAGAAAGTGCCGATTCGTTTATTGTTCGCTTTTCAGAGAGGGTCGACCGACGAGCTGGGGGTAACCGGTTTGTGGATAGAGTCGAGAGGCGCGTAATCTATAGCTTTGCTCTGCGGGCACTGTTACTGTTGCTGCTGCCGCAGCAGCTGCTGTTGCTTGCTGCTGTCATACAAAGCTCTCATCACGAAGTCGCCTTCCGGACGGATATACGGTCCTGCTGGGTGTTTGGCGGATGTCTGTGTCTATACTTGAGCGCGTATGACTGTCTTTTTGGACCGCAGCAGGAGCGCAGGTTTGGTTCTAGACAGTTCGGCCCTTTTCACGAAGCGCGCTCGCGTACCAGGCCACTGACTGTTCAGATGCGTTGGACTCTGTAGGAAACCTCATACGCTCGTTGAACGTTGCGATCGCTCCAAAGGATAAAGGGATTCGCTAGTAACGCTGATATCATTACAATCGCCTGGCCTTAGCTTTGTTGCCACATTTACAGCGCTCACCACCCAATGATGGGCTACGTGCGTGCGTATAGTTAGTGGCCTCTTGTAGCCGAACATCTACTTACAGTGGCATTTTCAAAAAGAGCACTCCAAGTGGAGTACTTTGAAAGTCTTACGCAACCACGCAAAGATTACTGAATCAATAGCCGTTTTTCTTTCAGTTGTACCTGGATGTGACTATTTTTGCGTCGCGGTGAACCCCTTCCCAATAGCACAGCTAACAAGCGATATAACTGTGCTACTGTTTATTTTAAGAAAAGTCTTGCACATTTTAACTGCACACACAATAAATGCTTTTGCTAATATTTGTGGACGTCAATAATATAATTAATTATAAATAGTAATTCCATCTTATTGAAACCTTATCGAAGGCGATGGCGGCAGTTTCAGTCAAATAATAAAATGTTGTACTGATACGATTCTAGAAGGGGCACCCCATAGGGAACCGCAAAAAGCTTACTATACCCGAAAGCTCTGGAAGCCGATTACCTTGCGGTGTTCCGCCAGACGTGACAAGTTTATCAGAGAGACCTGGGTTAGCTATCGTTTCATACCAGATAAGCCTAGAGCGGAACAGATACGTCACTTTACTTAGACACAATGCCTGCAACGAGCAGAAGGCCGAATGCTACTGTCCTATGGATGATGGATAACGCTAGAGATATGTCATGCACTAGTAGAGTTCGAAAACATAATGGGAAACTGTGTCTAGGTTATAGTAGACTGCAACTCTGCAATGAGATTTTTGCAGAGAAGCGTGTAAACAAAAAATCGTCTACAGAAGAAGCAACACACACACATAAAATTGGATGTCATAAACCTGTATTGACTTCCGGCAAATTAATCCATTATCGAGTCAGGTGAGTTTTGTGTGATGCTATTTATCGAGTGGTGTGCACCTGGGCAGGCGCGTTCGAATGTGTTCCTGGAACAAAACATGGCGGAGATACGTCAAACGACTAAGAAAGGCAACCAGATAAAAACTGACGGCTTGTTTTCTTTACTGTGGTGTCGTGAATCTATTGGCCGCTGTCTTCTTCGCTAATCGGGTGTCACCGATAGCTCGGTCATGGGAGCTAATTAAAAGCGGATGGCATATCGGAGCTGTTTGCAGACTCATTAGCTGTAGATCGTTAAGCCAGGCAATAAGGCATAAAGCAAACCGCGTTTTTTAAGACGATTGTTTACTGTTCATTCAAACAGAACCGTCGCATCTTGGCGAGGCTCCCTGAAAACTGTACGTTTATAAATTATGGTGGTTTCATTCTAGATTGAGGACATTCAATAGCAGAAAAGGATGGCCAATCATTGAGTTTTTCGTAGTATTCAGGAGATCTGTATCTTACTTAAAAGTAAAAGCAGGTAACAAAATGAAATCTGATGATGCCAGCCGAGTCCGAATCAACGAAACAGTCTATACGTAACCTAGAGGCGCGGTGTCACAGAGTTCGTTCTACTCTGAGTTCACCGAGCTACGTACGCCATTTTCTCATTGGTCTGCGTAGGTCGCGTTTCATTTGATGAGCTTCACCAGTCCCCCAGCACATCAAGTCAGTGCAAGTAGCTTTTAAGCGACAATCAGGCTAGCGAAAAATTACACTTTCTAAAAACTGCTTGGCCGAGCTTGTACACGACCGCGTATTCTCGCGATGTCCGCAGCGCTCGTATCCAAGAATTCAGGAGTGATTGGTGCAGTGCGAGTACCATAACTCAGTCAGGCGGCCGAAGTCACCGAGGATATCAAAAAACGGACTTACTCCACAAAGCACTTCGAGGCAACCTGTTCGTCGGAAGAGGACCTGTCGCTTGCGTCATTTTCGTGTAACACAAACTGAATGCGTCGATGACAATTTTAATGATATAATATGACTCCACTAGTGAAGCGAGGTTCATCTGCTTCTCCATTCTGGTCACTTCACTGGTTAGGCTCTTGCACACATCGTTGAAACGCTATACCAATAGCTTGTCTTCAGCTATAGAGAATATACTCCGGTTAGCACCCCTACTAAAAGCAATTGCTGTTGCTAAGCAAGCGCTTGTTAAGCTACTGGCAAGCTAAAGTCCTTTCCCATTTGCCCCTGTGCCTTCAACTGCAACTAACAAACGGTACCTATGCTGAAGCGAGCTGCTTCTTTGTGCTCTCAGTTGTCGCTCACCCAAATTGTTGCTGATTTTTTTATTTGATTTGTACTTACTTTTGCTTGATAGTGGACCCAGCGATGTTGAGCGCAATTATACTTATCGCTTGAAGTGTTTGCGCCTTTTGTCTGTTGCTTGACCGTGACCTGATGGCGGATTTACTTTTCCTGAAGATGATTGCTGTATTAGTATTCACTGGCATTAGACTAAGCGCCAGTGTAAGCTGTAATGATAGATGTGGCTCCCGTAACGAAAAAAAGAGTACTAGCACAATAAAAAAATTAAGGCACATCTAAGTCAATTCAACAAAGGAAAACCGCCATGTCCTAGTAATATTATGTTCATAATAGCCATGTCCGGGTAACGACTAACACAAGTGTATGTACGCCATGCGTAGACCACTTAGCACGTTTGGTGGAGGGGTCTGTGAGGGTATATATTTCCTGAGGTCAAATGTCTACACCCATTTTACAAAGCGGCGCTCAATAAGTGATTAACAACGTCAACCACAAGGTAAATTCAATTCGTTTACTGTTCCATTTTTCATTCAGTTATCTGAATGTCTGACGCTCTTCACGAAAGGCGTAGGGCGTAGTTCTTACGATTTGTTGTTGTCGGCGCTCAGGGACTGTTGTGCTAGACAAACTCTCTAGCCTCTGACTTAGCTGTGCCGCGAACCGGACAGAGGTAAACAACGTCACGGGAATTCGCAACAAGGGAGCGGCGGAGCCTTCAGTCATCTCAAAGGATGACATTGAGGGACCAATAGCCGCTCTAGAGGCCAAAGTACTTTGCAACTAAGCTTGGTTTGCAAAGGCGACGGCATGGCCGTGTTGTCCAGCATTGCAGTGGACATAGAGATAAAGTCAGGGCCTACTATCTAAAGAGTCGTGCACGATGGACAAACGATCAGACGAAACTGGTGTATTTTACCGGTGAACTTTAAACAATTCGAATATCAGGGCATATAGAGACTTCTATTAGTAGCAGTAGTTTTGTAATTGGGCCGACCACACTTGTGATACGGCAAGTTCATTTGAAAATCCGACGGAATTTAGTAGTAGTCGTACTAAAGAGTAATAGACTACTAACGTAGAATTGTGATTTCAGACTCTTTCAGGCCGGAGAGCAGTCAGCAGTTAGCACATGGTGGCATGCCGAGGTCAGAAGCCTGCCTTGACCTAGCACTAATAGAAGGCACTGACTGAAATAAGACTGACTAGCACAGGTCCTAGCACGAACCGCAGTCGGACGTCGGAATGGTACGACGGCATCCAGCATCAGCCATAGGTAGAGCAGCGCAGCTATGGTGGACGACGACGACGACGACAACGTCTGACAGCCGCGCCGTTCGATTGTCTAAGTACATTCATTGTACACTACGATCCAACACTCTCGTTATCTGCGGATCGAATACTCACCCTAGCATCCTTTTCACCGACAATGATGTCAACAACGACGCCGACTTTGCTACAATTTCAAACTGGCCGAACGACAAACCGTTGTCTCTTTACTACTCTACGTACAATGACTATTCATCGATATTTTCCTCTGAACTTTCTCTCGGCTGCTGCCGGTGTCTCGTCGGCCGGTCCCTTTCTTTTGTGGTCTTTTTTCGGCTCTTTCCGTGTGTATGTATGTATGTATGCGTCTGCTTTGTTGGGTTTTATTCGTCACTGGTCACCTGACCAGCCAGGCCCTGGCTGCCTGTTTGTTTTTCTTTCCTTCTCTGCTTTCGCCAATCATCCTATCGTTGTATGCTACCAAACTCTTTTTCCATGTTCCCCGTTCGCTGTGCATGCCAGACTTGTCGAGAAGCTGCGCACCCACCGATCGGTTTATCTCGCGTGCCGCCACCGCGGGGAACGAACAACAGAAAAGCGCCAACGAAGCCGGCGGTGCCAAAACCACCCGCTGTTGTGGCGATGTCCAGAGTGGCCGGCCCGTTGAAGCAGTAGCACAGTAGTTGCTTGTACGAGTCACAGAGACAGCAATAACAGCTACGGGCAGGTCGGTCGCAGCGAGCCAGCCAATCAGTGAGTGAGACCAATCCGTCGATGGGTCGATGGGCGGCTTCGATCGCCGTCGCCGCCGCCGCCACTGCCGCGTCCGTCAATAAACCCATTAAGTTTACTTTTCTCCGTCTCGTTCCGTCGCTTGCCGAACGTCGCAATTCATTCAACGGCAGCCGGAGCGACACGGCTGGCACCTACTCGCGACTGCGGGGTGCGTCGCTGCCTTTGCTGCTGCTGTTGCTGCTGCTGCTGTTTGTCGCTTGCGCCCCTGCTGCTCGGTGGTGGCGAGGGGAGGAGGTCGGGGGCGCCCTCGCCGCCTTGTTGCGATCAACCACAGCCTTGTCGCTGTGGCTGCGGGGGTAAAGGCGGTTGCCGCGTCCATCATCGCCATCATCCTTCTCCGCCTCCTCTTTTTCTTCTCATCATCTTCTTTCCGGTTTTCGATTTTGTTGCTCATCGAGAGTAGCAGCAGCAGAAGAATAAGAATCAAACAGTAGCAGCAGAAGTAGTAGAAGCAGCAGCAGCAGCAGTAACTACCATCGTGGCCGCAATAACAATCGATGTTGAGCTATCAAAACCGGCCGCTTCCATCGTCGTCGATCGGGTTTTCTTGACATATAACCCGCTGGTAATGCTTGTGCTCAACTTTCTCTCCTTCCCTATAAGTGTATATGTAACGTTGTTTTTTTTTCTTTGGCTGAGAGAAGATGGTATGTATGGACAAGTAATACGACAAAATCATAGATATTATTTCGTAAAAATGGTAAGGCGCGCACATGAAGGCGCTAGCTGCAGCCTTCTGATCCTTACTATTTCCCAATAAACCAATTACTTAGACCAAAACGTATTACATGACGACGATTGTTATATATCTTGTACCCATGTCGCAAGATACAGCGGGCCGTTAGGATAACGTACTGCGAAGTGATTAGCGCAAGACGTTGAGCACAACCAGCAACGACACTAATCACAGTTCAGGTGTAATCCAGGTAAAGGAGGTGATATTTGGTATGGTAACTGGTGGTGTGCATGGTGTACCTAGCTTACACTCAGCTACTGCCTGTCATTCCACCATAGATATCTCTAGAAAGGTGGACGTGGAGATGTTTTCCGCTGCCGAGACTTACGAACGGAAAGGCTGCCTATGACCGCCTTTGTCGTCATGCCATAATTAAATCTTCTATGATTCGAAAATTGTATGTCCTATAGAAACGTGCACAAATATGTATTTTGCCGTTTTGGCCATACATATGACCCCCTTCATGTAAGTGGTGAAGCATATGTCTCGACACTCGTAGAATTCCACAACTTCCGAGTCACTGGAAGCTCGAAATAGCGGTCGCTAACGTGCAGAGATAAAGCACTTTCCACATGATAGATCCAAAGACGAACATATAGAATATCGCATCCTCCCAAAAAAAGCTTTATGTTTGTCTTTATTACGCGACAAAGATTTGTTTGCATTTATAAAGCATTTTCTAAAAAGTGTCTTTCTTTGTTTTTGTGAGTATCGTTTAACCGTAAGTAATTGAATTCACGAGAAGAACACTGCTTGTAAAACGCTTTACTGACGTACAATTACACAGAGATCCAAGATATGTCATTCCATGAATGGTTGCCAAGAAAAGTTGTTTGAGTCACTCTTGAGTCGTCCAAGAATTTAAACTTGGCTGTACGCACGTTGATTCAGATTGGCAAAATAGCTACACTTAGCTGTCGTATCATATTCAGAGATTCTTGTACCACTGCAGTATGCTGAGCTGTCAATTTCAATGCTTAATCTCTTTGACTCAATCCTTTTACTACCTATCAAAGGAGAATCGCTTTTTCTTGGGGGCTGCTTGCCACGACACACTTGAACCGAATGATAGGTCGAGGTTCTAAAACAACTTCGGGGTTTATTAGGCAACTAATGATAACGGCCAACTTTGAGGCAATTATCTAAAAGTGTGTCCAGATATTCATAACCCTTAAAGAGTAAGAAACGTGCTTACGTTTCGGACATATTAGATTTGTACAGAGACAAAACGCGGTTGAGTAGGAATAAACTTACAAGACTCGAGTGACGTTACGAGACCCAGCGGGGGGCCGCATCCACATCTATGACCTTTTCTATCTTACGTCGTTAAACGACTAGCATGGCGGATACAGCACGAAACGACTCAACCAAGCGCTACCAATCCAAGTACAGCGTTGACGTAGTTAAGAGCACAAAAGAAGAGCAAAAAGTTTTTTTGTTGTTAGGGCTATTGCTGTTGTTGTCGTAGTCTAGCTGGCCTGGAGCGACAACACCAAGATAGGCAAGCACATTAAGCCAATGCGATAAAGTAAAACAAAGGGAGGTCACGCTAGAGGAACAAAAATAATACCTAATCTACAGCTTCTGAAATGACCAGAATTCACAGTTTAGGTTACATGAGGTTTTATTTGCTATGCCGCTCGTTTTACACACACTCATATGTAAATAAATATATTTATATATATATATATATATATATATATATATATATATATATATCATGGCTGATGCGGAAGTACGCTAAAATTACGCGCCAATACAAATATGCTTTTCACCAGCGTGAAACCATTATAGACTAGGCGCTACAACGCCTAGGCTAAGTGCCTAGCGCTGTAGCTCTTTTAAAATCAGCTTTTTGAGAACGTCTACAAACGTCTCGTCTGTGCCAAAGATGAAACTAGAGCTGAAACGTTGGTCAAGTAGCTTCCGCTCCTAGAAGTTCGTAGAGAACTAATGCTACGGTGATTGTTGTGAAAACCATACCCTCAAGTGCATGACGAGCTATAAGGTTTTGTTGTGGCAAACACGCTTTATTGCAATCATAGATATAGCGCCATCGCTCTCTATGCGATCTATGCTATGGCGGTGGTCTCTTATGGCCACATAAGAGACCACGAGGCACGTCGTGCCGTGTAGCGATTAAACACATCGGATTAAGTGGATTCACGAGAGCGAAGTTTCTCTCTGTCCTAGCCGCAAGCATACCCGCCCGACAGAAGCTTTGCAATGCAGATCCACGGCTGGCCGTGCACACTTAATACTGAAAACGCAACTCTAAGAAGTAGCTGGCGAGCAAGCATAAATTAGCAGTGCGCAATTCACGCATACCTACACAGATAGAGGCGACAAAACAGATGATCAGGAACGGAGCCGACAATGGTGAGCCCCATCTTCACTTGAGCTAGCGAGATGCTTTACTGATAGATGGGCTCGTAGGCAGGTGCTGAGACACGGTGTAGATAACTTGGGGTGAGCTCACACGCTGCAGTCATCAGCAATACCGTCAGCAAAATCCGTTAGTTGGTTTGACACAATCGCAGAAGCTAAGTAATATATGTCCAGATGCGAGAACGGCGCCGCACATCAATAATATGTACATCTGGCGCGTTGCCAAGGTTATTCCTCTTCCCTTATTACCTGAATCAAGGAGCGGCTATTCTCAATAGGCACGGCGAAAAAGTGCCGATAAGCTTGCTGGTAGTGGGATGACTAGAGAAAACCCATACTAGAGACATCTTATCACAAGCGGCCGATATGCTCGTACTGTATGTTCGCTGCTATGTAGGATGGCAATAGAAAAAGCTACTGCCAGAATGTGACATCTGCTCGAAGTTCCAAAATCGATGCAAAGTGCAGTGGAAGCACATCATAAGGCATCGTTAGTGTCATGATCAATTTGTAATGCTACAGCACGTAGCTATTTTTATTGCTACCGTAACAACGGACGCCTTATCGCCCGCTTACGAGGTGATTGACGGGTGAGCTTCAATGGCCTAGAGAGGCAGCGATTACTTGAATAGTCATGGCTCCGTTTGAATTCTTAGACTGATTATTTACTTGGCGGATAACCAAATTGGCGCATGCAATAGTATTCACATATTTCGCAATTAGTTCTTCTTGCAGAAGTACGCATACTGCAAACGTACATATATGACCATGATAAATTGTAACACACACCCTCTAACGTGATAATAACGGTGACTTTCTGCTACGTTATGTTAACTAGAAAAAAATTTAATAATTCGTTTAAGAAGGAGCTCATGCAAACAAGCAAGCCTTCCAATTGCCTTTGGGGCCTTGGTATTAAAAGGGCTGCTTGCCGCAACTACTGTGCTGCATCATTGGATCAACAACTTGTTAATGAAGATGTAAATAGATTAAAAGAAAACAGCCAGGTTGGCAGAGGCAACGTTTACAAGCTAACGACCCCTGCTCTCTAAAAGAACGCGTAAACTAACATTTTTTTTTATTACAAGCACCACAGGCTGACACGAAATGTACTGATACCGGTAGAAACGTAACACACGTTAAAACACGTTCAACACACTTGTGCAAATGAAAAGCGCATAATAATAATATTAATAATAACCTACGTCATAACATAATACAATCTTAAAGATTTGAAAAACGTAACAAACAAAGCGTAGGAAAGAAAATCCTTTGAACGTTTCTGGGAATGTTTAAAACAGCAAGCGGAAATTTTATAACATACAAAATCGACAAGCATATGTGCGAAAAGCGGATATTGGCTGGCGGACTACCAAAGAAAAAATTGAAGGTATCATTAACCTAAGAGACAACTAAACTGCACGTGGAGCGGATGAGGTACCGCTAAAATGTATTAAAAATATTGGTGAGCCAATAACGAAGAAAAAAATATATACATATATATATATATATATATATCCCTCGCGAATGACTAGCAGGCAAAATTCCCTCTATAACTAAGTCAAGGGTGCAAACTACTAAATTGCCCAGTCTTAGACCAATAACAGTAAAAAGCAATGTATACGAAATATTTGCTGCCACCCTTAGGGACAGGCTATAAGACCAGCTAGAAGACATGAAACTAATATGACCATGGCAGAGTGGTTTTGGAACAAGCAGGAGAAGGTACAGTATTTTCGTACCAATGGATAGTATTTATTGTGGCCAGATCTAGAAAACAGAACAGTGGCAAAAGTCATAGATATCCGACCAGCTTACGATACGACCGATAGAATCACGTATTGGAACAAGATGATTAAGGAGGATTAGGATCATGGGTCAGTATAATTAAGGAAATATACGACGGAAGCTAAATCTTCACAAGAATCGAAAGGAACACATCAGAGTTATACCGATTAAAAAAGAACTAAATGCCCTTACCCGCTAATGGGATTAAAAAAACTCATTGCGATTGTACAGGCACAACTCAACGTCCGATTGTTGGTAGCCAGATATCGACAATTGAAAGCGTTTGGTGAAGAGCATGTGATCTAAAAGAAGAATTCACGGAACACATTATGCTAAAGTGTGATGAAATAGGATGGAGTGAAAACAGTGTCCTTGGCCAAGGCATTAGGCTTTGGTGATAAGCCAATATGGCAAGAGATAAATGAAATGCAGACTAGAGAACTAGCATAAATTGTAAGAGCCATGGGGAAACAACCTGCTAAACCAGAGCATTGTGACAGTAACATAACAACACTGTGATAATCCAGTTACGATTACAAATGCACTACAGACGAGGATTTTTGTATACAGTGCATGTAATAATACCACAGTAAAAATATAAAAATATACGAAGCCAACAGCACGCTCTGATACATACTACACAGTAAGCACTTCTGATTTAGAAGATATTCAACAATAAACCGTGAATAAACCTTATATATATATATATATACTGAGTCATCTTCTTATCTGCGTCATGATCCCGGTACCATAGGCTGGATCGCGGAACATGCTGAAAGGGAGCATAAACGAAATTAACCACGTTTACTTTGGTTTAAAAAACAGCTGTCACTTTGTGACAGTATCTTTGGAGGCCCAATCACGTCACGGCATGGCTACGCTTATTTCGAAACTATGGCAATTCGAATCGAAACTAGAACGGGAAACCTCTGCATATATATTATAGCCAAAGCGCATTATTATTATTATGGACCGACATAGCCCGCCGGCAAATGTATTTGTCCATGTTGTCTGTTATCACAATGTGTCACTTAACGAACTGAAAATAAACAACTCAAGGCTCTAAAATTATTATTATTATTATTATTATTATTATTATTATTATTATTATTATTATTATTATTATTATTATTATTATTATTATTATTATTATTATTATTATTATTATTATTATTATTATTATATTTAACAATTAATAGCCCTATTCTCTAATAAAAACGTAATCCATATATTGGTACGGCGGTCGATGGTACCAAAGTTGGTTAGCCGGCAGCCGGAGAGGTAGTAAAGAGAGTGTTGAGCATGAGTAACAAGGCCGGCGATACCGATGGAGATGGATTATGCCCGCCTCGCAGAAACAGACAGACTTACAGGCAAAGCGTGCCATTATTCCTTCGCGGTGTTCTCTACCAGCCGCCGGAAAATCGAATCGAGCACCCGAGCTTAAGGGCAGCAGACTAGTCGCGCAGCACAGCAGCCGAGCAGCCGGTAAGCTTAGACAGAGGCGGCGAAGAGGGACGTTCGAGTTTGAGATAATAAAATGATTTCAGACATCTTGCAGCAGCAGCAGCTGCAGTTTAAAGAGGTTGAGACCGAAGAAGCAATATGCGAGAGACGGGCGGAAACAGGGCCCGGACGGAAATAGCGAGAAAGGCCAGCAGCGGCAATGAAAGCAGAGGAAACCCGAAAGACTCCGACCGACAGACCGCGCGACTCGGCTCGTGCGTCGATATATTTGCTGTAAGGTTTGGATTCAAGGAGAGAAAACGAGACGGGACAGGAAGAGAGTTTCATTATGTTCGATTGTCAGCCAGTGAGTCAGTCACTCTCCGTGTGTCCGGTGATAGGATAGTCCTTCTTCACCTGTGCGCTCAGCCGTGTCCAAACAGAGCAATCTCGACTGTAGAGGCCGTTCTGCCGTGCGTCGTAGTAGTCGCTGCCGTTCCGATACTCTTCGAACACTACGATCTAACCACGATCACAACTAGTTCGCCTCGCGGCCGAACAACGTACTGTTCGTTATTTGCCGATTGCCGGTGTCGGCCGCCGAAGACTAGAGTTGACGCGCAAACCTTCTGTCTGTCCCACGCGATACTCGAAATCGCAAACCGCACAGTGCCTGAACAACGATAGCCTATATCGCTACTGGTTTACGTTGTACTCGAAATCGACCCAACCGCTTCGATGTTTTTGTGCTGTTTGCTTGTGTATGTTACTTTAGTACGTCCAACCATTTTATATATATATATATATATATATATATATGCGATCGTTAGTCTGAGATGTTACTTTGCGTAGCAGCGCACACGATATCATCATTCCACTAACGAAAAATGCTGCGTCTATAGTGAGCAGTACAACTCGTTTCTGTCACTCCGTTTTAAAATACACCCGCTGTGATTAAATTATTTAATCACAGCGACTGTATTTTAACGTCTTTGTTGTTTTATGCTCGCATTTTGCATACTTGTAGAACTACTTTTTATTAGAATAATCAGTTCGTTTATGTCCTTGTCTACTGATTTTGCTAGGCAGCCAACTGGAGTAGTGTTGCGGTCAAGAAAGGTCAGAACATGCCAACTCCGTTAATCAAAGCCCTTCACTAACATGAACATGCGACAATGCCATTTTTATATGAGCTTGTGGAAATGAATTGTATACAAATGTAGTGTGACAATCTATTATCAGGGCTACGAAGCATCCATAACGACAATTATACCTCCTACCTTTGTCGACAATATACACTATTGTACGTTGACCTAGACGATCGCGTGGCAATGCAAAACTTAAGATGATTATTTTCATGTTAGCGTCAAGTACGCTTTTTAGAAGCGTGGCTTGGCACAATGTCATCGAGAGCTAACGATTAGCAGCTTCGACGCAGTTTTGGCGCGATCTTGCATCGTTCCGACATCGGTAATAGGGTGAGAGTCGATTGATCCAAGAGTGCAACTGGGCCTGTGCAACGTTCGCGCACGACTTCACAGGTCACAGGTTACGTCAGTGCACGGCCATCTTCGGAGCCTAAGCGGTAATCTATAGGCGACTCATTATCGGCGGGGTTGACGGCTAAGTCAACTAAGAGCGCGCGCTCTCACAAGTGACGTAACAGAAGTAACTGTAGTGCTAACCACTTCGAACCAGTCACGCTACTCTGAAGTTTTACGATCCTCTTCTTAGTTTGCGGAAAAAGAGGGAATCCTGGCCAGTTAACGACGGTTCCGGATTTGCTCATTTGCCAAGGCTGTCACGACGGAAGATTGCTGCACTTTACGCTTAACATTTGTAGTGCCCCGCAGCTGTCTCACCTTAGAACCAATACTGAGCACACAAACTGGCTCTCCCTTCACCTCTTTGCTATTTTGTTCTTTGGCTTTAAAATAAGGTTACCTATTGCTGCATTTACGTTGCTGCATACGGTAAAGTACCAATTAGATCTGGATTCAATGGACTGCCCACTGTATTCTTTCTGGCCGGATTCGGTTTTTTAGATGATGACGACGAAGGAGAGCAGACATGTCGCGCAGAAGCAAACAAAGGACAAACGCCAATACAAATCAGTACATTGGGGAACCCCGCTTATATTTATTATGTACTCACTCACATTTTCTAACGTTACGATGAAAATGAACACGTCAACTTTATCACGATCGTCGATTTGTCAAAGGTGGCCGATTGCGTCACTCGGCGCGTCGTAACTAACTAAAGTAATATACAAAAGTGTTGCACTAAACAATGAATTATATATATATATATATATATATATATATATATATATATATATATATATATATATATAATGAAGAGATGACATTTACAGACATGCGTATTGCATATTTGTATCTAACAACATCTTCTGTCACAGCTAGCTTTACTTGCCACTTGTTCTTTCTCTTTGTTACATTCTGTCTCTGTTACTAGTTCGTATTCTATTTCTCGGATTGCATTCATTTAACCGGGTACGTCCGTTCGATATTCGCTATTGTCTGGCTGATCAACGTGCTCGTCCTTCAGTAGACTTTGCTGAAGTATACCGGTGGCCGATCGAAGCGCGTTGATGACGAGCGATATATTCTCGCGGACAAGGTTGAGCGTTGGCGTCACGGGACGCGCCCGAGCTACGCGAAGTGCTCGACTAAGGTGCGGGAAAATATTCGAGCGCATTGAGTCATCGGCGTCTGGCCCGTACAAGAGATGCCTGCAACGGTTGGAATATTAGTGCACGTATATATATATATATATAGTCTCCCAGAAATATTTAGAAAGCGACATAGAGAATTGTAGAGCTCGTTAAAGTAAATATGTTTTCAAGTGGAACATGGTCTCTGAGAAGTATTGTTTCGGAGTGCGAGTGATATGGCTGAAATACGTGACATTGGTGTTGTTACTCGATATAGGAGCACAAAAGGTGAAATTGCAATGTCGGGCAACAACACCAGTGTCATAGATTTTAGTAATATCACTCTCACTCCAAAACAAGATTTCTCAGGGATCATAGAAAAATACTTACTTAAACAAGCTCTACAATTACCTATGTCACTTTCTGAATCTTTCTAGGAGACCCTGTATATATATATATATATATATATATATATATATATATATATATATATATATATATATATATATATGTATATATATATATATATATATATATATATACTTAGGTCACTCAGTGAATGAGATAAAAAAAAAACAGTAAAATGAACCAACAAGAATGTTGCCAGACTTTGTCTTATTTGTGCGTTTGATCTAGCTGTGTTCCGATTATTTATCCCCTTAAAGTGAAATGTTTCTTCATTTTTATATGAATGGTGAGCTGAATTATGCTTATCTATATATATATATATATATATATATATATTAATATATATATATATATATATGTGTGTGTTTTTCAGCACCTTATGCGTAGAGGAATAAAATTATTAAAGTGTTGAGATATAAGTCGATGGTGTACAGATGTAGCTATTTAGACAAGACTGCAGTGGAAATACTCCGCATGGCCATGAACGATTATCATCAAATACTAATCCTTTCCCAGTTTTTCATGTTTTTTTACAATTTTAGTTTTAATGTTTCGACTCAGTACAACAGATTTAGCGACTGCATTTCTATTAGTCCTAAGCTATTACCAGCCGCCACCACTGAACCCTACCTGGCATGTTGATGACGAGGATAGCCCGGCGGTAGCAGAAAACTCCGCTCGAGTTGAAGTATTCTCTCGTTATATTCTTGAATAACCGTGAGGACATCTGTAATAAAATGTATACCAACGTGTTTTGGTACTCGGGCACTTGTTCTTTGGCATACTGGAAAACCATTCACGGAAGTCGGTCCACTCGGTATGAGTTCAAGAAGGTTCCATACTAAAAATCTGACTGAGAATGTCCTTGATGTAATATAATACAGTTAGACCGCTGACAATGCCACAGAGTTGCTAGTTCGTTTCCTGATAACGCATGGTTTCCGCTGAACAAGATATAGAATGATATCGAAAGAACTTAGAAATAGCGTAATATTATGGCTTAGTAACACTCTGATTTCTTCTTTTTTCTGAAGAAAAATTAAAGGACATAGACATAGGAATATACACGACGATGGCAACGAGGAGTACAACCTGGCGAGCAGCCGGATATAAAAATAGGCATCTAACTACGGCATTTGCAGCCCACGGGTTCCATCACGTGCTATGCAGCACACAAGAATTCCACAATCCTCAGGAGTGTTGTAGGTGCGCGAGATGCTTAGGCCATTGTGATAGATACCACGCCGCAGCATGTCCAGGAGTGCAATCAATAGCTGAACTCGCAAGATGAGAGAAGATCCGGTGACGTATAAGAACCACTAATTGAGACTGATCTACTAATTTAAAATTTACCCAACCTGGGTGTTAATAAACCATAATATATATATATATATATATATATATATATATATATATATATATTTATTATATATATAAGGATTTCAGATTCCTTGCTGAAATTAAAAAATCTAGCATTTGCCGTGCTGCACAACACGTGAAACCTGTGGGCTGTAAGCGTCTAACTTTAGATCCGGCTGCTCGCTGGCATACTTTCAGGTTGTGCTTCTCATCGATGCCGTAATGTATATTTCTATGTCGATTTCCATTAATTGCCGTGTCCACATCATAGAATAGTCCTGGAACGCCCTCATCCTAGACAATCCCAATATTGACTGTAGTTCCTAAATCATTAGAGTCTTCCCTCTAAGATATGAACAATTGTATTTTTTTAAAAATTAGCTGACCCAAACACCCGTTTAATGATGAAGAAACTATGTCTATCTTGTAACTGATATCTGCCTCCATTAATTTCTTCCATATGAGTGATATACCAAATGTTTTTTATTTTTATTTGTATAAGGGAAGACGCTAATTAATAAACACGTGAGTGTTTAATTGCTGCTGCCGCTCGAATTGCTTTTCCGACTCGGCTTTCTACATGGTTTTGAAAACTGCTACCATTTGGCGTTATAGTGGCTCCCAGGTAAGTATATCACTTACAAAATGTATCTTATTACCCCTGCTCGACGAATTCATTGCTTAATAAATAAAAAAAACTTAAGCTAGGGATCACAATGTCATCTGCGTACATTAGAGTACTTGCTCACTCTAAGATCTACCACTGCCTGATACGTAACTCTCTAATGGTGCTAAGAAAGCAACGGTCTGAGTCCGTCGCCCTGAACCACTGCTGTGGTCCGCGTCACTCTTCCCACAATCCCCACTACATTGTCGGTACATACTATAATTTCCTTAATAATGATCTTCAAAGGTTTTAACAATCGATAAAGAATTCTTTCCACGGCCACCTTTCTCATAATTCTGCTTCTCGCGCTAGGTCAAAAGCGTATAACGGTCTTCCCGATTCGGATAAGGTTTTATAAATCTCCTGCTAGCAATTGGCGTTCGGTCGAATGCGTCGACTTCGATCCTCTAAACCAACCCTGTTCTTTGGTGCCACCTTTTAGGATCCTATTTGATATAATCCCGAAACATATCTTATAGGTGACACTTTTATGCGTTGTTCCCATACAAGCTCCTGGGCGTGTCTGCATGTCTCTCCCTTTAAGTATAGCAATAAGGTTATCTTCTTTCCACGCCTCACACACTTTCCCTGACTTTAGGCATTCATCAAATAAAGCTATCCAACATGGTGCCCTGACCATTGCTAATTTAGCCTTTATCGGGCAGTCAGTGTCTGGCAATAAGTTTTTATTTTGTATTTTTTGCGCTTAACAGTCAATTATGGAGATGAATACAATTTTCTACGGGATCTCCAGAAGCCTTACGACTGACGAAACAGGCCTCTCTACAGCCGCAGCGTTGCCGCGCTGACCCTCGATCGATGTGCGCTGCAACAGATATTCACTACCGCGGCGGTCCCGAGTCGCAGTGATGACTCTTCGGCTCAATTGCTTAACAAATTTTAAAGACTCCAGGTGCCCAAGGGCCAGAGGCCTCTATGGCAATTAGCTGCACTATGAAATACAACGCTAACTCCTCATACTTCGTCAACCAACTTTCGGTTCTCGACCAGCCGGGCGCCGGCACATACCTTAGGGCTCATGTTCTGAATGTAGCTTTCGGCCAGTGACCAATGACACTGTTGGTTGTCGTCCAACTGCTGGTTTTCAAGTTTTTGGTTGCTTTGCCTTTAGGAGACCTCGCAACTTCTTGCTCTCACAGCTTCTCCGACTGTAACTGTGCGAACTACCCATTCCCATTCAGATTCTCTGTTTTCGTTCTTTGGGCTCATTGTACAATATTCATTTATCGGCGTTGTATCGTCCTTGGGATGTTTCAGCGCTTACAGTTCTAATAAGCCGTGATATGTGCTTTGCGAGCCAGCGTCGAGTCAGCGAGCTAACGTTCACTGGGCTCTTTTGCGACTGTGCTATTGCCCCGCTTACTGTGCGTATGACGATAGGCAGTACGGAATTAAGACTTTGAAATATCTCTATATAAATTGTGATAGTGTCTTGAGTGTATGATTGGACATCTAACATGCGCAGGTTATCTGCCTTAACGACTGATCGCAGTTTCATTAGTGAGCGTATAATTGGTGCTTTTTTGCAACTGTCTACTGGTTTATAAAGTCCCGAGTCAAATGTTTTGCCTTCAAATTAACTCTGCGTAGTGTATATCACAGGTTTAGAAGCAAAGTCGAGGTAGCTATGAAGAGACCACTGCATGACTCCGGTAACTTTGTAGCCTGCTCTAAAACATGAAGTACAAGCGAACACCACAGCAGCTGCCGCAGTAGCAAGCATAGCCTCAAACTATCAATTTGATAACAGTAAAGGTGTTAAACTCTCTCTCTCTCGGAGACGTAGTTGTGTAACAAAGGACAATACTTTTTAGGAGACATAAAAGCGCCTAGCAGTATATATCGCCTGTACGTTATTTACAAATTGTTTTTTAAATGTTTCTAATGGAATTGTGTATCAAATACGCTTGCAGCATTCTCGCTGCTGCTGTTGCTGTCACTTCTGTCACATGTACTCGTTGCCGCTGCTACATTTGCGTACTACTCACTGTGATCATGTGATGCTGCCGAACTGTCAAAGTAGTCCTGAAATTCATTGGCGGTCCTCGCGAATTCTCGCACAGCGTTTGCTAGCGGCTCGGTGCGGATGTGGTTCGCTCGAAGAAAATCAGCGTGTTGGCGCTGGAAGGGTGCAAAGTCCACGGAAATCTGGTCCGCATAGTCGGTGGCCTATCCCAGAACAGCAAATACACACACTTATGAATATATACCTGACAAAAGTAACCATAAATGTTAACTAGAGTGCATGTATATATATATATATATATATTTTTTTTTTTTAAGAGAATGGAAAGGTTCTATTTATTAAGAATACTGATGGAGCTACAATTGTCTCCTGAGAACGTGTATATATATATATATATATATATATACACTACGTGTATATATATATATATATGTGTATATATATATATATATATATATATATGTATATATATATATATATATATATATATATATGTATATATATATATATATATATATATATATATATATATATATATACACAATAATTATTTGTACGCAATATGTTTTGTTTAATATTTATTGCAGCTTGAGGACGTTCCGTATAAAGTATTTATAGGCGATACTATGTCTTAGCTGTGACTCAGCCTTCTCTCTTAAGTATATCTTAATGAACTTACAAAGAAGATAACAAACTTTCAAGTCTAAGGAAGACACATGCTCAGAAAGACCAGCCGGTGAGGTAACTAGCCTTACGCGAGACCTTCTCATAGGGCCGCCATAGGCAGTGTCTGCGCTACGGCACAAGGTTTTATGCACCGCGTTGCTCAGGAAGCGATTGTGTTTTACTGAACAACAGACATTTTTCAGTGACGCTTCTTGTAGTAAGATAACTCGTGCACTTGAATGATTGTTAAAAAATAAATATAATTTTTCTACGTATAGGGTGAAATGTATTCACAATGGGTGCCATGGAAGAAGGTTTTGCGGAGCTGTAAAATCTATGGTCTACGCACATTTGTACAGTCGTAACCGTGCACTGCAAAGCACTGAAAAACAACAAATAGGATCGCACTGCCACAAATTCACAGCAAAACCAATAATGACGGCGTCAGCGCCAACAACAAGAGCCACAGAACCAACAATCGCACCAGCAAAGGCAACAATCAAACGACAATACCACAACCACCAACAACAACAACAGCAGCAGCAATAGCAACAACAGTAGTAGAAAAAGGGGAAAAAAGGAAGAAATTCAATACGAAATGCACACATACCTTCATGGGCAACTGCGGGCTGTGGGCCAGAGCCAGGACAACGGTGGCGACGAGCTGGGCGAGTGCGGCCATAGCGACCTGTCCTGGATCCGTGTGGTTGGCAACCACCTGCCAGTCGTCGTAGGCGGTCCGAGTGGCCGGGTAATCGGTATCGGCGTCGCGTGCCACGAAGCGCGGATGTACGACCGAGACGCCAAGCAACTGCGCAAAGGCCGAGTGATCGGCACCTGCGGGCGGCGGAGCGATCTCCGGCACGAGACCTCGGCGTGACGCGAGGTGCGCTGAAGGCCGCGCTCGCGCCCACTGTGCGAGTAGACTCTCGTTGCTCCGAGGTCGCTGGTGGTGGTGGTGCTGTTGCTGCGCTGACGACGACGGCGGCGATGAGGACAGAGGCTTCTTCGCTCGAGAGCCACGATTGTGACTGGACCAGCCGCCGTCGCTGCTACGGCTGCTGCGGTTTCGACTAGTCCGAGTGGGTCGCCGGCGCGCGGCGTTTATCGACGATGAGGACGACGTCTTCTTCGTCGACTGATGATGAGGTCGAAACGCCGCCGTCTTGACGGACAACTTGCCCAGTCCCGGCACCCGTTCGGCAGCCTCGCTTAGTACTTGGCGGAGCAGAGGACTGCCCATCACCTGCAGTGTTCGATTGCCTGACGTCGTCGAATGCGAGTAGTCATAGCCGCAACCAGCACCGAGGAACAAACACCGCAATAAGAACGACACCAAAAAAGGCGCGACCCGCGCAGAGAGGCCGCTGGTGAGAGCCGCGTGATTCGAATCCAGCCTATCCACCACTACGCGCCCAGATTCTACGTACGCTGGCGAGCGACGACCGTCTAACGCACGCCCTATTTATCGGGCCTTCGGTGTACGAGAGACTTTACGTAACTTCGCTTGCTAACATGATTCTCCACGGTGTTGATCAAGCTTAGAATATATATATATATGATCACATCTCTATAATGGTTTTTGGTTAGGATCACTACGTAAGGTCTCCCTTATTCAATTTAGACAAGGTGATACAGGGTGTTTTTAAATGTCAAGCCACACACATAAGGCAGCCAGAAAAACATCTTCCCCAAGGCTTTAGCCATGCGAACGCACGCACTACGCAGTTGGAGCAATGTCTATCACTAAGAACTGCAGGTTTTATCGCGGCGAGACTTATATTTTTTTCAAAGTAATATTTTTTTAGAATTAAACATATTTGTTAAATTTACAAGAAAATAGATATATGTATATTCTGTTAATCAAACATGTTTTAGTATAAAATGTTAATTTAAAAATAATGCTATGATGTTACGAAATATGTTTCTGCTGTTTATTTAAGAGCTCAGTAAAGTACACTTATACATACTGATACGCTTAAACAAACCGTTTACCCTATCATGATCTATAAGCTTGTAAAAGTATGAGCCATAATTTGACGTGGTCCCGCGTTAGTTTGCTCCACCAATTACAATTAATTACTCTTTATTCTTAGTTTACTTTATGTCGGCGCTGTCATTTCTGCGGGAGATACACCGGGCCGTCACAAAACTGCGCGGATCCGCAAGAGGCACAACGCAAGAGTGAACAAGAGTAGTACATCAGCACAACCCTATCGTCGCGTCAACACTTGCAAAAATAAACTTCATTCGGCGTTGCAATAAAAAAGAACACAAACTCCAGTTTGTAGGGTTAGCAGAGCGTAGCGTGCGTAGTACGCTAAGAGGAGAGGCAGAAGAAAGCAGGATGGCGAAGCATTGTTACGGAGCCCAACCTCAACCACAACCTGGCTCCGCGTAAAAAAAAAAGAATATAAAAACGCGGCAAAAAAAATAAACAATGAAAAACGAAACCACAATAAGCTATATACGAGGAATATCGCAAGCGAGGAGCCCAAGTTTGACTGACTGATTGCAGTCATCGGTGCTAAGCATGGGCGGATGGCATGGTTAGGCTCACGTCACCTGTACGTCTTGTATGCGGGGGACGGGCCGACATGGCCTGCTCTTGGTCGACTTGGCGCCCGTGAAGCTCTCTCTATAAAACTGGCGAAGCTAAAAAAAGCTATCACTTGGCGGGTCATTAGCGAAGCACACATCTTAACGTACCTTCGCTAAATCTTCTAAGTGGTACTGGTGGACGACGGTGTGCTTCGCCCGCAAGGCTAGGAGCTAGAGTTCCGGCTCGCAGAATCCAAGCAAAGCGTAACTGCGTAGGACGGTCGTGGCTTTTTGTCTCCAGCCTGACGTCCGGCTAGATTTTTGTTTATAAACCTTCGTCCTTGGGCCTGTCTCGACAGGCAATTGCATGGTTGGACAATGCTCCGTAGTCTTGCGTTTCCCTGAGCTAATTATCATGTCATTTTCTTTTTATCTACGACAATTAAGGCATAATCATTAGCTGTGTAGGAACGCAGGTGTGCTGACACAACAACAAGAACAACAACAACAAAAAGCCGCCTTAACCCTAGCAGCCCATGCGTGTAGTACTGTACCGCATAGCTTAAACACTCGCCGCGTGAGGGAAGTTGCTTAGACGATCGACAGCCTACTTAGCGCATATAAGTTTGAACACGTACACTTTAATTTCATAAAAGCGTAAACGCTATTGGCAGTGAACGCCAACGGCTTTGCTATATAAGGCTATCAGCTCACTCGACCTTGCTTGAATTTGCACACAAATTAAAACAAACCAAATTCGACAGACCTTCAGTGTATAGTGCAGCGGATAGATGAAGCCTGTCTGACCTGCCTCAGGAAATTCAGCTTAGGTGAGTTCTTCAGAGGGCCAAATAACACATTCTTCTGGATTTGTTTCACTAAAGGCATTTCTGCGATACTTAGAATGTTATATTTTTACGTGACCACATCCTTATAACAAAAAATCCAAAGAGCAGCGTGGAATGACTAAGAACAGAATTCCAAGCACGCCACCAACGTGTCTCATCTTATTTCTAATGCGTTGCATATACATTCCTGATATGTTCGAACGTGCGAAACAGATTTCCATATCCGGCATCGATCATGCAGTTGAGCTCACCAGTAGCGAGGGAACTATGGAACAATAGCTACCTTGGTCACAGAAAGTCAAAGGGATTTGCTTTCGGATTTTGCCCACATAAGGACTCTCCAGGTTATTTTTACAGTCTCCAATGGGTTTTATTCCCTTTTGGCCCTTTTGGTGGGAACTATTTTGTTCAAAAATGCTGCATTTTTAACAAACAATATTTTTGACGGCGAGACTGACTAAACACAAGACCCCAGTACGCCAGCCAATATGTGTGTAGTTTTCTACTGCGTGATATGCACAAGACATAAGGAATAACAAACATAAGAAAATTTGATTCAGGTTATACAAAAGTTAGAATATGTACGCTGGGTATTAGTGTTGTAGTAGTTATTTAGAAGTCTCTGCACAACAAGATTTTCACACAATCTTTTTCAGACAAGACAGACATTGAATGAAAGATGGGTATAAGAAGAAAAAAAAAAAAAAAAATATATATATATATATATATATATATATATATATGTCAAATGGGGACATTCGTGCCAAAATAGACCACCTAGATTATATGCGAGCAATGCGACACGATTAGCTTATTGACGCCTGTATACCAGGCTAATAGCTTTAAGGTAGGCGTATGCTGTGGCGTTGATGAATTCAGCCTACCTGTAACAGCCTGGTCGAGGCCGATGTAGGCAACGTGCGCGAAGCCAGCTCTGTCGATGCTTCTGTAGAAACTCAGCGCTGCCTACCTGGCCAAAAGCGGTTGCGTCCCACGCGGTGAACAGTATTGTCGATGAGGTTGCCATCCCTCGGCGGTCACCAGTTCAGACAGTACCCGAACCACCTTTCACAAGCGAACAGCGGCGATAAAACGTTGTAAGCTAAAAGCCCCCTAATACTTGACATTACTATGCCCACGAAGCCCAATAGGAATCCCGCTGTCTGACACGACAAGCCGTACCAGTGTAGTATTCTCACAGAGATAAAAAAGAAACGAAACAGACAGTGAGTACAACAATTCGTTTTGAGGAACCAATGCCTTTACAGTTACAGAAGCGATTTTTACGCATT
>QVRM01003006.1:0-31970 GCA_003439945.1 Dermanyssus gallinae | reverse complement strand
GCATGACGCTACGGGTAGGTGACGAGAAGAGGAAAGACCGGCGGCAGTCCGCGAGGACACGGAGCGGGTGGAAAAGCCACGAGTACGAAGCAAACGAGCAGGCCGTGACGGCCGCGCTACACGTGGAGAGGTGCGTCACGGAAGCCAGGTGGATCGCAGGACGGTACGGATAGGTGACGAGGAGCGGAAAGCTGAAGGGCCGGCGAAGCGAAGCGGACAAAGGCCGGCGACAGAGCGAGAACGCGGAGCGGGTGGGGTGCCAAGCGTGTAGATGGACATATATGTACAAGCGTCTGTTGGCGACAATGCTGAGGCAAACTAAATACAGGGTGCCAAATAGGGAATGCCGCCACACCAGTAGCGACGACGCGGGAAGTTACTAAATGCGCGGGCAAATCTGTGATATATAAGGAGGCACGAGAATAAATTAATCAGTAGTCGTTGGTGCGACCCAGGCAGAGGACGTGTGTTGCTTAAGCGAGAGAATGGCGAACTCGTAACGGGCGCCGACCTAATACCAGAAGGAACCCTGAAGGTAAAGTCTGTGTGTCTACCTCGGGTCCCTTTGAGATAAACATCCATAGGCTTTTTTGGACTTTGCTTGCCATCTTGTTGGTGACAATGCTTTTATCCACCACCCTTGTGTGACGAGGTACGTCTTGCCGTGAGGTCCTTCCCCAGGAGTTCTGCAGCTACTTTTGATTTCCTTAGGCCTCGGCTTCTTCAGGACCTGTTGTCCAGGGCTTAAAGTTGGCAGATGCATTGGCAAATGTTGTAGACATGCTCTTCTACACTCCGCAGGTTGGCTTTAAAGATAGAATGCGCTGCTAACAAGCTGCAATATTACTGCAATTGGTTCTTATTGAGTTTTGCAACTACCGAATATACAATGATTGTAGTTCACACGTCCTGCGCCTTTACAAATTCCCGCAGTGAGCCGACCGTCCTACTAAATTTTAAGATTTTAGGAATGTTTTTAACAGTGTTAGAAGAGACCACCTGCTGGACGCGGCAAAACTCTACGCCCTGCAAATGTTTCACCAGGTGCATGCGGCTTACGCACACCCGTCGCACTTGGTCTTGTCACACGACACTATATATTTGTAGTCCCTTAGCAAGGAAACCTTTTAAATCCGTCC
This sequence comes from Dermanyssus gallinae, assembly GCA_003439945.1. NCBI lineage: Eukaryota > Metazoa > Arthropoda > Arachnida > Mesostigmata > Dermanyssidae > Dermanyssus > Dermanyssus gallinae. Next base: position 30,831 of record QVRM01003006.1, on the reverse strand, counting down.
TTGTTGAGACCTTAGTCGACTCCTTAAAGTGTCCTTTAAAGCCCTGGTACTTGGACGACATTGTGCTTGGCGGTAATCTAGTCACGGCGAATCGGCAAAATACGCAGAGTCAGGGATTTCGAGAAAATGAGTGGCCTATCCCTAACTTCCCGGAAATTTTAGGTCTAGGTCACGGGCCCCGATGATATGATCCCCCTGAACATATCGGAGCCATCCGATCTCCTTTCCGGTTGAATGGGTCTCCAGAAGTGGAACCTTAAGCTCCTCGGGGTTCCGCTCTGCCTAGAGGGGTTATCTGGCGCAGTGAACTAGAGAGAAGCTTCAGTTAGCCGCCAGCCCTCTCTCATCACTGGGATTTTAACGCAGATAAAGGTGCTGAGATCGTGCTTTTACGCGGCCCGAATAACCTATTTGCTTGGAGGGACCACTTGTCTCGACTTGACTGAAGATATTCGAGCCTTCAGTAAGTAAACTTTGAAGACACTGGAGGTGCTCTTGAACATACACCTCTCACGCTCCGTAGGCTTGCGGGCTCTGCTTTCCATGTCCTCAGCTAAGAAATCTGCTACTCTTCCCATATATACTGGTGATGCCTGGCGCAATCGTTGGCTGTTTCTGTCATCGTCTCCTTTTTATCCCAGGCTTCACGGTTATGGGACAACACAGCTGAAGAAGTTTGTAGACTCACTTTGGAAGCCCTTGTTAGTGATTGGTCTCCCCATGCGGTTCGAGGCTGGTCGATCCCATTTGCACCCTACTAAATGACGTCATTGTTTGAATTAGTGCGAGGTTACGCCTTGCACTAATTCAGTCTCGTGTTTCCCCATCAAGCTAGATGCAGAGATCAAGTGAAGCCACATGCACCCTATAGCCTCTCTTGCGCTTTGAGCACAGGTCGTCAAGCCCGACATGCAGCACTTGATGGCTCATTTAGCCGAGCCTTAAGATTTGCTGGTTTTCCTTGCATTCTCGAGCTTCCTGGCTTCTGCAAAGATGATGGAAAGAGACCGGACGGATCGAAGTGGTTTACGTCCTTCAAGGTGGGTCGCATGCTGGTGTGGGATGCAACCGTTACTGACTCATTCTTTTTACCCGGTGTATACGTTCAGAGGGAGATAATTGTTACCTATTTTTTTTCTCTTTTTTTCGTCGTCTGCTACGGCGACAGACGGTTGTGTCCTGCGTAAGCTCTGTGAATATTACTCTCGTTTTAGTGGTTTTGACGAGTTTTTCCGGACACACTCTGTGCGAGCGCTTCTCTTCGTGTACAAGTGCCCTTTGCGGTGTGCTCTGTGTATTTTTCCGGGTTTCTTCCTGGTTTTTAAACGCTTAGGCTTTCCCGACCGAACGTCCTGATGGACGGCGATGTGGATGCAGACGGTGGGAGCAGCGGCTCGAGCGGTCACCTCCTCGGGCCGGCGTCTGCTACGCCGTCCTCGTCTGCAGCGCTGGCGGCGCTGTCTGCCATGGCGGCGGAGGGTAGCCGCACGATGCGCTCACGTTTGGAGATGTTGTCTGCGGGTGCCGCTGCACCTGTGCTCAACGTGCCGCGCACGTCGCCTGTGAGACCGGCCTCTGTCCCCGGCGCATCTGATATGGTTGCCTGCCAACCTATGGAAGTGGTTAGCCCAGCTGGTGACTCTCGCAGCAACGCTGTAGTGGCGGGGATGACAGCTGTTGAGACTACACCAGCTATTCCAGTCGCGCAGGAGCCTACTCTCAAACGAGACCGTACTGCCTCAGATACGGAGGATTCTCGTAACGGTGGACATTCTCGGGGAGTCTGTGATACGATTGGTGACGAGGGCTTCGTGACAGTCGTGAACAAGAAATCAGTTCGGCGAGTGATTACAGCTGAAGCGGAACTTTCACGCTTCTGTAAATCGGTTGACAATTGTTGTGTCTAGGCATAGTCAGGTAGACACAGCTGTCGGCTCGACGCTACACTGTTGTGTCTAGGCATGTTTAGGTAGACACACGGCTGTCGGCTCGGCGCCACGTGCTGGCGGACGTGCAGTGGAAAGAGTAAGCACGAGAAGGTACGAGAAGCGTACAGACGATTCGATAGAAACGTCTACTCGGACCGAATCGATTCTACCACATTCGAGAACAATCTAAGAGGCAATAAATACAGCTGACACAGAGAGTCAGCAAGCCACTCTACAGGTGACAGCAGGCGATCGTGTTTTCATTCCTTACGTACTCGGCTAGTCTAAGTTCAATAGACTAGTCCTCCGGTCAGAGTTTGTACAGTTCACGTACATATTAACAATGGCTTCGGTGCAGTCTACACAGTGCGGTTCACGTCACAGGATTCCACGCTTCCGGCACCTGAAGGTTCCAACAAACAGCAGCAGGCGCGGCGCCCGGACTTTTCGGGCGAACAACTGGTAAAAGTATTCAAGGCCCTTCATGACCTGGTGCCGACGGCAACGTTAGGAGGCGGTCCCAAGGGGATAACGGCCACTGTGCCCACGATTTCGGCCGTAAGCGACTTGGTGTACGTCAGGGCGTTGGGAGGCGTGCCGGTGGTAGGATTGTGTTCCACAATGGATCAGTTTTGGGGCGTCATCAAAGACGTAAATCGGGCCTTTTCTGACGAGTGTCTGCTATCCGAGCTCGCCTCGTACGGTGCGATGAAGATAAGGAGAACCACGAGGCCCGGTCTCAAGAACGAAAAGAGCGTCCAAGTGCCGTCAACGAGGACTTTTTTTTAACTTTTTTTTTTAGGAATTTACACTTCTCTTCAAGAGGACGCCCCCTAATAAGGTCTTTATTGTGTGGAGGGCCCATGATGCGTCGGTTGAAGCTTCGTCACCGATTGTCTGCTTTAATTGCCAACGCACTGGCCACATGGCAACTCGCTGCACTCGCGCTCGTGCATGTAGAAGATGTGGTGCGCACGACCACCTAGCCGCGTCATGTCGAAACCGAGCTCGTTGCGTAGACTGCAGTGACCCCCACCCTAGAGGAGACTCGGGCTGCCCCGTTTTTGCATTAGCCCGCGAGAAAAGCAAGGTTTTGTTCGGCTCACGCATGCTTCAACATGCGCAGTTGTCGACGCCGGCGGCCACCTTGGTCGTTGTCCCGGATCCTGCACCTACTCGGCCAGGCACAAATGCACCAAGCACCTACGCGGCGGCCGTACGTCGTCTGGTGATACCAGCCTCCCCGAATGCGGCTCCGGAGCCTTCGGCAGCGCGTGCTGAGGTCGTGCTTCCCCCTCTTCGGCCGATCCCCGCTCCGCAAAAATCTACACTTTGTGCGAAGACTCTGCCACCTCCTGAAACAGGACCTTCTAAACAAGTCAAGGCCGCTTTTCGCCGCCCTCCGCGCGGCCGCGCCGTCACCCGTGTTCGGGCGCGCCCACCTAAGTCGACCGACGACCCTGATTTCGGTTCTTTGTCTAAGGCCGTGTCCATGCTCGCTGGCATCAACCCGAAACTAGGCGACACTCTTCGAGGCACTGTGAAGGCACTGCGTCCCCTGCTCGCCCTAGCCCCGTTGCTGCAAGGCTTGGTGTCTCCCGCACCAGCTCCTAAATGATGAACCCTGAGCCCACTCAGTCCCCCGGCGCAGCCCCCCATCTCCCTCGTCTGTCCGTTTCAATAGCAAGTGACCCTCCCGTAAAGGTTACTTGCCCCAGATGCGGCCGGGACTTTACTCGCCGCGGTCTCCCTATTCACCAAGCTAGATGTCGTCCCACGTCTACAACTCCCAATTCGTCTTCGAATGCTTCCTCCACGCCAGCACTCCCGTCACAGCCTTGAGAGTCGCTGGTCGACAGGCTCATACTTGCGTCGCAACAATCTAGGGTAATGCGTGTAGTCCCCCGGGCTGTGAGGCCTTTGGTTGCCGAGTCCCTATGCGACGTCCTCGACCTTGTGGCGGCCAACAACGACGTCCCCTCGTGGGAGTCGCTCTTGTCATTCGCTTACGTGGTCCTTCAACTGCCACCCTCGCACTTCGTCGTCCACCTCTTTAACAGCAACTGTTCGGTCGAACCTCAGTGCGTTCCGCGACGGCTGGCGGTTCGAATTTCGCGTAGGTGGTGTTAGAAGAGTCACATCAGATGCGTGCGACTCCCCTGAGGACTCGGCACGCCGCGTTTCATCTAAACTGTCCGAGGGAGACGTTTCCGGGGCGGCCCGCTTACTATGCTCTACGGACTCGTTTGTTTCGGGAGACGAAGTCCTGGCCTCGCTTGCCGCCAAGCACCCACCTGCTCCATCGGACTCGGTTTTTCCGGACCCTCCTGACTCTATGACGCAACGTCACTCTTCAGTCAAAGATGTCTTGGGAGCTGTTGCCAGATTTCCGGCCAGTTCGTCCGCCGGTCCTGACGCTTTGCGTCCGCGTCATCTGAAGGACCTTCTTGCACCCGTGCTTGGACCGGTGGCAAGGAGACTGGCCGCAGCACTTGCCAGAGTGGTGGACGTTTTGAGATGGGGTACACTGCCGACTGAGGTCAGGGAGATTATATTCGGCGCCAAGCTAGTCGCACTCCGCAAAAAAGACTCATCGATTCGCCCGATCGCCTGTTCTCTCACGATACGGAGGATTGCTGCAAAAATAGCCTGTCGTGAGGTCAAAGATCTTATCATTGAGCAGCTTGGCCCGCACCAGTTAGGTTTTGGCTTAGCAGGCGGGGCGGAGGCAGCTGTACATGCAGCAAGAGCCTTGGTCCAATCAAGCCCGTCTCGAACGGCAACTTAATACTATTCGAAGGGATCATATACTTCGTGCAGTTCGTGATGCAGTACCGGAAATCTTCAGCTTAGTGAATCACGCATACAGAGAGCCATCCGTCCTGTTGTTTGGGGCCCACACGTTGTCCTCGGCATCGGGTATACAGCAGGGAGACCCCTTGGGGCCGGCTCTATTCAGCCTGGGTATACGTGAGCTGGTCAACTCAATACAAGTGCCTTTTAACGCCTGGTACCTTGACGATTGCACACTCGGTGGACCGATGGAAGGCTTACTCGAGGAAGTGCGCAGAATTCTTGCCTTTGAGTCAGTGGCCTGGTGTTAAACACGGCCAAATGCGAGGTGTTCGCGCCGGGGACAGACCCGGACGACCCCACATTGAGTGCTTTACATGCGTTACTACCGGGGTGTAGAGTCGTGTCTGAACACGAAGTTACGCTCCTTGGCGCACCGCTCCTACCATCTGCACTGTCGAGTCTACTCGACCCCATGATGGACAGATTGTGGGCGATGCAAGAACGTCTGCCTCTGGTCGGAGCCCACCAAGGGCTTTACCTACTCCGCTCGTCGTTCTCCGCGTGTCGCATCGTACATATCATACGATTCATGGACTGTTCGGGTACATTCAACCAGCTTCTCCAACCATTCGACGACCAGGTGGTGGAGGCCCTCGAGACGGTTTTGAGTCTGAACTTACGACCACGAGAGGTGCGCCAGGCGGCTCTCCCCACCTCCATGGGCGGTCTTGGTCTTCCCTCGGCCCGCTCCTTGGCAGGCCCTGCCGTGGCCGCCTCGATGCACGCTACGTCGGGTCATGTCCAACGCCTGGTCCCGCCGGGGGCATGGGCATTGTTTGAGGCAACTCGCGACGCTATAGCGGCTGGACTCCAAGCTTCACACCGCCTGATATGAATAGACTTGCCTGCCAGAGGGCCTGGGCCGAGAAGGTACACGAATCTTCGCTTACTGAGTTGCTTGAAGAATGCGGTGACGACCAGGGTAGAGCGCGCCTCCTTGCCGTCGCTCGCCCAGGAGCGAGCGACTGGCTACACGCACTCCCCGCTGACTCATTGGGTACCCGCCTTGACGACCAATCCACCCGGATCTGCGTTGGCCTGAGACTGGGAGCTGATTTGGTAGAGCCACACAGATGCACTTGTGGCGAGCCTGTCAGACGCCTGGCCAGACACGGCCTGTCTTGCGCTCACTCGGCGGGCCGGCGACCACGTCACACCGCTCTGAATGACATTCTTGCAAGGTCGTTGCGAAAGGCCGGAATCCCTTGCGTCCTGGAACCGCCTGGTCTTTCTAGAGACGATGGCAAGCGGCCCGACGGCCTGACTTTGATACCTTTCTACAAGGGTCGTTCCCTAGTGTGGGATGCGACGGTGACCGACTCTCTGACCCCCTCCCTTGTCGGTCCCGGCGCTTCTCACCCAGGAACTGCCGCTTCCCGCGCCGAGACATCAAAGATAAGAAAGTATGCGAACTTAGACCGGGCGTACCACTCCTCACCCTTCGCATTCGAGACGCTGGGTGGCCCTGGGCGGGCCCCTCACAACGACGCTAATTTCCCAGGTTGGCGACGCTTTACAGCAGGCTACGATGGACAAGAGGACGGGCACTTTCTTCCGCCAACGGCTTTCCCTAGAGATTCAGAGAGGTAACGCGATTTCGGTGCTCGGAACTATGAAAGACTGGATGGACCCGCGTCTTCGCGTCAGGGGTCGGGCAAGACTCCCACTCGGACACGAATGATAGATGAGGAGTGAGCCATCGGCGCCGTGGATTTAAACATTCATATGTATATATTAATTCCTAAATAAACATTTTTCTACGTTACCTAATATATATTCAATCCAAAATATGAATTTGAATTAAACTGAACTAAAAACTAAATAATGAAATCATAATGAATTGAAATAACAACATACCGGATCACCGTCTCCCTCATTTGGCCCAAAGTATCTCGGTGCAAAGACTAAGTACAAGCGTACCTCCTTCGACATTCAGGCCGAGGCGGGTTATATTGTCACACGTTGTGTATCGCGTTAGGGCAGAGTCACTATATCCTAGCCAAACTAATTTTTGCTGTTTAGAAAGCTGAGAATACATATTTTTGGCGATTATCATAAAAGTGGTTCAGTACACTTAGACAAACATCATACTATCTGTAGCATTCAGGATTAGGGTTTTCATAAGCCTTTCCTATGTGTTTTCCAATATACTGTCGATCCGCTTAAACACTGTGAAATTGTAATAATGTATTTGTTCCCCTTACAAAAAATACCAGTTAACTTGACTCCAGGCTAATGTATCACCTGTTGGATAGCGCTTAGCCTTTTTTTGCATATATTTTTATGTAGTAAGGTAACGTATTTTACGAACGTTTTTATAGCCCTAAATAAAGGCTAATCCACTTTACCTTGCGCAAACTCGTATATTATTTACCAGCCAGAAATTGCTCCGTTGTATCGTTTTTTTCAGAATCAAAATTTAAACTTTGTTGCAGCAGACACTTATTCCGATTTTTCTCCAAACATTTCTATGAACATGAGGGTGACTATGTTCATGTTAAGGTGTGGTTCAGTAAAACCCAGGTTTTATTTAGCTTGGTGATTAATTATGATTGTATGACTGAACTATAATTGACGCACAAACTATATATTGCTACTCGCGCAGAAACACTGCGGCTCCAAGAGTTGGCCCAACATTTCTACGTTGATTGATGCAGGTTCTTCACCGAGCAGGTGCGTTCTGTCGCAGAAAAAGGACGAGACGCTGCTCGTTCTTGTCCTTATTAAGTTATGTAAGTTATGTCCGTATTATAAACGTAAGTTGTGGGCGTGCTCTCGCTTGCCCTGTGGCTAATACGTATCGAGGTGACATTAATCGTCCCTAATTAGCCCAAGCAGCTTCCACGTACAGGAAAGTTCGACGGAGTGCACCAGCTGAAGTCTTATTGATAGTCTTGCCTCCTGCACACTACTACCAACACTCTTGGAGCATAAGAGTCTTTACAAGAGTGGCGGCTTGGTCCTGAAGGCTAGGGCGCCAAGCATAGTTGTCATCATGTATCTATATATATATATATATATATATATATACAGGGTATTACAGGAATATTTGATCAACGATATATGGAATTGTAGAGCTCGTTAAGGCAAATATTTTTTCCAATGGAACATGGTCTCTAAGAGGCCCTGTTTCGGAATGAGAGTTAAATTACTACAATTTGTGACATTGGTGTTTTTGCCCGACATAGGAGCATAGAATGTGCTGTTGCGAGACAACCAGGTTTCCTAGACAGAAGCTAAACACACCGCCGTGTTCGTGAGAAAATTCTGCTTCTGTCGAACTCATAAGGCCGGTCAGAAGAAGTTATTTTATTAACCTTCACGCCCAATATCTTAAACAACAACAACAACACAACAACACAACACAACAACACATTCGCAACAGCACATTCTATGCTCCTATGTCGGGCAAAACACCAATGTCACAAATTGTAGTAATTTAACTCTCATTCCGAAACAGGGCCTCTTAGAGACCATGTTCCATTGGAAAAAATATTTGCCTTAACGAGCTCTACAATTCCATATATCGTTGATCAAATATTCCTGTAATACCATGTATACTGCATTGAGAATATGATTATGTATTGCTCCTAGAGAATGCATGATAGACCATACTGCTGAGAATCAACGACTATACTGCCACAAGGACTTTCGGGGAAACCCTAGATATCTCGTAGCGTTGCCGTTCGTAATACTTTTAACACAGCCAACTGGGGAACTTTATTGGCTGCGCTGAAGAGAGGGTCTACCAGAAGGCATGGAAACCTTAGACTACACCGATGACGTAGATCCACTGATGAAGGCATAGGGGAATCGGCACTTGAATCGGGAGGGCCTTCCAATAACTCAATGCCACGGATTCTTCGGCGAAAGGAAGGGGCGTCTGAGAGATAAAGACAATTCCTCGCAACAATGAGAACTTAGGGCCCAACAAAGGAAAAGAAAAGCCTAGAAGGTCAGGGGAAAGGAGCGAGAGGAAAATGGAGGCAAAAAAACCTGGGCCCTGCGTTGGCACGAGAAGCCACTCTAAAGACATGGCGCAAGAAATAGTGCAGGGTCCATAAAAGGGCCACTCCCGGGCAATGGGCACACTGACTGATTTCTGACTTGCGACGTTGGTGGAGAAAACCCGAAACCTTAACCTATACAATGACTTAGGTCCTCACCGTTCACGTCCACTTTTAGATATCAATATTGGCAAAAGTTCGTAAGGTACGCGTATTGTTTGTATCTCTGGAAACGTTTATTTTAGAAATACGCAAACACCTTATGCTCAGCCCTCGCGGACTTTGAAGCCTTAGCGGAAACCAGCGCTAGTAGGGAAAACACCCTAGTCTACTGTTGACGTCATAAAGTGGCCCAAAGATCTAGGCTAGAACAACGCCCTCTTGGAAGCAGTCTAGTCGGTTCTAGCGGTTGTGAGAGTATAGCTAGATGTACCGCAAGTGCATTATGCGTTTCCAAAGCCTTCCAAATAAAAATAAAAACATAGCACTATGGCTTGCTAAGATCTACAAGCCAGCTCTGTGGACTCGAATTTCATCTATGTTCGTGTTGAATTTACTAGATATGGTAAAATGTTGTCTTGCTGCTACATTCCTTTGCTAAGAACCCATTGAATACAGCATGATATGCTGATGAATTTTAAAGTAATTGCCAACGTTCTAGTGTCATGGCCAATTACATAAAAGTGCTGTTAGTCTTCCACCGCAGGTTGGGATTTTAGCCGCAGTTTACCAGAATGCACAATTCATTTGCCTTTATCGTTTAGCTGCCGCGCAGCAAGGTCCCAGCTGACTGTAGTATTACCTAATAGCCAAGCAAACAAAGTACCAGACCCTTACTTAATTACCAGACCTTTATTGTTGTTAGTTATAGACAATTAGTTCTCATCAATTTGCTCCCAACCCTTCACGACACGTAAACGGTCTCCTTTTAGACTGATGGAGCACCTAAACTCTTTCAGTAAAGCTCTTTTTCTCGATCCTTGTTGCTGATCGAATTTGAGAGATGCTCTTTGAGAAAGATGATTAACCGTACCGCTAAAAAGTAGTGACTATTGGGAATACCCTAAATATTTCAATATATCCGCTTATACTACCGATCTAAGCGCCCCTGATATAAAAAAGATGATATGCTATATATATATATATATATACAGCACCGAAGTAAAGCGCAAGCAGTTTCCTCGAGAATGGTTGAAACATATTTATCAATAATAAAAAAAATATATATTCATAATAATATAAAAAAACAAATATATATACAGGGTGTTCCTATTTGTGTGTCCAAAACGCTAGGGTATGGTCAAACCCGGTGAGAAAATCATTTTTGCCAATGGGTGGAAGCCGGGGAAACGTTTTGTTTAGGAGTGAGAATGAAATTTATAAAAGCAGTTATTCTGCCTTTTTCTTCTACATAGTTGTGCAAAATCTACGTTTGCGGGAGAACCAGTCAACGCACAAAGGAACCGATCATACCGGCGTGTTTGGCGGAAAATTCAATATAGTATACACAATATATCACAATAAAGTATACATTACTAGCTTGCGTAGCAAAAGCGAATAGCCAGATTAAGGAAAGTCATAAAAAGTCAAAATGTTACGTTAACGCTTTTTTGTGCAACATCGTAATTTTTTCCATTACGACCAAAAATGCACGTCCAAAAGACTACTCTCAGGCAATAGCAGATTTAATGCCCACTACATTCGTACCAAAGTTATGGTGCTGCGTTACGTATTTGCCAAGTGACTAAGCTTTTTCGACAGTCATAGTTGTTATGTTTCACGTTGAAGTTTTCACGTTCAGAACCGTAGCATTTTGCCAAGACGTTTCCGCCCTCTCTTTCCATTAGAAAAAATTATTCTCTTGCTGAGTTCTACCAAACCTCAAAATACGTACCTAACTTTCTCATACACCCTATGCAAGTGCGCATGCCTTCGCTTTCGATATGACTGTCGAAAAAGCTTAGTTACTTGGCAACTACGTAACGCAGCACCATCACTTTGGTACGAATGTAGTGGGCATTAAATTTGCTATTGCCTGAAAGTAGTCTTTTGAACGTACATTTTCGGTCGTAATGGAAAAAATAACGATGTTGCACAAAAAAGCGTTAACGTAACATTTTGACTTTTTATGACTTTCCTTAATCTGGCTATTCGCTTTTTGCTACGCAAGCTAGTAATGTATACTTTACTCTGCAGAATTTTCCGCCAAACACGCCGGTATGATCGGTTCCTTTGTGCGTTGACTGGTTCTCCCGCAAACGTAGATTTTGCACAATTATGTAGGAGAAAAAAGACAGAATAACTGCTTTTATAAATTTCATCCTCACTCCTAAACAAAACGTTTTCCCGGCTTCCACCCATTGGCAAAAATGATTTTCTCACCGAGTTTGACCATACCCTAGCGTTTTGGACACACAAATAGAAACACCCTGTATATATATATATATATATATTTGCTACAGAAGGTCGGGAAGCGACTAGGTCTAGCCAGCAGTGATAGGCGAGCGGGCGAATTTATCAGACAGCGTCTGTCGCTGGATGTGCAACGGGGCAACGCGGCTTCGGTCCGGGGAATCCTCCAGAGATGGTTGGTTCCTACATTGGACCCTTCGTAAACGTGCACACGTTCGCAGGGACCCAATTGTCATGTTCCCACCATCGGTGATTAATTAGAATGAATAAATGTCCATAATATATATATATATATATATATATATACATATATTATGAACCGACATAGCCCGCCGGCAAATTTATTTGTCCATGTTGTCTGTTATCACAATGTGTCACATAACGAACTGAAAATAAACAACTCAAGGCTCTAGGTCCAAGCTGGGGCTGGTCCACCTGGCCAAAGTTCCTCTCACCGACGCAGCGTTCCCCCTCTGAACGTCCAACGACAAGCGCTGCAGTACGTACTCCCCCGCTCTTTTGTCTCCTGTAGCAACCACCTCTTCTCCCGAAGCCTCTGAGTAATTTTTTGGTAAGCAACCCTGGTCCCCCCAACGTCTCAAAGCTAGAGGTGAGAACAAGTGGGGATAGTCCAGGCTTGAGTACTTCCTGCACTTGGCTGTTTCTGCTAAGGCAACCGCATGCCCAGGGCGGGCTGCGCCAGTACCGACCATTGAAGGGGCTAAAGAGTCGGTAACAGTTGCATCCCACACCAGCATCTGGCCCCGATCGATTGGGGCAGAGTCATTCCGTCAGGCCTTTTTCCGTCATCTCTGACTAAACCGGGATGCTCCGGCACACATGGGTAGCCTGCCAACCGTAATCCTCTGCAGAACGTCTCGTTCAGGGCCGAGTGGCGTGCGATCCTGCCTGAACTCTTGGCGAAAGAAAGACCGTGGTGGCCTAGGGAGTCGACTTTGTCACCACAACCACAGCGATGGGGGGAAACCAGTTCTGCTCCAACTCTTAACCGACTAATATTCGTGTAGACTCATCATTTAAAAGGGTGCCCACTCGAGGACTCGGAAGGGCGTGTAGCCATACGCTTGCACCCGGCGAGGAGACGGCTTGTAACCTCGCTTTGTCGGCGTCGGAAGTTGCTCGGCTCCACAGGTCGCTCCATCGATGGTCGTGTGCCAAATCTGACCACGCAGACTGAAGAGAAGGGGTCTTCGGGAGAGCCCCACAAAATGCGATGGCTTCACCTTGGGTCTTCTCCAACCTAGATCGGAAATGCGCTACAGCCTGGGGGTCTAGGAGAGCCTCGATGTCACTGATCGCTGAATGCAAGGAGGCAATATGCGCCGCAACTAAAAGGGAAACTGCCTCGGAGAGCCCCAACCCGCCTCTTGCGACCGGTAGTGATGCTTGGGTTAAGGGGTCGCCCCGTAGCCGCAGGTTAAGTAGAGATTCCAGCGCGTCGCCTTGCTTCACATTAAGTTATTCCAAGTGAGATGAAAAGGCTATACAGTTGACACCTCTGAACAGGTAGTTCAGATTCAAAGCGGAGAAGCACGAGCGTAGAAGATACAATCCCCTATGAGCGCCAAGCTGAGGGAGGCGGTTGAGACCGACCTGGAGTTTTTCTCTCCATCGCTCGATCGTCGAGGTGAGGTTGTCAGAGGATAAAGGCACCCCAAGAAGGTCTAGGTCGTCGCCAGTTACGCGGCACCCCGGAAGTAAATCCAGGATGACAGCGGTATTATTTGCGCCCATTCCTTTTATATGGACCTCACAATTGGTCGGGTTCAATTCTAGGCCGCTGCATGTAGGGAAGCCTAGTATTTTCTTTATGTCCTCACAAACTGTACTGGCGCTACCTCCTATGACACCATCGTCCAAATACCACAGGTTAAGTGGACTTTCGAGAGAGTGACCAGATCTTTCGCGGCAAGGCGGAACAAAGGGGGAGCGAGGGGATCTCCCTGCTGGACACCCACAGCCGAGGTAAGCGATGCCGAGGGTAAGACCAGGTGTGATGGATCACCGTAGGCCAGTTTGACTTGATGGTAGATGGCGGGAGCTTCTTCCGCAACTGTTTTTAGCAAGTGGTCTCTTTTCACGGTAGTGAACGCGTTTTTAAAATCCAGTTTGACTAGTACGGAGGACTCCTGCCGAGAGTCGATAAATGCCCTGGTAGCGTGGACCATTATTTCTGCACCCCGCTTGGTAGAGAAACCCAACTGGTGACGCCATATAACCCGGCAGATGACATCTCTGGAGTCCCTCACTGCCAGTTTCGCCGCGACCCTGCGTATCACCGATGAACAGGCGATGGGTCTATATGAGCCGTCATTCTTCTTCAGTGCGAACAGCCTCGCCCCAAAAATGAGAGGACGCCACCCAGGATGTGGGGCTCCCCAGCGTAGGACGTCAATCAGCTTTGCCAGCGCTTTGCCAAGTCTCTCGGACGAGCTGCCAAGACTCGGTGAAAGAAGGTCTTGCAGCAGACGGGGCCGGATGAAATCTAGGCCGGCACTCGAGCTCTTTGAAAATGAAGCCACCGCGTAGCGCACGTCCTCAGCCGAGGTGGAAGAAGGCATGAGCTGTTGAGAGGGGGGGGGACGGCCAAACCAGGTCCGACTGTCCGACGGGGTGCTTCGCCCGTAACGATGCTATAGCATCATCAACCATAACGTCATCAGAGAGAAGGAGGCGGGCTGCCCCTGCAGCGTCCCCGTCGGATAGTTTGGCCAGCACGGCTCGCGCGTTTGGACGAATCCGCTCAACACTGGGGCCTGACTCGTCTGTACCAGACGAGGAAGCCAGGTGAGTCAGCCGGACTCCACGTTGAAATTCCACCAGGTTCTTTCTGATGATAACTGTCAGGGAGCGGCCTACTGGTAACCTCAACACAACTGGGGCGAACGAGAACAGCACAAGCCAGGCAGCGTCGTCGTTGTCCAGGGCTGCTCTTGAGCACACCTCCGATAAGGCGTCAGCCATCGATTTCCTTACTGCTTTCGGTAGGATTCGTACCAGATTATATATATATATATATATTATATATTATATATATATATATATTAATAATTAAAAAAAAAATATATATATATATATATTATATATATATATATATATTAATAATTAAAAAATATATATATATATATATATATATATATATATATATATTCCTTGCAACTATGTTATGCATAGAAGCTAGTCTTTTACGAGAGTGCCTGTCAGACATACAGGTATACGAACAAAGCATCTCGCCTCCTCGATACAGAAAAAAATTACAACGCGACAAAACGAATTTCTGTGTTTTAAGCTTGGCTTAGCTTCGACGGTTCTAGTAAAGTTGCTGCTAGCGCCTCATGCGCGTGAACTTCGAACGGGAACGGGGTAGAGCTTCTGTTTTGAGAGCCACTACGAATTACTGTCACTCTTACTACTTCTGCTGCTGCTGCTATTGGCACCCTAATAGCGCGCACTTCCCCGTACAAACGGCTACGACCTCTTCAACATTAGAACGGCACCTTGAGCACAAGCTCCTCTACTCAAGCAAGGTGGCGGCCGGGTAGCGCCGAGATCGGGAACACTGTAGAGTAAGACATCACAAATAAAGACATCACAACAGCAGCAGCTCCCGCTAAACAGCGAAAACAATTGCAAGCCACAACTGCGTTGGTAGTTGGCTTGTGCATGAACAACACACGTTCCTCATTCGTAGCAATTCGTTTAGCTCATGCTATGATGTGACTCATTGGACCAACTGTCCATTGGCCACGTTCCTCTCGTTTCTTCCAATTTCTCCTCCCTTCATGGCTGGCACTGTTTGTAGACCCTTTCTCAGTCAGTCTGCGACGACTTTCTCGTTCTCTTCTAGTCTGAAAGAAGATTCTCTATGTCCTCTCTCGTCGTGTCTCTCTGTATGTGTTTATTTTCTCTCGACGTCTTCTCTTTCTGTCTCGCCCATACCCCCGCCAACAACCGCCCACCCACCCACTACCATCACCCCCCCCCTCTTCCGAGAGCACTTTCATCAGGCCTTTCTTCCCCCAACGAGCAAGCGAGAGAGAGAGATGTAGAGAAATAGAGAGGGAGAGAGAGAAAGAGCGCAATTCCTTCCTGCTGTTACTAAGACGATTTATGCTGTTGGTCTTTCCCTGCGATTCGCCGGTTGTTCTGTTCGGTGTGTTGCAGCTGTTTCTGTTGCGCTCTGCTTTCGCAGCGGCAGCAACGGCGGTGACGCTTCGGCTGTCGTTAGTAGTAACTGCGCGCGCGAGGTGCAGTGACGTGAAGTGCGTTGAGGCGAAACGGCCGGCAAGCGTACAGATGGCCACCCACCGTGCCGAAGTCGTCGTTTGCTGAAGTAGTCATCCCTCGTCCGAGGGTAGTCATCCATTTCCAGTAGACAACTCGGCGACAGAGCAGAGACTATTGGCTGGCTGGCTGGTTGGATAGCTAGTTGGCTGGATGGAATTTGTCTAGTTCGACGGACACCGCAAGTAATCGACGACTCGACGACGACGACGACGACGACGGCGACATTCACGAGCCAAACTGCCAAAAGTGTGTGATGAAAAGAAGTGCCAACGCTGTTCTTCAGTATCTGTCCATGTCTGCCTGTTAGCCCGCCCGGCTCGCCGCATCGATCGCAATTTTTCAGTCAGATAGTCACACAGTTCAGAGAAAAAGCTCGAGTGGAGAGCAGGAAAGACAGACTGGAGCTACGGCTCTCTGAGTGCCAACACGTCGGTCAAAACGGTTGCTTAATGTGGATTAGCAGCGATAACTTTTGTTTGGACTTTTTCGACGAACGAATAGAAGAACAGTGGCCTACAACTGTCTTCATCAGCTGCGGACTTTTTACGCCGCACGCGCGGATTTGAGTTAGTTGTGCTGCAGGGGTAAGTTAGTGCTGCCCCTACACGTACTGATTGTTTCATGATTGTGATTTAATAGTTAGAATGGTGGTAGAGTAAAGTTTTCGGGCCTCACTCTCAGCCAAGATTTAACGTCCACGGAACTGTTTTTCGCATTGCTGCTTCATAGACGGAACCCTATAAATACAAATGTGGGGCAACGGCTCGAACCCCCCGCACACCTTTGTGTCTCCTCCAATTGCGAGGCGCAGACCTAAGCCACCACGCCACCGGGCTCGACACAATGGTGGTCTAGAATTAAAAACATTTTTTAAGGAGGTTGTTTTTAATTCTAGACTATCCTCCGTCCCCTACGGGCTTAAAACTTAACCTGAGGTATATCTTCAATGCACCGAGGGCCGGACATGTTAAGATATCTAGGGTTTCCCCAACAGTCCTTGTGGCAGCATGGCCGCTGACTCTCAGCGGTATGGTTTATCATCTATTCTCAATGAGCATCGTTCAAAGAAAATTCGATCAACAACAGGGATCGAACCGGCGGCGACACCCCGGTAGATGACAACCATGACTAGCGCACTAGTCCCCTAGACCACGCCGCCACCTACAATGGTGGTGGCGATGGTGATTGTTGTTCTTATTAGCGTTTTCCGGTGCGATTAAATGAACGAGATATGGCCGGCGATAGCCAGCCTGATAGCCAGTTTTCCGATTTCAAGTCACGGAGGTTTACGCGGGCGGTTCCGGTACCTGCCACGCACGCGCATTTGGATTTGGACAAGCGATATGCCTTAAGATTTGCTGCAGATCTTTGCCCAATGCTAGTATGAATGATCTCGCACTAAAGGCGCACGTCGTTCGTTTGACCGCCGCTTGAGCTGCTTGGTGCAATGGCCCCGTAAACACCACGTGCCGACCGGCGTCCCTAGCGCTAGTCGCGACCAATCATCATACTTAGCGCGATTCACCATTACGACCACAACGGCGACGACCGTCGTCTGTAAAGTGTCGCAGCCCAATGAAACTTCTGCGTATTTTGTGATGCATTGCTAGACGCCAGCCAATAGCGACACTCTACATGGAACCTGAATTACGTCGTTGGGTTATATATATATATATATATATATATATATATAACCCATATATATATATAAAGCACAGACATTATATATATATATATATATATATATATATATATATATAATGTCTGTGCTTTCCGCTTTTTGTCCGATCATAGCCGAGTATAGTCCACTCTGGCATTCGCTATGTCTATTTAAATACACGTCATGTCAACCTTTTCCATATCAGAGGGAGCTTGAAGCAATAGCGTGTTGAGTTATCAAGGGTTTCCCCAACAGTCCCATGCTGACTCTCATGGGGGTATGGTTTATCGTCTATTCTAGCTGAACACCGCCTAAAAAAATTTCATCAACAACAGATATCGAACGAGCAGTACCTCGGTAGCTAATGTAAGAACAATCATGATGGCTATTGCACTAGACTCTACCCCCCCCCCCCCGCCCCGCAGACCATACGTTACGTCCGCCTAACGTATGTAAAATGATTTGTTTGTTACGGCACTATCAAGCAAGACAGCGCAATCATTGTTATATATTTGATAATATAAGTTTGTTGTGTTAGCACCTTGGACGCAGCGCAGCTTTTATTTGATTTTGTTTGCCCTCTGTTATGCTCAATCTCGTACGTCACCTTCGCCCAACGCCCTAAGCCATTGTTCAACCAGTTACAAGCAAGCGGTTACGAAACGTCCCGAAAGACGTGTCACAATCGTGTTTGCCTGCTCTATATATGGCCCGACATAGATCAGTGACAACAAGAACAGCGGCCCCACACACTAAGCACAGTGGCAGGTTGTTGCGTTTGCAGAACTTCTGGGAACCAGTCGGGCAGGGCAGGCTGTTACTAAACAGGTTATTGACCTTTAAAGCAAATTTGACAATGGGCAAATTTTGCCTCCCGAAATGATATGTCAAGCACTGTCAGCCTGTTAAGATGTCGTGCTAGCAGGTTGGTTATCAAATAGTACAATTATACGTTTGACATATATATATATATATATATATATATAATTTTTTTTTTTATGACGCTGTTACAGTTTTATTTGCTTATATGCAAGAGGCAACAATTGTCTCCTTATGTCTCCCTATATATATATATATATATATATATATATATATATATATATATATATATATATAACGCAATTTGTAAAAAAAAGACAGTCTTCGGCATAGACTGCAGTAGGGCGAGTCAAATCTGCCGTGTAAAATAACAAGCAATGAAACCTATTATAATTTGCCATACGCAATGCGACTTTATGTATGAGTATTGAAAGGTCGGCCAAGACATTGAAAGTTTATCAAACAAATAGATAGAGTGAAATGAAGTAGACAGGAGATGATCTGAAATAAGGTGCTAGGTCTGAATGCACTCTGTGTATGCTTCTAATCTTATAGATGCGTAGTTTTCAACGTTTAAAATGTTATGTACCAGAAATGAGAACAACAAAGAAGATTTCCTTCTGCGGGTTTGTTAACCACTGTATCCAATTATACGCACCAAATTCTGCTTATTAAGAGCAATTAAGCACTTAAGACTATTTTTGGCAAACAATATGGTCTCAAAGATTTAACTGCTCATCGCACATAAACCAAGGTTTTGTATTCGCCTGGCGCAGTACCTGTAGACAACTTCCCTTTCTCATAAATCTAGTAAAAAATCTTTTCATCCTTAAAATTTAGCACTTAGTGCATGGGTCTGTATTTTTACGAACATAGAGGCCGAGACGACGAACATACTATTGTATGTGCGAGAGCTTTATCACCCAATGCGTACTTATCTACGAATACTCAAGCCATCTGCAAATGCAGCGGAGCCCATGTGTTAACGTTAAGCGAAAAGAAGTTATTGTATAAAGGGACTTCGATGTGCCGCTAATGGCTTCCAAAACCGGGTTAAGTCTAGAAAGTCGATGTGCTTGAGAAACCACCGTTTTATAAAATTCCGTATTGTCTTGTAATAACGCTTTCGCATGTAGCGCCATGTATTGCTTTAAGGACACAAAACGCGGTATTTTCAAAGGCGGATTAAATACAGCAGCTACATAATACAATACATTTCAGCGGCCGTGTGCATACTTTTTATACCAGCATGTGTGTGAGCGCGTGCACCTATGTGCGTACATTCTTCATCATATGAATGTATAAGAATATATATGCCAATCATTATATATATATGAAGGCATATCGAAAAGTTCAGATACCTACTTATAAAAAATAGAATTTATTCAGTTTTCTTAAGTGTTTTTGTTCCTATCAAAATAGCTCCTGCCCCCTACAATGGACCACTTTTGCCACCCGCTTGTCCACTCTTCAAAACATTTCATAAACGCGTCTTTTGGAATCGAATCAAGTTGGTGCTACGAATCTGTGTTTATTTATTTCCTCTATAGTCTCAAAACATTGTCCCTTTAAATTTACATTTATCCATGAAAACAGGCAAAAGTCATGCGGAGCCTGGTTTGGCGAAAAAGGAGGTTGCGGAAATATGGAAACTACATTTTTCCTTAGAAAATCCGAAACTCGCAACGATGTGTGCACCGGCGCGTTTTCCAAGAGTTGTTTATTTAGAGTTCAGGCTTTTTATGTCAGACGTTCTCGCGGTACTATTCCTCATTGATCGTAGAGCCAGATGGCAAAAATTATGGAAGATTCTCTTGTAGTCGAACAAATAGTCAAAATAACCTTGGTGTTGGATCTACTTCTGGTCTGAATTTCATCGATCGACTGTCACCTTGGAAGCACTGCTGGAAAGATTGGGCTTTGGTCCGACTCGATGTCGTAACCATATGCCCATGGTTTTTCTCTTGTAATCACTCTCTGAGGCAATTCAGGTCGTCTGCTACCGTCTTCAGAGGTTCAATTCGAACATTTTCCGACGAACGTTAATTTGCTAGAACTGAAACATTTTTGAAACGGTTGATTTCGCTGCCCGAGTATATATTTCCAAGTAGAGGCTTGACTGTGGTGGTGTATCTGTGCTCTGGGATTTGGTTCGGGGGTGGTGGTATGGGGGTATGTCAGTCGTCAAACGACTTATAATGGCAGATGGATGAATATCATCTCGCGTTTGCGGCAGTCACGCCGATGACGACGCCGACAATACCAGTTGTGGAACCGTTGTTGTTGCTGCTGCTACCACGAGGCCGGCAACAATACAAGCAAACACAACAATACGCGACCAGACAGACACGTATGAAGCCGCGAGAGCCGAGCACAAAAGGCCTCTCTGTCTCTCTCTCGCTGTCCGAGGTGAGGATATACCAGCTGGTCGTGCATAAACCAGTCACCGATTAATTGTTAGTTATGGTAATTAGTAGTAATTAACGTTTCCGCTGGTGGTCTCGCCGTAGTCGCGTCGCCCGACGCCGCGTCTACGTGCACGTTGGTTGGTATGCGCTGACGCGATGGGCGGCTGCAAATCGGCCGACGACGTAATCTTCCCTCGATAGTCTTTTCAAAAAGGCAATGAGACGATTCACTCTGGCATCTCGTGGGGTTCGAGGGACCGATTGTATTACAGTGTATTAGAAAGAAATTAGAAAACTTACTTTGTGCAAATTTGAGTGGTGGGGGGGCGGTGGATGGGAGAGGCGACGGTTATAGACGACTAAATAGTCAAACAGCCAGACGTCCATGTAGATATCGTCATCAATCATAGATTTCATCAGTTAAGGACGCAATTAGTGGTTGCGCTCACGCCCGTAAATGAGGTACAGCACGCATCGAACCTACCTGGCTACACAAAATTGTACTCACATGCGTGAGTAAAATGAGCGAACGATGAACTTAACCTAAATGTATTACCCAGAATAGATACGCACTTTGCTAGACTGGACTAAATCCTGCGGCGTTCTGACGATACCACTGGTGCGTATATACGAGATATATCTGCGTAATGCGAGGGTTCACAGCAGGAAGCACTTGTGCGGGGCTCGAACGCAGGCGCCTTATCTGCAGCATCAGTCAACTTACATAGCGCTGTGTTCATGGAATAATTCGATTGAACTTGAAGACGCGGTGTCAGTACCATCCGAAAGCTCTATCTCGGAATAGAGGAACATAAAGTTGAACAGGTCCGACAAGAGGTTGGCGTCGTGTATATTTTCAGTCCCTCTCACCTCTCTGGTCGGGGGTTGCATGTGACAATCGCCACGTCTATATCTGATACATAGCCTATGGCTATCAAAACCTGGCCTGTTCGAGTACGAATCTCTACAAGCAGTACACAGAATGCGTCTGTCGACTGTGTCGTCAAGCGTGTAGGAAGTATCATGCGTCTGCTTGCCCGCCCTTTACGATGAGATCACTGCAATGCCTCTCTCGAATAATATGTCAAGAGCAGCTGCCAACGGTATAAGTATCAATGTCAGATGCATACTCAATATGAGTGACATAAACGTGCTCATATATATATATATATATATATATATATATATATAGCACACACGAGCAATAGCCTTTTGTCCAAATGCGTTTAATTGTTACAACTGTTGAATGTGTGTAATTAAAGAACTTTAAGTTCGATGAGAAAACACTAAATTTCTTATTTAAAAAATAAGCATACTTATATATATACATATATATATATGTCGCTCACAAACGGCTTAAAAGCAGAAAGCAAATCATCCGCAATTGAAGAGTGGCGGGAACAAATCAATGCACAAAAGTGAAAGAGCTAGCGAGGATGCACACGTTATAGCTATAAACGCAGCATTGCTTCACAAGTTGAATTGCAGACGATCTTTTCCGGAAGCTTATTTTTGTCATCAAATCTGACCACCAGACACAGAATATGGATCTGAACATGGGAATATGGCTAGTGATTAAGGTAGCGCTACTCCGATGTTGTCTCCCAGCGTCTCGTGCTTACGCGAGCCACCGCTGTTCGACTAAATTCGATAAATGCTGATGTATTATAGCTGCAGGCTCTGTCGTGTAGTCGTCATGTCAGGAAACAGAGCTGTGGGGTTGGCAGTACGCTATATATATATATATATATATATATATATGAGTACAATAAGATGGACTGAGGAGATGGCGGAGAAAAGCCCCAGAAGCATGCATCTGTACACTGCTTTTCCGTTTCAGAAGTCTTCGAATAAGTCCTTGTTTCACGGTCTTTCTGCACGAAGTGTTTACGACATGCAAGCAGCCTAAATTAATAATTTACATTATACTACATATGTTCGTATACATAGAGTGTACGGACAATAGCTGGCATCTTTTAAAAGTTCCCGGGCTCAGCAATCTGCTATTATCGTAAACAGAACAGGGTACGAGGTGGGAGCGTTGATCAACAGAACAACTAAAAAACTTGTGAAAATGTATCTTGGCAATGGACGCTCAATTGTGCGAGCATGCTGGCAAGTTTCTCGTCCAGTTTTTAATCGACATAACCCGCCTTGCGAGAACACCATTTGTGAAGCCTATTTTTTTCTGAGTGAAAATGTGAATAAGCAAATTCGTGTGTTATATGTGACAGTCTGGTGCAGCCTCTGGTATAAAGAAGTCATTGGATCGTAATATTTGCACCTCACAAAGGCGAGGGTTATCGCAGCATCATCGTTAATTTTCTTTGACCGAATTTGGACGCATTCGGCGCAAGTGAACACTTGTACCAAAAGATAGTGCCACAGCTACACGGCCGGTGAGACAACGGTTAAAGGTTTTTAGAGGATAAAGTGTCCTGGACGAGTTTTTTTTTTGTTCTGGGAGGTTTCGGTAATGCATGATGCACATGCGCCACTAGCAGCCTGCGTGACTAGTGTGAGACTCGCAAACCCACTAAACCCGGATTCCTCCCCACCCCCCCAGGCTCGGTATTACTTTGGCATTACATCGAAACCGTGGGAGAGGCGTCCCTGCCGTTCTCCTTCAATCAGCTCTATCCCTGACTATCATCCCGCATGTCTACCTGCGGTTGGATAGGGGGATGCCATTTTGTAATCCGTCCTGTGAGGGTGCGTCGAGACCATGAGGGCCTGGCTGCTCCCCACCCCCTCCCCCCTCCCTCGGCTCCTCGTCTCGACCACTCTCCCGAGAGACCCGCTCAAACCTCTCCCGCCTGGCCGTTTCCTTGGCTGTCTTGAGTGTCAAAACAGCGTCGAACAAGTTCGTCGCCTCCCTCCATGCCTCCGCCGAACTCATCATATGGGAGACCACCTCCTTGATGGGTCGGCCCCTTGGACGAGTAATCTCACACAACGGCGACAGTGGCAGTGGTCAAGCGTGTAGGACGTATTGAACGAACGACGCTGACGAAAGGCAACGTGTTCATAAACATCGTCATTCTATACCATTTCACCCGTAATATTTCTCAGAGAACGGAACTCATTGAGATGCACTATGAGCATTCGTTTGGTTGAAGAAAAGTTTGGTGGGCTTGGCGTGATTTGCCGGAAAGCCGCAGGCTTTCCTGGCCACTTCGTTAAACGATCTGGCGCCCCTGGACTTCTTCTGTAGGGTCTTTGAAGAGCTAGGGGTTCGCCAGTGAAGCTAGGGTTAGTATTGGCGAGCTAAATACATACAGGTAGTTCCACAAGTTTTTAAAATGAAAACCAAGAATTTTCCAAATCTTGTTTTTAATTTTTTCTTATTTGATATACTCCTCGAGAAGCTCAATACACTTTTCCCACCGAGATTTCAGAGCATTTATACCTCTTGAGTAAAATTCTGCGTCTTTAGACTGAAAATAGGCATTGACAGCAGTTGTAATCTCTTCATTTCTGGAAAAACGCTTTCCACCGAGACGATTCTTTAAATGTCTGAAGAGGAAATAATCAGAGGGGGCCAGGTCTGGAGAATAGGAAGGTTGTTCAATAAGTTCGAACCTCAGTTGGGCCAGTTTTGCCGTTGCTTGCCGCGACTTGTGTGCGGGAGCATTGTCCTGGTGAAACAGAACAACCTTCTTCTGCAAAGCGGGCCGTTTCACGATGAGTTCTTGCTTCAGGCAGTCCAACAGTCTTGCATAATATTCTCCCGTGATCGTTTTACCGCTCTCAAGGTAGTCGACCAGAATTATTCCACGTTGGTCCCAAAAAACCGTAGCCATCATCTTTCCGGCCGATGCCGTTGTCCGCACCCTCTTCGGAGGTCCTTCACCAGGTGCACACCATTGGCAAGATGCTTCTTGGGTCTCGGGAGTGTAGTGATGAACCCGGCTTTCATTGACGGTCATGAATCTGCACCAGAAATCCGACAGATTGTTCGACATATTGGCCAAATTTCGCTGTAAAAGCCAAAACAGGCGCGTCTTTTTGGCCTTGGTTGAGCAAATGCGGCAGCCATTTTGCTCTAAGCTCTTTCATCTTCAAGTTTCGTGTAGGATAAAATGCACACTGCCTAAACTAATCCCTAATGCTTCCGCTATTTCCTTAATGTTCATTCGTTATCTGTGCCAAGATTTTTTCGCACTTTCTCTACGTTTTCCTTATCAGTTGCCGTTTTTTGGCCTCCTGGGCGTAGTTCATCCTCGGTGCTCCTGCGACCTCTTTTTAACACATTAATCCAGTTGGAAACAGTGGCAAAACATGGCGCAGAGTCACTGTACGTCTCGTCTAACTCAATTTTTACTTGGGTCGCATTCCAACCTTTGAAATAAAAATGCTTGATAACCACTCGAAACTCTTTTTTCTCCATTTTTAAAATCACGCCGATACGTTGCACGGGAAAAGCTATCAAACGAAATCGCAAACGGCCAATCACCATAATATATTGAGTGCTAGCAGTCGAAAAGTTGCAGTTCCTATTAGCGGTGAAAGCGTGCCAAAATTCGAATTCTAAAAAGCTCATTCTAAGAACTTATTGAACTACCTGTATATATATATATATATATATATATATATATATATATATATATATATATATATATACTATTTCCACTTAAACCAGCAATGTTTGTGCGACGGGTGAGAGTAATGATTTATAGTTCATATCTGTGCAGATCATGTCACATCGAATAGGGATTACGCTGAGCCACTCGAGTATCTCGGCGATCCGAATATTGCTGAGGAGCGTTATTCGGATCGCCCAACAATCCATGCGCTCTCTATCTCTCTCTCTTTATATATAATTGTGTTTGTCCCACGTATTGCTTCTGACGTCGCAATTGTAGCTGTATTTGCCGCGCCTGCAAAAGGAGCATAACGACTGGACATTGGTTAGTGCGTCGGGTTGAGCGTGGAAATGACCTTGGACGCACTGTTTGGGCGTTCGATAACGTTACTACGCTCATTTGAGCTGCTCATTTTTCGTGAGCTACGAAAAAAATGACAGTTTTGCCCGTAGCGGACAGACTTGCGATGTTTCGTGTTCGATACATCAACCACACGTAGCTCTATCGGCAAGGCCTAGCTGCTTAAAATCGTATCGATTGAAACTGTCGTTATCTCGTCGTGCTCTTTTACCGTTCTCCCTACCGGTCGCTCAAATCCGAATTACGCAGCAATTTCTTGTTTTTTTTTTCCTATATTTTTAATGCTCCGAGAATTTGATCTGCTAGCGCACAAATAGGTAACCACTGTAGAAGTAATCAACTGCGTCCACGGCGAATTGCCTTTACACTTGGAAGTTTGTATACACGAAACGTTATCACTGTTGACACAGGCAAGAATTTCCTATATATATATATATATATATATATATATATATATATATATGTTCTGTAAATATGAGCAGTTTAAAATATATACTGTGGATATATATATATATATATATATATATATATATATAATACCAGAAAATATTACCGTCTCACCGATATGTATTTCATATTCTTCTACATATAAATGACAGTATATTCGCAGTATTAGGCTAATATATGGTTAAGTCATTTTAAAACAGTTTTGTTTTTATGTTACTTTAAAGGTTTCAGAGTATTTTTCCAGCTGGCGTTTCGTGGGCACTTTGTTAAGCGACCTGATGAATGTGAACTTGTGAACTTTTTCTTGTCATTATTCAATGCAAGCACCGTTTGCTTAAATTGCCGCTTTGATTGGAGACCTCAACCCCCTGCATCTTGCAAAGCCTGTATATCAAAATTTGCAAATAGTAAAAATAATAATAATAATAATTTTTTGAACTAGGGTTTATTTGATCAATATGTACATGTATCACAATTATAAATGTATTACTTATATAATATCTACGACGTTGCTTATATTATTCTTATTGCTTGAGTGTCGGTGACCACTCAACATCATCTTGGCGTTGCCTCTCTGTAATTCTAATGACACCCTCTGTCGGAGGAAAGCGGTCGATCTTGGCTCTGCTGTGGCCTCGAAGAGCTTCTTCCCAAGCTTCTTTGTCAGTTTGAGTGCACCCTTGCCCCAAACGCCAGATGACTCGATGCCGAACTAATAATAATAATAATAGAATTTTAGATTTTGTTAGAATTTTCTACACATGGTAATCCCGTCTAGACGGCCACAAGTGTCATCCCAGAACACGCCAGCGACTCGTGCACTAAGCGGCTGGTAAGAGCGTACGGTGCACCCGCTCCTATCGCCATGAAGCGCGTTCTGCAAACAATTGGACATAGCATTTATCTACGGTTTCACTATAGTCTACAGAATATACAGATAAAGTTCCTGCATCACTGGTTAGTATTCTTGAGAAAAATGTGGCGTCATAATGTCTCGTTTGCTGGACACCACACTTCACTCACACGTGCACCATAATCTGGAAACGTTTGTTGGAAAGCTGGAAAAATTACTGTCTTGCAACATCTTCTGTGACATGTTTTGGCCTACGGTCATTTCGCCGGTTGAATTTTGCGTCCACGAAGAATATCTTCTTGTCAGATAAGATATTCCCCTTAAGCAAAAAATCAACACTGCCAGTTGCTTTTTGCTCATGGGAGCACACAGGAGCACGCGACACCGAAAAAGCATAATCGATTCATCGGCGACAGAGAAATTCTGCCTGTTTGTCTTGCATGCTAAAAACGGATGCTTGAGGTCCTCGTGAGCACTCGGCTAATGGTTCGTTATGGTTTATCAAATTTTGAGCCTAACGCGCGCATCGAAGTTCAAAACAAAAAATCGCAGTACCTCACTCGGTTCCAGAGCTCTCACACATCACACTCAATCATGACTATTACGCTCCACTGTGTAGCTATCCGGATGAGTACGTCCGGCGCAAAGAACGAAAAACATTAGCTGCTATCTTTTCTGAAATTTCTTGGAAAAGTCGCGTCGCTTGGTCGGTTGTGGTAGGTGTTTATTTACATTCTACTTCAAACAGACAAACATAGGATACCAGACTCAGACCAGTTCATCATAATAAATGATAATATACTGGATACGTTCCGGAAACCCGCCGAAATGTGATCTGGTTTAGCCGACGCACCTGCATTCATACAAGAGTTGACGCAGAAGATTTAGCCGTCTTTGCCTAAAGCGAGAACACGAATTTGAACACAAACATGCGGGTTTATTTCATCACTAAAGTAGTGCTATTGGATACCGAATTAAGTAAAAGTCTAAAAGTGTAAGATTCAGAGAGTATGGTAGGTGCACAATAAGCGACCATTTTTTCATACATTTCGAATATATATATATATTATATAAATATATATATATATATATATATATACATATATGAAACAATGTTTGCGTACCGATGCCAGTAATAATGTATAGTTCATACCTGTGCAGCTCTTATTACATCGAATAGGGATTGCACTGAACCACTTAAGCGTCGGCGATCTGAATATTGCTGAGGAGCGTTGTAAAAGCGAATCCCAAAATCTCTGTTTTGTGTATATATATATATATATATATATATTTATATTAGTTCTCTTTGCTCTGTTTATTGGTCTTGACGTCGTAATTGTAGCGCGTACTTGCCGCGGCTGCAAAAGGAGCTGCATGGCGTCGAAACGTGGTTAGTCTGTCGGATCCAGCGCGGAACGACCTTGAACGCAGTGTGGGGCTCGATAACGTTACTACGCTCATTTAAGCTGTTTTTTCGTGGATTTAAAAAACATCCGTTCTGCCGGTAGCGGCTCCGAAATTGTATCTTCGGTAGATCAACAATACGTACATCTTCCTAGTAAAAGAGAGAATTGTCGAGGGGCCCAGTTGCTCAAAGTCGTATCGATTGAAAACGTCATTATTTCGTGGTTTCTCCCACCGTTTACCCGAGCTGTCGTTCCAATCCACGTCACGCAGCAGTCGTCTTGTTTTTCTTTCTTTTAATGGTTCGAATATTTTGTCTATTGACAATAGGGAACCACTGCAAAAGTAATCGATTGAGGTTATGGGGTATTACTTAGAGCCTCCTAGATGGGTCTGGAATATATAATGGAATATTTATATAGATCGTGTATTGGCATATATAGATGTATATAGATCATGTCTTAGAATATTTATATAGATCATATAGCTTTCTGTACACCTGCTATGGAAGCCATGCTCATCTAAGGAATTGTATTATTTATCCAGTTGGCTGTTCATGAAATAAAATTAAATAGTTTAGAATTTAGTCGATTTTTGCGAAATATTGCCAGCAAACATTTAACCCAATTCGACATCGTAGCGCCCCAAACGGCAAAGATCCTTCAAGTGCTCGCGAGCCCGCCCTTGTTAGCCTTGTTTCGAGTACAGGTTGTTGACCTAGTCGTTGTCAAACTCTTCTGTGGAGTGCCACTACAGAGGATCTTTCAATATCACAGCCGTATGCACAATTGCGCTGAACAGTCTCCTATTTTCCATAACATAGTTTTATATATATACACCTTATTTGTATATATCTATATAATATATATATATATATATAATATATTATATATTATATATATATATATAATATATATATATTTATAGCATACATTTTTGTGCCTATTGCCATTGAGATACGAGGACCAATCAGCAAGAGATCCGAAGTATTCCTTAACGAATAAAAAAACGAATTCAGGAACCACAAGCCATCAATGAGAGGGTTATTTTTGAGGCAAGCGTTGTCGTCGGCCGTTTGCAGAGGGAACGAAGCACCAGTTTAGGCGCCATAGACTAATGTTTTTTTAATTTTTTGTTAATTAATAATGATAATAATACCTTTTTTTTTTTTTAAATTTAATATAAAGAATGGCTTGAATATATTAATAGATATATATATATATATATATATATATATAGAGAGAGAGAGAGAGAGAGAGAACGGGACATAATATGTTGCAGAATCCAAAGGGGCAGAATCACTGTGCTGATACTGATGCCGCATTCGCACCATACGGCGGACAGCGGACAGGCGGAGGCTACGTTTATCACATTAAAATACAGTGTATGGAAACGGGCGGCAATGCTTATCTATAGGTTCCAGGTTCAGGTTAGCCAAGCCAGAGACACTAAGAGCGAGAGAGAGAGAAGCGAGAGAACGCGAAACAGACACACGATACATGACTGGACGGGGGCGGAAAGGGAGAGCTTGTAAGTCTGTTTTTTCGTCGAGTGTCCCCGCCGTAGCAAGTAGAACCATAGATAAAAGCACTTCTTGGCTGACTGCCTGCGTACGGACACCGCTTACAGGTTTGCTCGCTCGAGCAAGCCGAAAAGCGATTAGCGTTTTGTTACGACGCTTTGTTGTGTGTTGTTGTCGCGTTTCCGACCGGTTTTTGTCCGACGCGCGTTTTGAGGGGTCCGGGGGCACCGATTTCAGCAACGGCGGCAGCTCAGCGCAGCAGAAGCAGCGATTCAAAGAGCCTTTTGTTGTCTTGCTGTTGTCGTTGTATAGCTGTTTTGCTCTCTCTCTCTGTCTCTCGCTTTCTCTCCCTCCATCTTCTCCCCCCCCCCGCTTTTTGTCTCTTGGTCTCTCTCTCTCTCACGCTGGCCGCTACCCCATTCTCGTCACTGTCGCTCTCGGGTCCGCTGACGGCCCTAACCCGTCGCCATAGCTCGTGTTCCGGCCGGACCCCCGGCCGAACCCCCGGTGAAATTCGAAGCGCTTGCCTCCTTTGGCAATGGCGGCCCGCTGACACGTCAACGTCACGTCACGTTATCAGCAGCAGCAGTCGACCGTGGCCGAGCAGCAGCAGCATTCAGCAACCGGCCAACCGCTAAACGCAGAACGCCGACACAGTGCGCCGGTTTTTGTCACCCCGCCAGAGCAAACACGCGCCCCCATGGGCATACGAAGACTGACTGGGCCATAATCATCCTCATGAGTACCATCATTGTTGGCTGGTGGGGTGGGGGTGCTGGTGGCGATGGTGGGGGTGCTGCTACTACTGCTGTGCTCTACGCCGTAATATGGTGGTATCCTCATCATTGAGTTAGCGTCAGCGTGCAGTGAACAAACGTGGGTGGTGCCAGATAGACAAGCACAGGATAAATAGATACGAACGGGTCTAGTAGTTGACAAGCAGGAAGAAAGGTCCGGTCGTTATCGAGCGACTGGTTTGGAGCGACTGGTCAGTCGCTGTTGTTGGGTTGGCGCAGGCGCGGTCAGCTAAGCTAAGCGCTAAGGTGACAGAACGTGACGATGGGAGACGAACTACAGAGCCACGGGGTGCCAGAATGCCGTTCGGACAGAATGACAACGCGTGATGATGGTGGCTGTTTTTGTTTGATTGTCGTTGTGGTTGTCGTCGTCGTCATCATCGTAGTAGTAATAGTACCGGTAGTTTCAGTGATGTAAAACGAAAGTGTACCGCTGGAAATGGTTATATCAATAAAAACCCTGA
>QVRM01003005.1:0-36150 GCA_003439945.1 Dermanyssus gallinae | reverse complement strand
GGGTTATCCGTATATTTTAAAGTTTTCATGACTTCAGTCTTACTATACCCGATCGGGTTCTTGCAAAACTTCGAGAACAAATAGAGAGGCAGGGATCGACCTCGAGCAGTGAGGATTGTTTCGACGAACTCAGTTCTGTTGTAGTTACAAGAAGCACTTCGTGGTCTACTGTCTCATCGAGGTCCACGTCGTTGTAGCAGAAAATATAGAACCAGCGTCGGAGCTCTCGTGGTCGCAAACGTCTCCTCCAGTTCTCCGATCTTGTTGGTAGGAAACAAGAGCAACTCCCAAACGTGACGAGATGCGTGTTATGATTGGTATGTATACTCCTTTTTTTAGTAGAGTTTTTTCTTTTTTCTAGTAGCGTGCGCAGCACGTAGTATGTATATAGTTGGTTATTGACGTGTAATATATATATATATATATATATATATATATATATATATATATATATATATATATGATTGATTGATTTATTTTTCGCTTGGCATGTATACCTAAATACACATGTCACCCTTTTATATCAGGGGCGCTTAGAGCGGCAGCATATATATTACCTACGCATCCATATAATCCATGTCTACTTTATTACCTACTGAGTATTTGCTTTCCATTGTGACAACCTCTTCTTTGTAATATCGACCAGGTCATTTCTAACATTTGGTCCTAAAGCCAGAGCCTCTGACAGCTCTATATCTCTGCTTTCCCCCTAAGGGTATACATTATTTAATAATATGTTCGATTGACTCATTCTCTAGCCCACATGCTCCACATTCTGGACTCTGCTTCTCCTTATATTTACCTCTATGCATTTTTGTATCCAACATCCCTGCCCTGGCATCTGCCAATAGCCCACTCGCTCTTGAGTTATCGTATACCCATTCTACCCCACCCCTTTCCCGCTTTTCCTTTCCATACATAGTTGCCAAACTTGATCTGGAGCCCATCGCCAATTTCCATTTGTCTGTATATGACTTGTTTACCTTCAATTTCACCATTTTTTCTGATACTTTCGCTCTTGCCCATTGCTGACAATTGTACCCAATCTCTCTAGCTGCGAACTCTACTCTGCAATCCCACTTCGTTTTAATCCTAAGTCCCGTCCTTGCCAGCTGCATCTGTTTAACCCATTTTTTATTTGTGACATTTTCGATCCTACTACAAAATCTAAGTTTACTTTGTACTTCCCTTTATATAAATTTTGACATTCCACCTTCACCCTCAATAAATTCCCTGGCGCAATTAAAACGGCAACCCAATGCAAATCTTATTACCTCTCTTTGTATTGTTTCTAACTTCCAGTAGCAAAGATCAATCCTGGCACGTAAATGGCCTTCCATATATTCCTTGTAACTATATATTTATTAAACCCCCAGAGGCCCTTACACCTTACTGCATTTCTTCCTCTTTTAGCCTTCTTCCTCCTTATTAGCTCCTCTTCCTCTACATAATCATCCCCTGTAGTCATTGTCACCCCAAGATACTTGTACTGACTTTTATAATCCAATTATTTTCCCTGTACTACAAGCTTTTTGCCCCCCTAGTCCCATTAAATTCTAAAAGTGCGCTCTTTTTTTTCATTAAACACCATGCTCAGTTCCTCCGCTGCTTCCCCACTTGCATTCAACATTTGTTGAACTTCGCTAATACCCCGCCCTAACACTACCATATCGTCAGCAGACAGCAGCGCGGGTGTCTTGATATATACATCCTTTTCTCCTATCTGCCATCCCAAACCCGTTATATTAATTCTTCGCGCTATTCTCTCTATATACATAAAAAAAAATCACCGATGACAACGGACAGCCTTGCCTGACTCCCTTAGCAACTAAAAACTTTCTAGATTGTTCGGCTGCTATTATTATTCTTACCGTGTTATTCCTGTAAATTATTTCGAGTAACTCCACCCAGCTTCTCTCCAAACCCTCCTATAACATGATTTTATACAACTTTGTTCTGTCCACCATATCATATGCTTTTTTAAGATCTAAAAATCCTGCCACACACCCTTGTCCCTGCAATCTCGATGTTTCCACAACCTGACTTAATAAAAAATATGTTCATCTAGCTTATATATACCCTTTCCAAAATCCGCACTGCCATTCTCCTATTTTTCCATTTGTCTCCAGAATACTCTGTACTCTACTCTTAAACACCTGCATAAATATTCGATACGCTATAGGTGTAATTGTGATTGGTCGCCTATTTTTTAAAGTGTCATTATCTACCCCCTCCTTGGAAAGAAGAGAAACTCTTCCCTTGCGCCTACCCTCTGAGATTCTGCCCCCTCTAGATATATTATTAAATTGCTTCGTTAGATAATACACGTACTCTTTTCCCAACGCCTGGATAATTCCTGCCGAAATTCCGTCAAGACCACACGCCGTTTTTGGATTCATTTTCTTTACCACGCCTTCGATCTCATCTGTTGTGGTTGTAATCTCCGTGCTAGTTCTTGTTCTTTCTACACTGTTCACGCTAGTCGTGAAGAATAGTGCTTGTAACGCGGTGTTCATTTCATCTGTTGTGTATGTTCTATCCTGGACATTATTTGCCATTCTTGTTTTTTCCTGTCTGACATAGTCCCAAAGCCGCTCTGCTCGCTGGCCCTTGGGGGGCCCCAAAATCCTGTTAAATGCCCTCTCGTCTGTATTTTTAATTGCATCTTGTATTAGCATTTGAGCTTTGTTCTAAACTTCCTTGTAATTTCCCCAATACTCTTCTACCTTGTCTGCGTCATTTCCCATTACTTTTCTATGCTCCTTACTCCGTCTTTTCCGCTCTATGATTGCCTTATTTATTTGATCATTCCACCACCCTCGTTCTCCTCTCTTTTGAATTCCATTCCCTATCTTACAGCAATTGTCATATGCCTCTTTAATATTCCTATGCATCTCGTCTACTAGTCTTTCTTTATTTGCGACTAAGAGCTG
Organism: Dermanyssus gallinae; assembly: GCA_003439945.1. Classification (NCBI taxonomy): domain Eukaryota; kingdom Metazoa; phylum Arthropoda; class Arachnida; order Mesostigmata; family Dermanyssidae; genus Dermanyssus; species Dermanyssus gallinae. The sequence goes on along the minus strand of QVRM01003005.1, from coordinate 33,217 downwards.
TTTTATGTATTTTACTTTCTGCGCCCATTTGTGTTATCCAGAGATTTCTTTTGTACAACTACGCGCCCCGGCTTCTTCTTCCCCCCGCTCACTTCTACCCAATTATAATCACTTCCAACGTTGGATGTTTTCTCTTGATCTATCCTGATTTTCTCTTCCCATTTAGCTATTTTTCCTTTCGTCAGTACATAATCTACGCATGACTTTTTATCCCCCTGCGTGTATGTATATCTCCCTTCCACACGCGGTATATATATGTGCTTAGTAGATAACTCAGTATATAAGCTGTGGTAGACAAAAATATATACGGAGTTCTAAAGTGATATAGTACTCTCTGAAGTATTAATGTTTTTCCTGGTGCTGGATTAGTTGGGGCTATTATATTAATATTTACGCCGTTACACACGTTCGATTAAGGCGAATTGAATTACCTGTTGTTTCCTTACGGTTAATTATTAACCTTGATCGCGCACATTTTTTACCTTCTTTGCAATTCCGGCGGGTCTGTACTATTTTGTCGTTCTACCAATATTATGACTTTTCTGGCATTCTCTTGAAGTGCGTATTATCTTCGCATTTAGCCTTGTGTAAACAATCTCAGACTTTCTCAGGTGTTTGTATTTTTTTCGAGGCGGTGGTCTTACTTGCAGCTCTGTTAATATGCTCTAACGCTGGGATTTGCTTCGCACCTTTGCGTCGATCTCAAAGGTGATGCAGTTATGGGGCCTTACATTCATCTCTTATTAGAGGATTTTTCAACCCCAAATTCGCTAGACATGTGCTTTGGAACATAGCGGGAAGTCCTCGAAACTCAACCTACCATGTTTTGAGAAGATTAAGGTGACACTTTATGTGTGCTGCTACTCAATCTAGATAACCTTGTTTTTGGCAATACGGCATGCCTCAGCGAAAAAATCGAAATGAAGTTTAAAATAAAATGCAGCTTTTTAGTCATTATTACTTAAGTTTAAGCAAACTAGTTCACACTCTTGATACGGAGTGTCCCAACAAAAGCAAAAATGAATAGTTCAAATAGAGATTTTTGTTATCTAGAACATGAGTTATGATTTATTCCGCTTAGTGTTCTTCTCTCAAAATTTGGTGGTTCGTATTACAGAAGAACTAGAATTAAAAAGACCCACATAAAAAAGTCCTCAGGCATTACATTTTAATGTCTAGCACGGTCTAGGCGACCAATTCTGGTCGCCAAGCAAGATATTACGCGACCAGAAAATATTTTGTGCAATAATTCAATTGTTTCATATGATGCGTGGTATCGTTTTGCGAAATAATGCCTTTGAGATCCATTCAATTTAATGCATATATATATATATATATATATATATATATATATACATGCACAGGGGCTTTGTAGTAATATTAATCTTAGCTGATCCGACATAAGTTCAATGTAAGCAAGAAGCGAAGTCCAGACATAAATTGTTTTATTGGCTTAGTAACGCAGTTGTGGCATGTATACACTCACTTTTATTATGATATATAAGAGGTGTGTGTGCTACAATTTGTCATGATCATATATGTGTTGTTTCCACTTTGCGTACCGGTGCTAGAAGAACGTAGCTAATCCCCAAATGAGCGGAGCAACGAATATACGAACTCGTAACGGTTCGCGGCTTCTGGCGTGATGGATCATTAGGCCCTTCTGTGTATATATGTGTATAATATATGTATATAATATGTATGTCTCAATAACGGCCACTCTCACTTGCTAAACTCCTGGATTACTAGGCGATACCAACGAGCTTAACCACGCTCTATATTTAGAATCTTGTGACAAAGCCACAACAAACAACAATCCGCCCACTCGACGAACCCACTGCAACGATGCATTTGCTATTGCTGTTGATGACCACAATGCTCTTGTTATCGTTGCCATTGTTGAAATTTATTCTTGTTGGTGCTGCGTATTGAATGTTGTTCGTTTTTGTTTTGCAGCACCTGTTGTGCAGACTTCATAGGTTGTTATAAATTATTCATATCAGATCTGAATATAAATTTGGCGTGAAGGCGTTCTTCCACAATTCGCCAAGTCGCTGACGGTCCTTTACAGACGTCTCCCTCAATACATATTCGGCCTACACACAGTCTCAGTAGAGGCAACTATATATATATATATATATATATATATACATCTACCTAGATAAAGAGATCAGAAAAGTTGTTAAATCGAAATGGCTCAAGCTCGAAAACTCGGTGCCGAACGCCTACCTGTACACGCACACAGCACACGGCGGTCTGGACATTCCCTGCCTCCAAACATTTATCCCCAGACTCCGCCTCTCCCGTCTGACGGCACTACAACACTCCACGCACCCTGGGGTCCAATGGATGCTAACCACCGAGCACTTTAAAAAAGACCTTGCGAAAACAAGACTTCTTTGCGAGCCCTTGGGAACCTCCATTGAAACCGCTACATAAGAGACCGATTACTGGTCTCAACAGCTGCACAACACGTTCGATGGGGCACATTTAAAAAAAAAAACACACGAAACGCCCTTTGTACATTACTGGATTAAGGGTATGCCCTACCTATCTGGCAAAGAGTATGTAAACCTACTAAAGCTCAGGATCAGCGCACTACCAACGCGTGCCAGATTGGCCAGGGGACGCCCGGGCTACAACAAACGTTGTAGGCACGGGTGTCATGTGCCTGAGACGTTGGCTCATGTCGCTCAGATGTGCAATACAACACACAAACAAACTATAAAGAGACATTACGACGTCTGTGATAGCGTGGCACGTCTTCTCCGCGAGAGGGGTCATGAAGTGGTTCGTGAGCGAGTATTCCGTCGACCGGGCGCACCGGGTCTAAAGCCCGACCTCGTAATAACAACACCTACCGAGGTCTGGGTTTTAGATGCCAAGGTTTGCGGCCCGAACAGGGACCTCGCAAAAGCGCGGCAGAACAAGATCGCCAAATATGACGTCGAGTTCCTAAGAGCGGCGCTCCCCGATCCGCAAAAACCTCGCAGATTCGGATCCATCACTATCTCTATGAGTGGTGTATGGGACTCCGAATCTGCGAGTACGCTCTTGGGGCTCGGCATCCCGAAGAGGAATCTTATGGATCTTACCGTCTTAACGTTGCAAGGAACCCTGAGGATATACCGCTCGCACCGGGTCCATAAGAGCGGGGGCTACCATCAAGCAAGGACACGGACAGCTGATTCTTAACCTCACGTGACCCCTATTTTACCACCATTTTTATTAAGGCGAGCACTGCCGAGTGTGCAAGCGTACTGTAAATGTTTAATAAATCATCAAAATTTTAATAGAAATCACTATTCTATATATATATATATATATATATATATATATATATATAGAATCACTATTCTATATATATATATATATATATATATATATATATATATATATATATATATATATATATATATAGAATCACTATTCATTATTAAAATTGCACCAAGCTTGCACACACTTACAAAACATACTAACACCGTTACTCGGTTCGAGCCCGGTGGCGTGGTGGATTAAGTCTCTGCCTCGCAACCGGAGGAGACACATAGGTGCGCGGGTATTTATGGGGGGTCCGTCTATGAAGCAATGTGAAAAACAGTTCCGTGGACGTTAAATCTTGGCTGAGGGTGGTCAGCCCGAAAACTTTACTTTACCGTTACTCGGTTACTAGCAGCTTCGCGTGAGGCAAACACACAACAAGCTGGATGATTTGTCATATCATTAGTAAATACTAAAAAACGGGAAAACGATATGGTATATGAATGTGTCAAATATTATAACTCTGTAATCAAAGCTGTTAGGCTTAAGCTTACAGGCCAATATGATGATTCCTAGTGTAAGTTCAGAACGATTCCGTAAGGAAGCTAATGAAGTCAGAACGTAGCACATTCACAAGTGTTATGCATAGATACAAATCAACATCGAATTCGTTTTGACTGAGGGAAAGACTAACGATACTAGTGATGCAAACGCATACAAAAATGACACATTTGAAATCTTTTCCACAAAAGCCTATCTCAAATTTTCCACAAGATGAAACTCTGCCGAATAATAAGTATTTCCAAGTTTATCTTCAGAACCCGAGAACGTCTTATTAGAACACTGTTATTACGGTTGGCAAGGATATGTTGCCTCTTTCAACTTGTCATGATCAATACAAATAAATTAAGTCACTTCTTTCCGTCTAAGAACATTGCTCCAGTTCATCAGCCTCTCGTAGAGAATTACACGATAAATAGGGTTACCTCGCTAGGTGCTGCTAGCGTTTAGACAGCTATGAAACTCCCACTTTAGTGAGTATAACAAACAACTGGCCAAATCCTTAGACCTGCTCATCGGCACTGTTCTTGGAAGCTTCCCTCTATGACAACAGTTTAGATATTCGACTGTGTTATCACCGGACTTGTCTAAAATACTCCTCACTAGCATACGCAAGAAATTCATAAAGAATAAACTCAAAATAAGGGCCTGGAGCGATTCTGATACAATTTGCCCTTCGGCCGGTACGAACAATCTTCTTAATTCTAAACTTACTCCGTTACAATGCAATTAATGTATAATACGTCAGCTGGAACACGCCGGGCTTCTCTTTTTCATCTTAAACGCGTTTTGCGCATAAGAGCCAACAGACTCCAAAGGCGACAAGCTGTCACTTCCGTGATTACCACCCTTAAGAGAGCTCTTCACATAACATCCCGGCGCATCACCAAGCTTGCACACACCTACAAATTATATATCCGGGATTCGATTCATGGATTTGTAAATCGCCCCTTTCACTATCGCACGCAAATAAATCACTTTACGAGTAGGTTACGAGTAGTAGCGGTTCTACAATATCGGGGTTCCACAAAGCTGCCGGTCACGACTAATATTAGCGACAGTAACTCTAGATGCAAAAAAATACATTGTACACCACGTTAGATATCTTGGGCACTCCGACGATTTTAAACAATGTTGTACCACGAAAGGTCCAGGCCCTATTACACCCAAGCTGGTTCAGTGATTGGGTAGATGCCTGATTCTATCAACGAGAGACTCGAGAGCATTCGAATTCTTGCGTCAGAGGCTGTCGCTCGACACTTAACGAGGAAATGCAGCGTCTGTTCCCAGAACATTGTTGAACTGGGCTAATTCTGGGTTAGAGAGCCCGTGACTACACGTTTGCGCAGGCGGAGACAAAATCTTCACACCGGAGTGCTAACATAAGAAATGTATATAAATTAAATCATACATTCGCAACTTTAAAATTATTTTCTCTAATTGAAGAATTTACTTTGCTTTACTGTATATGGCCGAAAGGACGAGATGCCAAAGGGCTGTGAAGATTCAACACTGATAGGGTAAAGAAAGGCGAAACGACCCGCGTAACGGTCCGGAGACTCCGAGCGGTACGCCGCTGCCATTCAAACTCGAATTATAACGGCTGCTCAACTAAAATTTGAGGTTGAAATTTCTAATCAACTACTCATCGCGCCGACAATGAAAACAGTGTTTTCCTTTGAAACGGCAAGGCATGAAAAGTTCACAGCCACAGCAAAGCCAGCAACCGCTCTGTTTCATATGAGAAGCAGCATCAGCAATGGCTAACGAGTTTCAGTGCCCGTGGTGTTCAATGTGCTTTCCTACGAACAGAGGTGCCCAGATACACACAGGAAGGAATCATAAGAAGAAGATAGCCGAGTTTAGTGGAAAAGCAGCGCTCCAACAGGCCGCTGCCACTACTAGCAGCATCTTACAAACGCTGCCTTCTCCGCACGCTTCACTAGCAGAACCCTCTCCTCACCCTGCCTGCAGCCCTCTTCTCCCCCTCCTCTTCACCGCTTACTCGCCAGCGCTAAGATTACACGCAAGGGCTGCGCAGGAAAGAGAGCTGGATCGCGCCGCTCATCCTCGCCCCAAAAGTCTTTTTCACCTCGCCAGCGTGGCCAGGAAAAAGGTGTCCCTTTTCGGAGATACCGCTCTCACTCGCGTGGAAGCCGAGGGTTAAGGCAGACGTGTAATTACGGATAAAGTCCCCGCTCAGATTGCTGCTCACAAGCTCTTCATAGGTTTTAATGTGCGGAGCGCCTTTAGAATTTTGTTTTCCGACGACACAATTGCGTCCGTAACGGAGGGTCGATTAGTAAGATGACGGCAAAGCACCCTCCTGCTTCTGCAGGGGACGTGGGGCGACCGTCCCCTACAGGCTTGCCAGCGGTCAGGTCGTGCTCGAGCGAGGATGTCTCCAAGGCACTTTGCACCTTTCCATCTAGCCAGCGAGGGGCCTCGACGGCCTCACGCCCGACCATCTAAAATGCCTTCTTCCGCTCAACGCAAACTACGAAGCGTCATATTTGCCGGATGGCTTATCGCCCTGAAAAAGAAAACCGAGGGATACCAACCCATAGCCTTTGGCTGCACTCAGCGTAGAGTGGCCACAAAGATCCTGCTTCCCCAGGTCAATGTGAAAAACTACCTGCAGCCACGGCGGATGGAATACGTCAGTGATAATGGGGCGTAGATTTTTCAATAATCAATTCATATTACAATCTTGTGTTAGTAAGCGTGTTAACTTTTATCCTAAAACAGCCCTGGTCTGCACCATTCGGCAAGCGATCCCAAAATTAAGATTGCGTTGCCCCTCTGGATGTCAATGGAAAGTCTCTGGCGTAATAATTGTGCGGCTATCTTGTCCCCAGTAATTATTTTTAAACGTTCGCCCAATTCAGTAAGTAGTCTCTCAGTCAGGGGGCCCGGTGGTCCCAAGGTCTCGAAAGCCACTCGGCTGAAGTTATGAGCTCTTGTCAGTTCGGCGTATTTGTTCATCTTGTTCTTTTCTGTTTAGGTCGCGGCGTGACCAGCTCTAAGTGAACCGAACGATAGCGCGTCCCTTTCTTGAAAACAACGAAAAAAGTTACTTATTAAAATTATATTTTAAAAATGCTTTTAACTTAAACCAGCGGGGACACCTCTTCACAGAGGTTTCCACGGACGCCCCTGCCCTCTATACAATGATGCACCAGGCGTATAGCAGACCGACCCCCTGATGCCTGGTGAGACCGAAATCACGTCATCAGCTGACGTGCGTGCGCCGCTTTTTCACCGCATGGGTATTCTAACTTAAAGGCGGTCAAGGCAAGGTCCGTGGCCGGGCTCGGCCACGGACCTTGCCTTGACCGCCTTTCTTGCCTCGTTACATGGCTGCGCCTTTGCAGTTGCCACTGCTGCCGGCGGACTCATCAGCCACCAAGATGCCGTTCGGATCTGGGACGCGCGTCAGTTCTTGTGAGGAACAGGTCACTAGGCATAAGGGGTGAGACCAAATTGCCACTTAGACCACCCGCTTACCTTTTTGTCAGCCTGCGAGTTAGACGTAAATAATATTAGACTGAAAGCAGTCTCATTGACGCTGCCGGAGCGTGGTTTGACGTGTTTCCGTTTGAGATTGTCGGCAGTAAGCTGGCCGACGACCAGCTTCTTGGGTCAGACTTGGCATTGCCATGTTTAAGAGAGACGAATATCCATGCGGTGAAATAGTGGATAAGCGCGGCCTGCACCGGCTTAGCAGTTTCAGATAGTCACCCTCGCGCTGGTCCCTCGTAGTTGCTTCCATTCCTCTGGCCAAATCCCAAATGAATCTTGCTGTTCGACTGGCGATAGGTCCTAGTGATTCCATAGCTACCGGCACAAATTAAAGGCTGTTTTCGATATCTGCGTATTTGCGTCTTTTTTCTTGTTCGGTGTGTTCTGCTACCCGTCCTATGCTAACAGAGCTATGACTGAGATGCAAAGGAGCTACAGTGCAAGACACTGTAGCATCCTAGGCTAAGCACTTGCCGTGAGACCATAGCGATATGGTTATGCCATCAGATTTCTGGTCGTTGTCCAATGCGAGGCCCCGAGATTCCAGGTTTGCTGGCAACCGTGCCTTTCTTACAGGCTCTTTTAGTAATTTTGTTCACTTCCATGTTCCGTGAAATTCTTCCAGTGCTTCTTGGACAGCTCAATGGGCATGTTGTTATAGGAAGTTTTGGGGACACATGATGCACATGCGTCACTAGCGACGTTCTCCTTCACTAAGCTCTATCACCTGTCTATCATCCCGCATGTTTACTGCATGCTCCCCCCTCCCCAAATCCTTGGTTCCTCGTCTCGACTACTCCCTCGAGAGACCCGCTCAGGTCTCTCCTGCCTGGCTGCTTCTTTGCCTGTCTTGACTGTCAAAACGGCGTTGAACCAGTTTGTCGCCTCCCTCCATGCCTCCGCCGATGCCAACATATGGGCGACTACCTCCCTGATGGGCCGGCCTCTCACAGCAGTTGGTTCTGTTTCCCTCGCTGAGTGCATCACACCGCAGAACAGTATGCTCCACAGTGTCCGCTTCTTCAGATTCACACAGTACGCAAGTATCATTGATGTTCTTCTTAATCCTTGACATTTAACTCTGGAGCTGGCTGTGTCCGGTTAGAACCTGGGTCGTTCAGTAGGAAGACTCCTCGTGTCGGCGGTTGTACCATACCCTGAATTCCGGTGTCAGACTCTTGGTCCAGCTCCCTGTGGTCACACCGGGTCTTACCTGCATCCATTTCTCGTGCCAAGCCGATAATGTGGCACTCCCGACTCTGGCGAGATCCAGATCTTTATCTTATCCATCTACTTCTTGCAGCCACTAGGAGGTCCCATAGCAGGCTAAGGCTGCGTATAGCGCCGTTTATTCGCCCACCGAGGCCAGGAGCTTTTCTTTCTCCTCAGCCGCCCGACCTACCCTTGACATGATCCGCGCCAGTTTCAGGGAGACCCTTTAAGTCTTTTCGGCCGCGTACATCGCGCGAGCTGATCCGGTCAGTTCTATCGGGTGGCCCGCCATCATGATATTAACGCCGAGCATTTTCTTTCTGCCTGTTAGGTACATCGCCTCCATCTTATCAAGCGCCATTTCGTGTGATGAGATTCCGCCAACTCGGACACAATTAACAGGGCCTTATTGGCGGCGCTCCTTAGGGCTCTCTTGCTCCTGTTTGTGACTATGAGTGCGAAATCGACGGCACCCCATACGGGAGACCCCGGAGCACCCTGTCATAAGCTGTATTGCAGAGCACGGATTCTAGGATTGACCCCAGTAGAACTCCGGCGGTAACCTCGTGCTCTTGCTCCCCTGCAACCAGACCTCTGTCATCCAGGTAGGATGAAATCATTCGACGAATGAAGGGGGAAAAATCCTTCCTCTCCATCGCTTCCACAATTAATTTCCAATTTATTGAGTTAAGGGCATTTCTGACATCCAGGAGGATAAGGAGCACGAATCCCCTCGTTTTGAGGGTCTTTATGGTCTCTTCACCCGCCCGTTGCAGAACCGTACTTAGAGCCCTTAGTGTGGATCTGCCTTTCCAAAAACCGTACTTGGCATCTGATAGGGCGTTGTTTTCCTGGACGTCTTTGTTCAGTCTATTGACAATAACGCTCTCGAGGATCTTACCGATGGAGTCAATAAGGCATATGGGCCGGTAACCTAAGGGTCCCGGTTAATAGATCCCCAAACCCGTCTTCGGGCTTGTTCAACCTTCTCCAGCGTAACCTTTGGGATTTCTTCCAGAGCAACCGAGAGTTCCTTGTTTCCTTTTCACGGCTCTGCCGGAAAAAGACTAGTTACAGTCTCCCGCAGCACTGGAGACTGTAATCAGTCTTTTTCTAGCATCTCGCGCGATTCTTACAATCGCGTTTTTACGGCGCGTGCTCAAAGAGTCATGGATTCCTCTTGTTAGCTCTCTGCTAATATATCTGTCTAGTTTGCGCTGATATATCATCGTCATCTTATTTATTTCACTCATATTGAGTATGCACACAACATAGATAGTTATACAGATTATACAATTATATAGTCAGCTGCTCGCGGCATGTTATTCGAGAGAGGCAGTGCAGCGATCTCTTCGCAAGGGCCAGGCAGGCAGACGCATGAAACTTCGTACACGCCTGAGAGCACATTTGCGCTGATATGTTCGCTCGTCCAAACAGCACACAATTTATTATTATTATTATTATTATTATTATTATTATTATTATTATTATTATTATTATTATTATTATTATATATGCACACGGAGGCGGATTGACAAGTTCCTGTGCTCTAAATGTTATTTAAACCGACACCAAGGTATTCCGGTTGTTTTGTTTAGAAGGACCATTTATCAATTACATACAAACCAGATTTCGCGCCAACAAATGCGCGAGCAACAAATCTGCAGAAAGTTTTATGTTAAAAAATAAATCATGCTTATGGTGATCAAGCAGTATTCCGAAGCACTGTGTATGCGTAGTACTGTCGATTTCACTACGTGCGTCAAGAGACCGGAGATGACCCCATTGGGGAAGGCCGTCGAGATCAATAAGGTATGAAGACGTTGAAAAAGTTCGTGATACTGTACTCAACAACCGCCGACTCACTATCAGGGAAATAGCTGAGAAATTGGAGATATCTTCGGATCGTTGTAACAGTCTTGACCGATATTTTATGAGTCAGAAGACTGGTAACGATGTTCGTTTCAAACATGTTGAATTTCCAGCAAATAAAGGCCCGTCGGGAAATGTCTGAATTGAACTTTTAGGTGGGAGCAGAAGACCCTGGATTGCTCCAGAGAATGATTGCAGAAGGCGAGTTATAGGTATATAGTTACGACATCGAAACCAAAGCTAATACTTCCAGTAGTGCTTTCAAAGAGAGAGTCGATTGAAGAAATTTAGACAAAGCAGGTCAACACCAAACTTCTTTTGACTGTTTTTTCAACTACAAGAGAATAATCTTTAACGCTTTTGCGTCCGACGCAGGAAGCCTGAACTCTGGGCAAACAACTGTTGGGTCCCCCATCACGACAACGCACGGGCGCATACATCGTTACTGATTTCGAGTTATTTGATGAAAACTAGATTTCTATACTTTTGCAACCTCCCTATTCTCCAAACCTGGTTTATTGCGGCTTTTTACCGTTCTCACGAATAAACTAAAATTGAAGGAACAACGCTTCGAGACTATAATGGAAGTCAAGAAAAAATCGCCGGAACAACTTAACTCAATTCCGAAAGACACGTTTAAAAATGTTTCGAAGGGTGAGAAAGAAGGTCGCACAAGTGCATTGCAGCGGGAGGAAATTATTTTGAAGGAAACAAAAACACTTTGGAAAACTAAGTAAATATTTTGTTTTTTTTAATGTGTAACTCGTCGATCCTCTCTCTCTCTCTCTCTCTATATATATATATATATATATATATAACTTTATCATACAATATATATATATATATATATATATATATATATATATAGTAATACTATGTTGGCACTTTAGAGTGAATGGTTGGCTCCGCGAAAAATGTAGTCACGGGTTCTCTAATTAGGAACTAGCCCAGTTCAACAATGTGCCGCGAACAGATGCATTTCCTCGTTGAATGTAAAGCGACCGCCTCTGACGCACGAATTTGGATGCTCCCGAGTCTCCCGCCCAAAGGCTAACGCGTCCTTTTTTTAAGGGGGGAAAATGCTTTACGAACGCTCTCTGGTGTTAATGGCGGGCAGTGTGGAGCTCGACACCGGCGGAGAGTATATGACTCAATCCTGTCCGCAAATGTAAAACCCACTAAAAACCACCTAGATACCACTAAAAGCCACCACCCCACCCCTCCCGGCTCGGAATTGTAAAGCAGTACTTCGAAAAAGGCTAATGCGTCTACACACGCTCTAAGTGACGCGCGTGATTGTACGAGGGCCAAGACCTTTTATTAAAAAAGATGGTGCGGATAACCAACGCCTGAGTATTTTTTTTATTTGTTAACTCAATATATATATATATATATATATATATATATATATATATATATATATTATATATATAGGGACTGAGAGAAAGTGGCGGTAATCCTAATAACTGTCTCGTGTTATATCGTTTTCACGTAGTGTGTCAGGTTAATCGTTAACACATCACAGGGCCACATCTGAGGCAAATAAGTAGCAATGCGTGCGTTGAGCCTACTACCTAAACATGCTAACTGGTGCCGACCACTTAAGAGATGTCTTTCTAACTGCGTCCATATAGCCGAGCGTCGACCACAAGCACGCCCATCGTGCCGTTTAGACTCTAGTACTTCAGGAGACACTCCGTCGTAAAAATGCATTTAATGCATCATGTGCTCGAGATAACTAGGTGGTATCTGAACATCGGCGGATCTGTGTAGCAAGAAACCTTAAGGATGGGAGACTAGATCTATCGACCAAAGCCCCGCAACAGAAAACCATTGACGTGCAAATGGATGTTCTCGTGTCGTTTTACCAAACCACCTATTTCTTAGAACAACAAGGCGTCTTCTGAGATCTGCCAGTGTATTTTTAATCAGGGCTACTTACTAGCTAGAAATAGCAAATCGGTACTATGGCATATTTTGGGTCGGCGTTGCCATTAACATCCAAGCCTCTCGTCGATACATGGTAGCAGCGCAAGAAACGTTCTCTAAAAAAACAAACGCAAGTCAATTATATACCAAAATCTTAACATATAACGTTCACTAACTATTTCAGCATACAATACTAGATTTAAACGATGTACATTGCAACATCAAACATGTGACGTTAGATGAAATCCGTTAGAGGTGCTCCTAGTATAATTTTACTGCCAACTTGTGGGGTTAGCCAACTGGTACGCCTTAGCTACTTATAACTAAATCTAGTGTTGCTAGACTAGTCGTTTAAGCTTGCGTAACGTGATGTAACATAACAAGCCGCAATTATCTATCAACCGTGGGGGGCAAGCTTAAATCCTTCACAATGTAGGCCAGGAATGACCGCGCAGACCAGGCATGCCTCGTTCCTGTCAATACAATCACTAGTCGAGTCGTCATTACCAATGTTGCCAAACTCGAAGTGGTTTACCATTAATTGTTAAGCCTTGAGTAAAGATGCCATCCCTAGATTTGCTTTCATACGCTCCGCTACAACGAGACACAAGAGTAGAAGACGTGCCTCAATTTTGGTTTGTGCCGATTCAGCCAGCTCAGTTATTGTGTGATTGCTCGCCGACTTTGGCTCACCATAACCGTGGATAACCGTGCGGCCCTGTCACGGTCAATTAACTATAACGCTTTGTGACATCCAGCACTATGGAGTGGAAGCGCTTCCCCCTTTTCGTCAGCTTGCTGCTAGCGATGCTGCTCGTCGACCAAGGTACTTAACAATTAGCTAATTATCTACGTGTGTGTATGTGCTAATGAGACCACGTTTAGCGTCGCTGATCTGTCTGCAATCGTCAAATCAAACCAGCAAAACTGAGCACAAAGAGTATAGTCTACACAAGTTAGTAGGCAAAGTCCTAGGTAAACAGACAATTACGATTTGAGTATAAAACCAAAACAATAACACGAGTTGTCACGAATAAGATAATGTATTATAGAGCTACACGCATTAGATGCCCAGACATCTCCATTCTTTGACAAAATCCCATGTTTATTTTTCTTGCAATGCAATGTTCTACCAACTTTCGTTCCCAAGTACCGTTAGTTGGGAATTATAGGACGGGATCAGTTCAACTTATTGCGCTGTTCCGTGCAGGTTGACCTGAGCAACACTGCACTCCCAGTATATTTGCTTTAACGCATATAATACTTCAGCAAATAATCTGCAGTTATGTCTGCTGAAGATTCCCTCCTATTTGTACAACCAAATCAGCCCAAATAGCAGAACGCTGCATTAAAAAACCCATCCGTCCAACAATGCCTATCTAGGAGAGCGTCCTCGTTATACCACTGAAATTACCCTTAACTTGTAGTCTATTGTAAGCTAATTAACTTTTTCAGAATGATTAATCTATTATTACATTTATGTTTAAAGGTGGGACGTAGATATTGGAAAAAAATCTTAGGGATGGCACTCGTTTTTCACCTTAAATGTTTTTTTTATTTTCAGTTATCACTACATCGACCCCAGAAGCCATACCGTCCACCACCTCGGCCACCACAGAGGCCATATCGTCCACCACCTCGGCCACCACAGAGGCCATACCGTCCACCACCTCGGCCACCACAGAGGCCATATCGTCCACCACCTCGGCCACTACAGAAGCCATACCGTCCACCACCTCGGCCACCACAGAGGCCATACCGTCGACCACCTCGGCCACCACAGAAGCCATACCGTCGACCACCTCGGCCACCACAGAAGCCATACCGTCGACCACCTCGGCCACCACAGAGGCCATACCGTCCACCACCTCGGCCACCACAGAGGCCATACCGTCCACCACCTCGGCCACCACAGAGGCCATATCGTCCACCACCTCGGCCACCACAGAGGCCATATCGTCCACCACATCGGCCACCACAGAGGCCATATCGTCCACCACCTCGGCCACTACAGAAGCCATACCGTCGACCACTTCGGCCACCACAGAAGCCATACCGTCGACCACCTCGGCCACCACAGAAGCCATACCGTCGACCACCTCGGCCACCACAGAAGCCATACCGTCGACCACCTCGGCCACCACAGAGGCCATACCGTCCACCACCTCGGCCACCACAGAGGCCATACCGTCCACCACCTCGGCCACCACAGAGGCCATACCGTCCACCACCTCGGCCACCACAGAAGCCATACAGTCCACCACCTCGGCCACCACAGAGGCCACCACAGAGGCCATACCGTCCACCACATCGACCCCAGAAGCCATACCGTCCACCACCTCGGCCACCACAGAGGCCATACCGTCGACCACCTCGGCCACCACAGAAGCCATACCGTCGACCACCTCGGCCACCACAGAAGCCATACCGTCGACCACCTCGGCCACCACAGAGGCCATACCGTCCACCACCTCGGCCACCACAGAAGCCATACCGTCGACCACCTCGGCCACCACAGAAGCCATACCGTCGACCACCTCGGCCACCACAGAGGCCATACCGTCCACCACCTCGGCCACCACAGAGGCCATACCGTCGACCACCTCGGCCACCACAGAGGCCATACCGTCCACCACATCGACCCCAGAAGCCATACCGTCCACCACCTCGGCCACCACAGAAGCCATACCGTCCACCACCTCGGCCACCACAGAAGCCATACCGTCGACCACCTCGGCCACCACAGAGGCCATACCGTCGACCACCTCGGCCACCACAGAAGCCATACCGTCCACCACCTCGGCCACCACAGAGGCCATACCGTCCACCACATCGACCCCAGAAGCCATAGCGTCCACCACCTCGGCCACCACAGAAGCCATACCGTCGACCACCTCGGCCACCACAGAGGCCATACCGTCCACCACCTCGGCCACCACAGAAGCCATACCGTCCACCACCTCGGCCACCACAGAGGCCATACCGTCCACCACATCGACCCCAGAAGCCATACCGTCCACCACCTCGGCCACCACAGAGGCCATACCGTCGACCACCTCGGCCACCACAGAAGCCATACCGTCGACCACCTCGGCCACCACAGAGGCCATACCGTCCACCACCTCGGCCACCACAGAAGCCATACCGTCCACCACCTCGGCCACCACAGAAGCCATACCGTCGACCACCTCGGCCACCACAGAGGCCATACCGTCGACCACCTCGGCCACCACAGAAGCCATACCGTCCACCACCTCGGCCACCACAGAGGCCATACCGTCCACCACATCGACCCCAGAAGCCATACCGTCCACCACCTCGGCCACCACAGAGGCCATACCGTCCACCACCTCGGCCATACCGTCCACCACCTCGGCCACCACAGAAGCCATACCGTCCACCACCTCGGCCACCACAGAAGCCATACCGTCCACCACCTCGGCCACCACAGAGGCCATACCGTCCACCACCTCGGCCACCACAGAAGCCATACCGTCCACCACCTCGGCCACCACAGAGGCCATACCGTCCACCACCTCGGCCACCACAGAGGCCATACCGTCCACCACCTCGGCCACCACAGAGGCCATACAGTCCACCACCTCGGCCACCACAGAGGCCACCACAGAGGCCATACCGTCCACCACATCGACCCCAGAAGCCATACCGTCCACCACCTCGGCCACCACAGAGGCCATACCGTCCACTACCTCGGCCACCACAGAGGCCATACAGTCCACCACCTCGGCCACCACAGAGGCCATACAGTCCACCACCTCGGCCACCACAGAAGCCATACCGTCCACCACCTCGGCCACCACAGAGGCCATACCGTCCACCACCTCGGCCACCACAGAGGCCATACAGTCCACCACCTCGGCCACCACCTCGGCCACCACAGAAGCCATACCGTCCACCACCTCGGCCACCACCTCGGCCACCACAGAAGCCATACCGTCCACCACCTCGGCCACCACAGAAGCCATACCGTCGACCACCTCGGCCACCACAGAGGCCATACCGTCCACCACCTCGGCCACCACAGAGGCCATACAGTCCACCACCTCGGCCACCACAGAAGCCATACCGTCCACCACCTCGGCCACCACAGAAGCCATACCGTCGACCACCTCGGCCACCACAGAGGCCATACCGTCCACCACTTCGGCCACCACAGAAGCCATACCGTCCACCACCTCGGCCACCACAGAAGCCATACCGTCCACCACAGAGGCCACCACAGAGGCCATACCGTCCACCACCTCGGCCACCACAGAAGCCATACCGTCCACCACCTCGGCCACCACAGAAGCCATACCGTCCACCACCTCGGCCACCACAGAAGCCATACCGTCCACCACCTCGGCCACCACAGAGGCCATACCGTCCACCACCTCGGCCACCACAGAGGCCATACAGTCCACCACCTCGGCCACCACCTCGGCCACCACCTCGGCCACCACAGAAGCCATACCGTCCACCACCTCGGCCACTACAGAAGCCATACCGTCCACCACCTCGGCCACCACAGAAGCCATACCGTCCACCACCTCGGCCACCACAGAGGCCATACCGTCCACCACATCGACCCCAGAAGCCATACCGTCCACCACCTCGGCCACCACAGAGGCCATACCGTCGACCACCTCGGCCATACCGTCGACCACCTCGGCCACCACAGAAGCCATACCGTCGACCACCTCGGCCACCACAGAGGCCATACCGTCCACCACCTCGGCCACCACAGAAGCCATACCGTCCACCACCTCGGCCACCACAGAGGCCATACCGTCCACCACATCGACCCCAGAAGCCATACCGTCCACCACCTCGGCCACCACTGAGGCCATACCGTCGACCACCTCGGCCACCACAGAAGCCATACCGTCGACCACCTCGGCCACCACAGAGGCCATACCGTCCACCACCTCGGCCACCACAGAAGCCATACCGTCCACCACCTCGGCTACCACAGAAGCCATACCGTCCACCACCTCGGCCACCACAGAGGCCATACCGTCCACCACCTCGGCCACCACAGAAGCCATACCGTCCACCACCTCGGCCACCACAGAGGCCATACCGTCCACCACCTCGGCCACCACAGAAGCCATACCGTCCACCACCTCGGCCACCACAGAGGCCATATCGTCCACCACCTCGGCCACCACAGAAGCCATACCGTCGACCACCTCGGCCACCACAGAGGCCATACCGTCCACCACCTCGGCCACCACAGAAGCCATACCGTCCACCACCTCGGCCACCACAGAGGCCATACCGTCCACCACCTCGGCCACCACAGAAGCCATACCGTCCACCACCTCGGCCACCACAGAGGCCATATCGTCCACCACCTCAGCCACCACAGAAGCCATACCGTCGACCACCTCGGCCACCACAGAGGCCATACCGTCCACCACCTCGGCCACCACAGAAGCCATACCGTCCACCACCTCGGCTACCACAGAAGCCATACCGTCGACCACCTCGGCCACCACAGAGGCCATACCGTCCACCACCTCGGCCACCACAGAAGCCATACCGTCCACCACCTCGGCCACCACAGAAGCCATACCGTCCACCACCTCGGCCACCACAGAGGCCATACCGTCCACCACCTCGGCCACCACAGAAGCCATACCGTCCACCACCTCGGCCACCACAGAAGCCATACCGTCCACCACCTCGGCCACCACAGAGGCCATACCGTCCACCACCTCGGCCACCACAGAAGCCATACCGTCCACCACCTCGGCCACCACAGAGGCCATATCGTCCACCACCTCGGCCACCACAGAGGCCATACCGTCCACCACCTCGGCCACCACAGAAGCCATACCGTCCACCACCTCGGCCACCACAGAGGCCATACCGTCCACCACAGAGGCCACCACAGAAGCCATACCGTCCACCACCTCGGCCACCACAGAGGCCATACCGTCCACCACCTCGGCCACCACAGAAGCCATACCGTCCACCACCTCGGCCATCACAGAGGCCATATCGTCCACCACCTCGGCCACCACAGAGGCCATATCGTCCACCACAGAAGCCATACCGTCCACCACCTCGGCCACCACAGAAGCCATACCGTCCACCACCTCAGCCACCACAGAGGCCATATCGTCCACCACCTCGGCCACCACAGAGGCCATATCGTCTACCACCTCGGCCACCACAGAAGCCATACCGTCCACCACCTCGGCCACCACAGAGGCCATACCGTCCACCACCTCGGCCACCACAGAGGCCATACCGTCCACCACATCGACCCCAGAGGCTATTCCATCCACCACATCGACCCCAGAGGCCACCACAGAAGCCATACCGTCCACCACCTCGGCCACCACAGAGGCCATACCGTCCACCACCTCGGCCACCACAGAAGCCATACCGTCCACCACCTCGGCCACCACAGAGGCCATATCGTCTACCACCTCGGCCACCACAGAAGCCATACCGTCCACCACCTCGGCCACCACAGAAGCCATACCGTCCACCACCTCGGCCACCACAGAGACCATACCGTCCACCACCTCGGCCACCACAGAGGCCATACCGTCCACCACCTCGGCCACCACAGAGGCCATACCGTCCACCACATCGACCCCAGAGGCCATTCCATCCACCACATCGACCCCAGAGGCCACCACAGAAGCCATACCGTCCACCACCTCGGCCACCACAGAAGCCATATCGTCCACCACCTCGGCCACCACACAGGCCATACCGTCCACCACCTCGGCCACCACAGAAGCCATACCGTCCACCACCTCGGCCACCACAGAAGCCATACCGTCCACCACCTCGGCCACCACAGAGGCCATACCGTCCACCACCTCGGCCACCACAGAGGCCATACCGTCCACCACCTCGGCCACCACAGAGGCCATACCGTCCACTACATCGACCCCAGAGGCCATTCCATCTACCACATCGACCCCAGAGGCCACCACAGAAGCCATACCGTCCACCACCTCGGCCACCACAGAAGCCATATCGTCCACCACCTCGGCCACTACAGAGGCCATACCGTCGACCACCTCGGCCACCACAGAGGCCATACCGTCCACCACCTCGGCCACCACAGAGGCCATACAGTCCACCACCTCGGCCACCACAGAAGCCATACCGTCCACCACCTCGGCCACCACAGAAGCCATACCGTCGACCACCTCGGCCACCACAGAGGCCATACCGTCCACCACTTCGGCCACCACAGAAGCCATACCGTCCACCACCTCGGCCACCACAGAAGCCATACCGTCCACCACAGAGGCCACCACAGAGGCCATACCGTCCACCACCTCGGCCACCACAGAAGCCATACCGTCCACCACCTCGGCCACCACAGAGGCCATACCGTCCACTACATCGACCCCAGAGGCCATTCCATCTACCACATCGACCCCAGAGGCCACCACAGAAGCCATACCGTCCACCACCTCGGCCACCACAGAAGCCATATCGTCCACCACCTCGGCCACTACAGAGGCCATACCGTCCACCACCTCGGCCATCACAGAGGCCATACCGTCCACCACATCGACCCCAGAGGCCATTCCATCCACCACATCGACCCCAGAGGCCACATCGCCCACCACCTCGACCCCAGAGGCCATACCATCTACCACCTCGACCCCAAAGGCCATACCATCCACCACCTCGACCCCAGAGGCCACACCGCCCACCACATCGACCACAGAGGCCACATCGTCCACCACATCGGCCACAGAGGCCACATCGCCCACCACATCGACCCCAGAGGACATTCCATCCACTACATCGACCACAGAGGCCACATCGCCCACCACATCGACCCCAGAGGACATTCCATCCACCACATCGACCACAGAGGCCACATCGCCCACCACATCGACCACAGAGGCCATACCGCAAACCACATCGACCACAGAGGCCACACCGCCCACCACATCGACCCCAGAGGCCACACCGCCCACCACATCGACCCCAGAGGCCACACCGCCCACCACATCGACCACAGAGGCCACATCGCCCACCACATCGACCCCAGAGGACATTCCATCCACCACATCGACCACAGAGGCCACATCGCCCACCACATCGACCACTGAGGCCATACCGCAAACCACATCGACCACAGAGGCCATACCATCCACCACCTCGACCCCAAAGGCCATACCATCCACCACATCGACCCCAGAGGCCACACCGCCCACCACATCGACCACAGAGGCCACATCGCCCACCACATCGACCCCAGAGGCCACACCGCCCACCACATCGACCACAGAGGCCACATCGCCCACCACATCGACCCCAGAGGACATTCCATCCACCACATCGACCACAGAGGCCACATCGCCCACTACATCGACCCCAGAGGACATTCCATCCACCACATCGACCACAGAGGCCACATCACCCACCACATCGACCACAGAGGCCATACCGCAAACCACATCGACCACAGAGGCCATACCATCCACCACCTCGACCCCAAAGGCCATACCATCCACCACATCGACCCCAGAGGCCACACCGCCCACCACATCGACCCCAGAGGACATTCCATCCACCACATCGACCACAGAGGCCACATCGCCCACCACATCGACCACAGAGGCCATACCGCAAACCACATCGACCACAGAGGTTGTTGTTTCGAGTTGTGTTTTAACTGTTTATTTATTCGATTAGTCTAACCGTTTTTCTAAAGTAACCGTTTTTCAAACGGTTGAGCCAGATCCATCACGCGTCGCTCGCTTTCTATCAATTCATGGCGCCGACGTGATAAAAGCCACGGTCCCCTACAAACGGCCAAAACATCACCTGTTTCAAAATATTATTATCATTGAAAGAGTTGTAAGGTGTGTACGTTCGCTTGATTCTTCACTGTTTGCTCATGGCGACTCAATGAAAGCCGCGTTCCCACCACAGACAGTCAAGGACAGCATCTGCTTCAAATATTGTACCTATTGTCGATCTCCTGCAATCTCTTGAATGCGCTAAGCTAAATCTTTAAGGAAGAAGTCAATCTTTTACTGGTGGGTCCCAGAGTATTAATTGCCATATGAACAAAGAAGTACTTCCTAGCCAGTTTAGAATATTACAATTTTTTGCACGGTTTCCCCACGTTCCACTTTTCATTCTGGTTAGCTAAGACAGTGCATAGATACGGTTGCCGTGTATGAGACAGTCATGTTTTAAGCTAAGTTAATGCTTTTATTAACACGAGCATTGAATTGGATACATTGTATCTGTCATATAGTTTTCTAATCTTTCCGTCATTTATTTGCATAAGGAATCCGTGGAGGTGCCAGTTTCATACAAGTGGAGCGTATTTATAATCGTCACCGTTGTCTCAGTGCTCACAATTACCTTCACAATTGCCTCAGTCATAGTAATGAGAGCCAAAGAGAAAAAACGCCATGGGCAATCATCACAGCGAACTGCGCAGGTTAGTATCTGGTTTTAAGGAAGGTCCTGTTTACACCCATCTATGTGTATAATTTAATTTTTATTTGCTTATATATTAGAAGTACTAATTGTCTTCGTAAGAACATGTACACCGGATAAACATTTTATTATTTTAATTTTAATGCATTTTATTTATTTTATAAATGTATTTATTTTATAAATTTAATGCAAATCTCTCTTTTTTTTATATGGGTCGTTTGAAAACGCTAATGCACTATCCGTAATAACGACCAACAGCACCTAGTTTGGAACTTTCCCCTATTTAAGACCTCAATACTCCTTACCCCCCATGAAATGGAAATGTGTGGCACTACCTCGACACTGTGGGAGGGGAGCCACGTGCTTGCGGGGCACTCTCATCTCGACCATCCGATGGCACGTGCGTGCCTCCATAGCGCATGCGGCCAGCGTCTTCCAGTCGCGTCATCTTGCGCATAATGGCGTTTAAAAAATAGGCGCCCGTCGCTCATGCGGCGGCATCCTCCATTAATTGCCCAACCATATCCCGTGCATCCACCTACATAGCAATACGCTGAGTTTCTGCAGACCTGAGCCAGATCGGAGAAAGACAAGACCGTATGGTCAACATTGTTTGCCCCGCTAGCTGGCTCACCGGACTGGGGTAGCATACAGGCGCGCACCATATAAGCTAGGGACCCACAGCGGTGACACCCGCGATCGACCTCCTAATTCGCCGTAAACGCACCTGCCTGAAAGCAGACCTTTGGCAGCGGTAGCACGCTGACAACCGTAGCCACGCTTCTGGACCGCAAGTTTCATCACCTAGCCAGATGTTTTGGTGGGCCCGAAGCTGATGCGCTACTGCAGCCGGTCGGTAATGTTCGCATTACCACACACTATTCGGCTGTGTCGCGGCCTTGCTGAGACTCGGAGACTGTCATTGGGACATACGCTGGAACACCTCACAGCTTTCTGACCAAGACCTCGATAAAGGCCTCGCTCAGAAGGGGATTAATCCCCCACCGCTGTTTCCTGAAGAGAATCGGCCGAGCGGCTGTCAGCCGCGTGGCCTGAAGAGGCCACAATGACCGAGGCTATCTTTGATCCGAACTCGGACCATCGTCTGAGCGGTGTGAACGGAATGGATGGCACAAGTGGGTTTATCTTGCAGGAAACTTCAAGAATCCCAACCACCAGATGACGTTAGCCATGTGATTTATATGATATAAGGAAAGCAATTACCCACCTGGATGGCAAATCTGCAAATGCCGACGTGCAGTGCACGTATAACCGATAATGCTGTACATCTACCGATCGCTTTGTACCTAAGCGTGAGGAAACGGTGACAGTGGCTAGAATACTTGAAATAATTGCCAATTTGAATGCAATTCGCGCATTCAAATTCGGGAAGATGAAACCTTTTTTCCATTTTGCATGCTGTTTTTATTGTGACCTTACATACAGTGTACTATCCCATTCGCAACATTCGCTAGATCAATATGGACAAAAATCACAACCAGGGACCGGTACAATAAAAGCTTGCCGTAATTGATATGTTCATTGCCAATATACGATTCAGATATTTGACGTAAACTAACACTGATTTTCGACTACGACGATCATACACACTAACCTATATGCATATATCAAGCTTTCTATTAACTGGCTTCCTCTACTCTGCCCTCTCACTCCTTACGAAAGGTGCCTGTCTGCGTACGAAAGCACGGCCAGTATCCCAGGTTCCGAAAAAATAGCATAGGCTGAACCGGGGCGGTCTGCATCCTCGCCAAGCCACGTCTTTGCTGCTACGCTAGGCAGTAACTGCCGCTTGCTTTTCACCGTCTCTGATGTTGTTGCAGTAGTAGACACACTCTTAGAGTACGCCTTTATGTATTCATGCATATGTATACATGTACATGTTTGTATGTATACATTGAAAATTCAATTTTCAAACGTGGTTTATTGACGATTCGGCAGTTAGCAATGCTTTAATACAACAAGCACCCAAAGCGATAGCCTCACGACCAGCGCACAATTCCCTAATAGTTCCGAGGTTTCTGAATGATCTCTAAAAGCAAAATGCAAATGCACAGTAGCGCAACGATAGAATGTGTCTCAGAACAATCAGTTCAATTACGATCAAATGTGTCTCAGAACAATCAGTTCAATACATATAATTTGGCTCATCATCACGGCAATACATGTGGCAGTACCTAGCTACATGCCTAGCTCAGTGAGCCAGTCCAAAAAGCTCCCTACTCCGAGAAGACCGAAAACGAAGCTACTGTTTACATGCAAAGTATATATAACTCGCATATTTCACTTAGGCTAATGCAATTCATAAGGGTCTCACCAGCGCGTGTATTGGCACCGCCGCCCAGTTGCAACATATCGCAGTATGGGTAATGTCGTTGTCGCTTCCTGTCTGTCGGCTTCCTCAACAGTTTTTGTTCCAGCATGGCGGCTGACTCTCAGCAGCGGTATGGCTGTTTATCATCTATTCTCAATGAGCATCGCTCAAAGAAAATTCGATCAGCAACAGAGATCGAACCGGCGACACCACGCCGGTAGATGCCAACCATGACTAGCGCACTAGTCCACCCCTAGACCACGCCGCCACACCTGGCAGCATCAGGTGCAACGCCGGCAACAACAAAAAAAAAACAGCGACAACAGCGTCTCTTTACCGAAGCCACTCAGCCAAACCATCCTCTTTATCTCAACCTCACCGTCTGAAGCGGGTGTTGGCGAAGCAGTCCTGCGAGACGCCCTTGCCACTCTGCTTGAATCAGCTCTGTCTCCGCCTATACTTCTGCATACTTACATGTGGTCAGATAGAGAGCTTGTGCTAAGATATACACCATATATAGGTGTATATCTTAGCACTGAGGTTTAAGCTGAGGTCATACCTGAGGATCAATACTACAAAGACCTGCACTTACCCTCTCATTTCTACCTTTTCGTGTCGACCACGCTTCCGGAGATGCCGCGCGACAATCCCCAGCCTAGCGGTCCCCTTGATAGACCTGAGCGTCAAAATTGCGTCAAACAGGTTCTTTTGCTTTCTGAACTGAAAACGCAGTTTACGATTTGCTCTAGAAAGATGGACGAGCTCAAAAGTGTTTTTACTACGATATCTGCTATCAACTGCTCCTGTACTCGCCGCGTAGTTGCGACCACCTCGTGGCCACAGCTGCAATCTATACAAAGCGACCTTGTGGTTGACGCACCAGCAGGCGTAAAGCTAGTGTTTCGTGCATCATACCACACAATCCAGTTATGTTGGAGGGAAAATGTGTGCATTTTAAGCGTCACTCCCCTATTAAAGTTCAACAAGTGACACATGTAGCCGATAAAGAGCACCTAAAACCAATGGCTCTATTTCAGCGCGCGTCAGTCTGCATTTACAGCAGTAGCTTGATTGTGACCCAACCTTCCCCATCTTTGAGCGGCTCCAAATCCAGCAATCCTCCCTATACGTATCGAATATACGCCACGGATACCGGTAGCATTAGCTGCGAACCTTGCTCGTGAATCTGCTTTATCTTTACTTTGACTACTAGTGCTGCTTGTATAAAAAGCCATCTAAGTCATCCGACCAAGAGCACTGGACACTGACGTTTCTTTATGCTTCAGGCGAATGCGGGCTTCCGATCGGGAGATGAGGAGGTGGAGTCGGGACAGCGAGCACCCGCTGTCCATATTCAACTGCAGGAACAAATGGAGCCTACGAGATCGTAAGTAGTAGCATTTTTTTTTACTTAACGTATTTTTCTGTTCGTACCGAAACCATGAGCACAGAAGTTTTGCGGCGTAACAGAATGCCGTTACAGTAGGCAGGAGGTATTCCACACGAAGCCTGGCCCATACAACAGTCAGTTACGCGAACGGCATTTCACACGAAGCCTGACCTATGAAGTAGCCGGTGCGACCAAACACTCACAGAAGCCAAGTAGTGTTAGCGCCCAGATGCGATGCAAGAACAGAGCACGTCAGTAGAAATATAGGCCTGGCGCGTAGCCAGGGGAAAAAAAGAAAGACTATGCAGGTCCCTGGTGCGTCTAGTCTTTGTTTATTATTGCTTACGTAAATAGAACAGTTTTTATTATATCCTGTTTGTATAGCGTAACTAATAATAGTCTTATTGAACTTCGGGCTTTTAAAAGAGAAGTCATGTTCTGTTCTGCATATAGCCGAAGAGATCACGTATTTTGCTAAGCGTTTACGCCAACAGAAACTCTATGCTACCGATATGCTCACCTAACTACTTGGTAACTTACTCCAATACTTCGTTAAACTTTTAGTGTTTCAACAAGGCGCCTCCGCAAGAAAGATGCGACACCCTTGCGGCGCTCGCGGAATACCTCACGGAGCTTCGACTCTGAAGACGAAGTGTATCGTCTGTGAAACCAGTTTCGAATCTACTCGCGGGAGTTTTCCAATTAGAATAGTCGCGCTGATCCCTGCAAGAGAGACGCTTTATCTGTCACATGATGCATGTCATAATAAAGAGTAAGATAGGGTTACACCAAGTCGATGTTGTCTGCTAGTACTCATTGTGCTCTAATATAGACTAAACAATAAAGTACATTCATATAAACTAGCTTCAGGAAAAATCGAGCCATTGACAAGCTTGAATAATTAATTCTAGCCTTTTTGCCCAATAAAGTAAAATGCGTTTGGGCAAGAATGTGCCTGTACAATCATTATGCATGCCTAAGTGTTTATATGTGTAAAGGTATGCTATTTATATTCCCACCGAAGAAGAAATGACTACCCTCAGCAATAACCTGCCGCGACGTTTAGGAGGCTATGAGGTATTTTAGCACGACGCTGTTTTAATATTATGGCTCACAAGACGCTCACGTACCTATCGTTACTGTCTGGTACACTCGCGCTGGTCAGCCAGGGACAATCCAAGGTGATCGAAACAATCGCTGAGGTTTTTCAACCATTACTCGCTCTACTACCGCTTGCCGAAATGCTTAAACACACCTCATCATAATGAAAGATCGAACACACCTGCCCCTCGAGAGTTCTTTAACCTAAACAACGACGACGACGACGAAATCGCCGACAGAGTCTAACACGTCAAACGCCAAACCAACCTCAATTTGAGGGCTTTCTGCCTGATATGTGGCCTTTAATACACCGGACGTGGCCTACTACCTTACACCAGGGCAAAACACCACATTATATCTATATGGTGAAGATTGGAAAGTTACAAGTGGACACGTGCACACTCTGCACGGGGCAGCCAAACGATGTTGACCATAAAGTCTCGTCTTGCTCCACCCTGGCCCAAGTCCGCAGAATCTTGACGTATTGCTATGCAGGGAGATCGACACGGAACATTGTCGATCACATGATGTAGGATGCCGCCGCATGTTTCTAAGACGCAATTCTGCGCGAGAAGACGCGGCCTGAGGTGCGCGCCGCGCGCGCTATGGAGGCACGCAGATGCCTATGGGTGGTCGAGATGAAGGTGCCCCGCAAGGGGCTATGGCAACCCAGTCTTCCGTAGAACGACTCGACGCACTCCCCTGGGTTCGTGAGCTAAGGGCACGACGAGATCCATAAGGGCCGGTGGAGCACGAGGCTTTCCTCCCACGGTCTCGAAGTAGTGCCACACTTTTCCGAACTCCGGGGGGGGGATGGAGAGGACTGGGAGCAAAACACCAGACAGTTGTGTCACAACCTCACGATGTAGATACAAATCCTCATGCTGATCCTTCAATTAGAGATGTCCTAATAGAAACGCTTCAAGATATCCGTATATGAATTACCATAGTATATATCACGCGCAAATATGTTAGACAAATCTTAGCCAGGACCCCTACAAAGGTTTTCAATGATGGGTACATTCAGAACGGTTTCCACGTATTCTTGGCATTATTTTCCTTCCGTACTAGACACCCTCCGCTTCCCGGCCAGTATGAATGTCAACCAATCATTAGCGAAATCACAAGAAGAATCTCTGGGACTACGAGCGCGGCATCAGATTCCAGAGTCTGACGGCCCTCAAAACCATTCGAAAAAACGCGCCGACTCACGCTGACTCCGATGTTGCTTGAAAAGCCTTTGCCAAGTCGTGTGAAAGAGGCGCTAGAATTTTAAAATCTACAGACATGTTTTATTCTGCAGAAGATACCGCCAAAGCACTACGATCAAAACACCCATCTGCACCAGCTGAGCCTATGTGGCGAATCGCCAAAAACGTACCCCAGATCCATATAGAGGGAAGACATTTTTGCCGCAATTCTATTCTTTAACTTCTTTCTTTGACCTACTACGTTCTAGGCTACTCGCTGGCTTAACTCAAACCTCGGGGAGTCAGCAAATAAGTTGGCAATATTTATAGCTAAAAATGTTGACATATTGCGATTTGGACAACCACCAACGGAGCTTTTACTAAATATTCTTGAACAAGATATGCGGCTCAACTTGGCCAAAACCGTGCTCATCATGTCTACGCAGAGTTGCTTCAAGATGACCATAAAGGATAACATATAACTGCTCGCACACAGAATAGAAAACCGATAATAATGTTTTTCGGTCAAAGCCGGGGTAGATAAAGAAGTCCACACCACTCATTCTTTTCCAATCTCCAGGACTTGTCACATGCTCTTGCTTAAGCTCGATTTGTCAAATGCTTTTAATCCAGTAAAGGGAGAGCATTTATTAATCGCAGTTAAGCAGTTAATAAGCAGTTAAATTGTGACAGATTGCCTTGATATATTGAATCCTCGTATAAAAATCCAACTTGCCTTGTCACACCTGACTTTATGACACCGTCCAAAACAGGCATACAATTGGAAGATCCCTTGGCCCAACTTTGTTTTGCCAGTTTACCATCTAATCAAGCCCTCTGAAGGTCCGTTTAACATGTGGTAGTTGGGCGCTGGAGTAAAGGCAGTTGATGCCTCTGCACTTATTAACGACTTTTAGAAGATTTATCTTACTGATTAGCCCTTTGCCCGCGCAAGACCAGCGTATATATATATATATATATATATATGGCTCCTGTACACTAGAACGCCAGTGTAGTGAACGCCGACAAAGCGGGTGTACACAGAGCCGATTGATTTGCGTTAATGATGGCGGTCACTGCATTGCGTCACAGTACGTTAAAGGTAAAGTAAACAAAGAATTCGTTATTGCAGGGAAAGGCGAGGTTGACAGAGGTACACTGTTATCGCTGCAAGAGTTGGCAGGTGTAAAGGTATCTACGAGGAAAAGCGTACCTCGCTCACAGTAAGAGACACGAATTCTGGCTTGCACGGCTCTATATCAGAAGCTACCACAGTAGCTTCTCTTGCATCCTATGGTATCTCCGAAGCATTTAGAGAGAAACGAATGATTTAAATGCTAATGCTGTAACGGCAACGGACCATGTCATTTTGTCATTTGCGGGCAATAACTTCCTAGCAGAGGTCCGCTCGGGACTCAAACAACACTAGGGCATGTTGCGCCGCGAGACGCTGCAATGCTTCAGATGCTTCAGCATAGATCAGTTAGTAAGGAATTGCAGTATGACGAAACCAACATACCGAAGATGTGAGGCACAAGAGCATTTAAGGATTGTATGGAGCTTTTAAGGCGAAACCCGTTGCTGCCGATGCAATGATGGGCACGAAACCACCCGGGGCTCCTGGCCATAGAGATTTCACCGCATGGACATGATGAATAAAACGCCACGGATCATACTACAGAAGCAGACGCACCTGTAGCCTACGTGCAAGCGTTACTTCTGGAAACGAAGTTGGTCGCCTGTTATAAAGCATAGAATTAAAATACCCAATGCCTCGGCAGATAACAAGATGCATATGGATTACCTATTATGAATAAGGTTATCCTTTGTATCGTGGAAGCTGTACAAGCGCCAATGACCAGTGCCACTCAACCCGCTTGCTCGAGCTATCTCAAGAAGTTCTCCCTATCCCTAACCCGCTTAATGACGAAGTTCATGGAACACAAATACAAAATGTTACGCTACACAGCGTGCGTCCCCGACCGAGAAACCCGAAAGTTTACAATATATATATATATATATATATATATATATATAATTTTCTTTTTTCTTAACCCGGCCTTTTTAGACGAGTGTCTGCTATCCGAGCTCGCCTCGTACGGTGCGATGAAGATAAGGAGATACACGAAGCCCGGGCTCAAGAACGAAAAGAGCGTCCGAGTGCCGTCAACGAGGATACACGTTCTCTTCAAGAGGACGCCTCCTAATAAGGTCTTTATTGTGTGGAGGGACCATGATGTGTCGGTTGAAGCTTCGTCACCGATTGTCTGCTTTAATTGCCAACGCACTGGCCACACGGCAACTTGCTGCACTCGCGCTCGTGCATGTAGAAGATGTGGTGCGCACGACCACCTAGCCGCGTCATGTCGAAACCGAGCTCGTTGCGTAGACTGCAGTGGCCCCCACCCTAGAGGGGACTCGGGCTGTCCCGTTTTTGCATTAGCCCGCGAGAAAAGCAAGGTTTTGCTCGGCTCACGCATGCTTCAACATGCGCAGTTGTCGACGCCGGCGGCCACCTTGGTCGTTGTCCCGGATCCTGCACCTACTCGGCCAGGCACATCTGCACCAAGCACCTACGCGGCGGCCCGTACGTCGTCTGGTGATACCAGCCTCCCCGGATGAGGCTCCGGAGCCTTCGGCAGCGCGTGCTGAGGTCGTGCTCCCCCCTCTTCGGCCGATCCCCGCTCCGCGAAAATCTACACTTCGTGCGAAGACTCCGCCACCTCCTGAAACAGGGCCTTCTAAACAAGTCAAGGCCGCTTATCGCCGCCCTTCTAAGCGTCATCGCCGATTGGCTCGGAGTGAGCCGGTTTCGCGCGGCCGCGCCGTCACCCGTGTTCGGGCGCGCCCACCTAAGTCGACCGACGACTTTGATTTCGGGTCTTTGTCCAAGGCCGTGTCCATGCTCGCTCGCATCAACCCGAAACTAGGCGACACTCTTCGAGGCATTGTGAAGGCACTGCGTCCTCTGCTCGCTTTGGCCCCGTTGCTGCGAGGCCTGGTGTCTCCCGCACCAGCTCCCAAATGATGAACCCTGAGCCCACTCAGTCCCCCGGCGCAGCCCCCCATCCCCCTCGTCTGTCCGGTTCAATAGCAGGTAACCCTCCCGTAAGGGTCACTTGCCCCAGATGCGGCCGGGACTTCACTCGCCGCGGTCTCCCCATTCACCAAGCTAGATGTCGTTCCACGTCTACAACTCCCGAGTCGTCTTCGACTGCTTCCTCCACGCCAGCACTCCCGTCACAGCCTAGACAGTCGCTGGTCGACAGGCTCATACTTGCGTCGCAACAATCTAGGGTAATGCGTGTAGTCCCCCGGGCTGTGAGGCATTTGGTTGCCGAGTCCCTATGCGACGTCCTCGACCTTGTGGCGGCCAACAACGACGTCCTCTCGTGGGAGTCGCTCTTGTCATTCGCTTACGTGGTCCTTTAACTGCCACCTCGCACTTCGTCGTCCACCTTTTTGGCAGCGACTGTTCGGTCGAACCTCCGAGCGTTTTGCGACCGCTGGCGGTTTGAATTTCGCGTAGGTGGTGTTAGAAGAGTCACATCAGATGCGTGCGACTCCCTTGAGGACTCGGCACGCCGCGTTTCGTCTAAACTGTCCGAGGGAGACGTTTCCGGGGCGGCCCGCTTACTATGCTCTACGGACTCGTTTGTTTCGGGAGACGAAGTCCTGGCCTCGCTTGCCGCCAAGCACCCACCTGCTCCATCGGACTCGGTTTTTTCCGGACTCTCCTGACTCTATGACGCAGCGTCACTCTTCAGTCGACGATGTCTTGGGAGCTGTTGCCAGCTTTCCGGCCAGTTCGTCCGCCGGTCCTGACGCTTTGCGTCCGCGTCATTTGAAGAACCTTCTTGCACCCGTGCTTGGACCGGTGGCAAGGAGACTGGCCGCAGCACTTGCCAGAGTGGTGGACGTCTTGAGATGGGGTACACTGCCGACTGAGGTCAGGGAGATTATATTCGGCGCCAAGCTATTCGCACTCCGCAAAAAGGACCCATCGATTCGCCCAATCGCCTGTTCTCTCACGATACGGAGGATTGCTGCAAAAATAGCCTGTCGTGAGACCAAAGATCTTATCATTAAGCAGCTTGGCCCGCACCAGTTGGGTTTTGGCTTAGCAGGCGGGGCGGAGGCAGCTGTACATGCAGCAGGAGCCTTCGTCCAATCAAGCCCGCCCCGAACGGCACTCTTGAAGTTGGATTTTCGCAATGCATTCAATACTATTCGAAGGGATTATATACTACGTGCAGTTCGTGATGCAGTACCGGAAATCTTCAACTTAGTGAATCACGCATACAGAGAGCCATCCGTTTTGTTGTTTGGGGCCCACACGTTGTCCTCGGCATCAGGTATACAGCAGGGAGACCCCTTGGGGCCGGCTCTATTCAGCCTGGGTATCCTGAGCTGATCAACTCAATACAAGTGCCTTTCAACGCCTGGTACCTCGACGATGGCACACTCGGTGGACCGATGGAGGATTTGAGGAGGACCAAAATTTGTTTCTCGCCAATTTTAACCATGCTGCTGATTTTGGGGCAATATTTTACGGACACCCTATAAACTTATATATTTATTGTCTATCTAGTTTAAAATATCAAGGAATTTCATCTGAGCCCGAGACCCGAGACATTTCAATATTGAAGAATTGTCGCCTGCGCAGAGAGTAGAGACGGTGGACGATGAGGGCGAGGCTTCCGACTGGGTCGTCCGTATATTTTAAAGTCTTCATGACCTCAGTCTTACTACACCCGATCGGGTTCTTGCAAAACTTCGAGAACAAATAGAGAGGCAGGGATCGACCTCGAGCAGTGAGGATTGTTCCGACGAACTCAGTTCTGTTGTAGTTACACGAAGCACTTCGTGGTCTACTGTCTCATCGAGGTCCACGTCGTTGTAACAGAAAATATAGAACCAGCGTCGGAGCTCTCGTGGTCGCAAACGTCTCGTCCAGTTCTCCGATTTTTGTTGGTAGGAAAAACAGCAACTCCCAAACGTGACGAGATGCGTGTTATGATTGGTATGTATACTCCTGTTTTTATGAGAGTTTTTTCTTTTTTTTAGTAGCGTGCACAGCACGTAGTATGCATATAGTTGGTTATTGACGTGTAATTTAGTATATAATATATATATATATATGATTGATTGATTTATTGTTCGCTTGGCATGTATACCTAAATTAGCCCACATGCTAGACCTAAACATGCATTCAACATTTGGTGAACTTCGCTAGTTACCCCGCCCTAACACTACCATATCGTCAGGAAACAGAAGAGCGGGTTGTCCTTGATATATACACTTCTTTCCCCATCTGCCATCCCAAACCCCGTTCTATTAATTCTTCGCGCAATTTTCTCTATAGAATAAAAAAAATCCCACCCCGACCGATGACAACAGACA
>QVRM01003004.1:0-52348 GCA_003439945.1 Dermanyssus gallinae | reverse complement strand
AATGAACATATGGCGCCTGAATCGCACGGGCAAGTCGCACGGCGTTCACAGCAGGCATACAATGCATTTCTAGACCTGACTGGACAGATTCCATGGGCCTAAAGGTAAAAAAAGCTAGCTTTAGGACGTCCCTCAATCAATCAGGGGTCGGAGAAATTACTACTCAGTAGAATAAATAACCTAAACAAAAGGAACCACCAATGAGAACCAATCGTCCCGGATCTATATGGATGAAATCAATATTCCCCGATCCAAAAAAAATGTTACACTACGTGTTCGACCACTTGCACGGTCGGTGCAACCACGGGTAACGGGCCACGGTGGCTAGCTTCAACAGTAGCTTCTAGACCATCCTCCGTTCCCTACGGGCCTGGAACTCACCGTGAGGTATATATTCAATGCACTGAGGGAAATTGACCCCTCTCTTATACCGTATGAGCAACTCAAAAGAGGCTAATGATGTAAGCACTGTTAGCAACGCCGTGCCCTTTTCAATATTGAGTAAGAGCTACTCTCTCAGAACATAAAATGCGAATGTCCCCTGGCATGCCAAGCCAGACTAGGCTCTCAAGGACTGTGAGTTCTGGTCTACAGAAAGAATATTATATCTCGGAAATTACGGTGGCCTTAGCTAAAACGTCCAGTGCATTAACGCATTTTACCATCAGAGTAAACTACTACCTACTGTAGATGACTTCGAATATTACTAAACCGGATTGATCATATATTTTAGCTTCTAAATGTTTTATTAAAAGCAATACTGTATTCATTGAGTCGTTGTCTTTATATTGCTCACTGCACCGATAAAATAGCGATTCACATAGGCAACCCTAAAATTACCTAGTAAATCATATAATATAGCAAACACTACATATGTCAGCTCTACATTATATATCTAAGAGAGCTGTCGTATCGTGTAGTTATTTAAGCACCTAGTGCTAACCCACCTGAGCATCGTGACCTAACTCCAAAGTCGTGTTCGCGTGGGAGTTCCGAGACCAGCCAGACTCTATCTCCGAATGAGGTAGTAGAATGGCTCTATAGGAATTACTACATAGGAATGACTCTCTTAGACTTCTAAGTTTGTCATGATACGGTTAAGGAAAAAGATTTAGCCGGCTACCGGCAAAAGGCACCCTAGAAAACTTGTTTTTTTGAATAAGACAAATCAAATAGAGAAGACCTTGGAGAAGTCGAAAAGTAGCAAATAGAAATATACACATTGGCATAGATTAAATGCAGTGTAAAAACATTATATAACATGTCCAAAACAGCTACAAGTTACCGAACGGACAAATCGTAAGCGCGTAACGACCGAGTTGTATCCACGTGAGTACGAACAGAGCTAGAGAGCCAGATTGATACTGTCGACAACGATATGCATTTAAAATTTCGAGGACCAAAGTGAGCATGGAATAATATGCACTGTTATTGCTATTTACTGGTGATGCCAGCCAACTGTGGGACTGAAGCTGACCCCGTCTCTGTTTGTTAAAGACGTGAGATATTTCAGAAAGTGGTGGCAGCTATTTGCGAAGGTTGTGAATGTGGTTGTGAGACGATGTTGGATATTTAAAACGCTGCAGAACGCCGTGATCACTTGCGCAGCTAGAGAGTTGCTTCAACTTTAACTCTAAAAAAAAATTCTTTCGGGGCTAAGATTTAACGTCTATGGGACTGCTTTTCGCATTGCTTCATAGACGGACCCCCAGAAATACCAATGTGCAACGGTGGGGCTCGAACCCGCGCACCTATGTGTCTCCTCCGGTCGCGAGGCGCAGACGCATGCCACCACGCCACCGGCCTTGACGCTTCAACTTTAACTCTAGCGCCGAACAGTACAGCGGTCATCCAAGCTAGCAAGTTCAGTAGATAGAGCACTAGAGCGCTCAACAAAGATTTCTGTTCAATCGAGACAATTCGTAAAATAGGAGTACTCTTCTTTCTAAAACGCTGCATAACATAGGCACATTACTCGTCATAAGTGCTATTCATAAAACGTTTTCTAGCAGACTGCACGGGGCAGATGCAGGGACACTGAGAAGGGTTGCAGTGAGAACGACACATCATTTATTACTGACACGCACGTGCTTTTTGCCTCTATGTGGCTCACGAAGTTTCGTGCCTGCTTCGTACTTGACTGGCTGCCGGCTACGGAGGTTCCGATTTTCCTTCAGACAGTCACACACACACAGCAGCCACGCTGGCAAGGCATGTTGCCTGGCACATGTTGCACATACACACAGATCTTACAGATCTACTACCATACATCAACGAGGATTGCGGACGCACGTGCGCGTGTTTTGCGCCTTCACTTGTGGTGTTTGACGGCGTAGCCACTCCCACTGATGGGAAACTAACTGATGTCGCCACAAGCGCTGTCGGTGAGAGGCGAAGGGTGACGGGAGAGGGAACGTTCACGGCTCTGCTCTTCTCTGCTGTCCTTTCGGCGTCGGCGGGCCTGGGGTCGTGCCCACTGCAAAAAAACGTCATACGGATTGTAGCCCTTTCGGTTTATGTAGGGCTCTAAACTTTAACTTAGGCCTTGAACTTTTAAGTTGGGTGTATACCATGGCAAAAACAAACGAAAGACATCCATTTATGCATGTACGTACGTGGGCAGACCTAACCTTAGCTAAGGTTTTTAAAATCAGAGCAGGAGCACGACGTGGGAACTAAGACAGAAGTGTCTGGAGACGGGAGCTAGATTAAGTGTAATGAAATCTGTATACATATTTTAATTCACTACGCCTCTTCGCTAGATAAGCTGCGCGCCTGGTACGCACAAGACTCTACGGCCGCCGAGCCCCGCTGTAGCGAGGAATTGTAGCAAGCATGTCGCGGCACCGAAAAGATAACGGTAACGACGGGAGGGTCAGTAGGCTAAACCCACGCTTGATTAAAAAACTTAGCTGGCGCCTTATACGGTTTACGTTCAAGATGATGAACGCTCACATGGTGGTCATGCTGCTCGGATATCAAGTTTGCAAAACGGCTAAAAATTCCAGAAGGAAAAGCCAGAATCTCTCAATATTAGAAAAAAGGACCTCCAATAGAGTGAGCGAGGGGGGGCGCCTCCACGTCAGACACACTCAAGACTTGCAGGGCGTGTATATTATTACTGTCTAGCTGAGGACGGGTATTTTTGAAAAGTGGAACTTTGTATGCCGACATGTTTAAAAGACTAGGGCAACACCTGAGTAGCCTCAATTTACGACTGCAAACCTTAAGTAAACTACCACGATCTTTGAACACTCCCGTGAGCCACTGCCCGACTGCTCGTCCCGGCACGTCGACATTGACACATTAGCAATTTCTAGACGAGGTGTTTGAAAAAGTTAATATTATGTCGCTGTTGAAGGGCTTTACGGGGTGAGATTCCCGTTGTATCCGCTTTTGACACCGCACTGTGTAATGCTGCACTCCAGAGGCTGATGCAGGTGTAGGCCTCAAACAGTAATCCCAATGGCCAGGCAAACCCCATAATTATTGACACCACAAAATGTTCCAACATTACTTTCTGGGCACGTTAGAAGCACTGTTTGACCTGAAGGTTCCTTCGGTAGCGGCTTACGGCATCCAGGCTGCACGGCAGAATCTCAGTACATCACAGGTACATAAACTAGAAAAGGTAAAACCCACGTTCTTCAGGCTAGCCATTGAATACCACGACATGCGGAATTTAGTCCACCTCATGGCTTTTACTCAACCGTTCGTAGAAAATCTAGTTTACCTCATAACATCTACTCAACCGTTTGTAGAAGATCTAGTTACTAGACTTAGTGTCTTGAAAATGCCTGCCTTTCTTCAGTTCAGAGAAAATTTTATGAGGAAAGTTCAAGCAGTTCCCGGAAGCTTTTTTAAGCGGCCGCCAACAATCAAAGAAATCGGCACCTCCAACATGTGACGTGCTATTAATTTCATGTGTTCCGCCATAAACTCTGCCACAGAAGAGACTTCCACGATCCTGACGTCGACACTGCATTAGGTTGACCCATATGTCCGTTCGGATTTTTCACCCATTTTTGAAGACACATGTCATTACAACAGAAAGCTATTATTGAATGCTGCATTGCCCATATTGTTTAACTACCTTAGATCAACGTTCAGGCAAGCTCGTTCCATTCCTCCAGAAGGTGGCGTCCTGGCTTCCGAAGTAATGGTCTATATACGTTTTAACATCTTCTAAAGAATCGAATTATTTGCCCTTAAGGGAATTTTGACGGAACCAAAACAGATGATAATCCAATGGAGCAAGGTCAGGACTATATGCATGTGGCAAAATATTCCATCAAAATTCTATTAACTTCTTCGTGGTAACTAAAGATGTGTGCGGTCTTGCGTTCTCGTAGTGGAAAGTCACTCCTCGTCTATGCGCCAATTCCGGCCGCTTCTGGTCAATAATCATCTTCAAATTGTCCAATTGTTGACAGTATTTTGTCGTATTATTGATCTTTCGTTTGGTTGCAACAGCTCATAAAAGATCATCCCCTTCGCATCTCGCCAAACACTTAACATCACTTTTCATTATATGGGGTCCAAACTTGGCAGTTGCTTAAGGCTCACTTGCTTATTGAGCCACGCCCTTTTGCGGACAACGTTCTTCTACTTCTCATCCCCTGTTACCACGGTGCGGAGAAAATGGCAATCCTCGTTCTTTTTTTTCGGAGCTGATCGCAAACTAGCACACGGTTCTCCAGTTGGCGATTGCTGAGTGAGTGCGGCACCCATACATCCAACTTGCTGACGAATCCCTCGGCATTGAGATGCCTTTGAACGGATGTGTATGGTACGTCGTCAATGGCCACGATCTCGCGCAGGGAGATTTATGTGTCTCGTTCGACCACTCTTGTTAATGCGGCCGTGTCCACTGTTGAAGGCCGTCCAGGCCGATCTCGGTCGTTAACGTCGGAGTCGCCGTTCCTAAATCAGACAAACCACTTTTAAACTGTCGTATACATGCTGTCATATATATACTGCCTCTCCGCCATATACTTGACAGATCTTAGTTACGACTTAGATTGCATTCTTTTCTTTCCACAAATTTAAAAAAAAAGCCTGCGCCTCGCGACCGGAGAAGACTCTTTCTTAGATATAGGCGCACGGGTTCGAGCCCCACCGTTGCACATTTGTATTTATTGGGGTCCGTCTATAAAGCATTGCAAAAAGCAGTCCCGTGGACGTTAAATCTTGGCTGAGGTTCAGCCCAAAAAGTTATTCGAACGATTCTACAATATAATACCGCCATATAAACAAACAACCCTTTTCCAACAATTTTCATCCTCCCCCGGGGCTGCGCAGTACGGCGCATGCAACTTTCCAAACGGACTTATGGATCAACACAATATGTCGTTATGCGACCAATCATATCCTAACTACAATCTTGATACCTCTTTTGCTAGAGATGTGTTTTTACGCAGTTAGCTCGATAGAGTAGTTTAAGAGCTTGCTTATGTATAGCTCGGTTTGCATATCTGCTCAGTGTTTCTGTTGGCAGAGATATACATTCGACTATTCT
This sequence comes from Dermanyssus gallinae, assembly GCA_003439945.1. Taxonomy (NCBI): domain Eukaryota; kingdom Metazoa; phylum Arthropoda; class Arachnida; order Mesostigmata; family Dermanyssidae; genus Dermanyssus; species Dermanyssus gallinae. The sequence continues at coordinate 46,830 of QVRM01003004.1, read as the reverse complement.
TAAGAATATCGAACACTTTACAGTGTTTCCGATGTGTCGACGGTATTGACTTGGCATGTTGTTAATACTTTGCGGTTGCGCTTTAGATGTTTGCACGACGTCGGCTGTGCTATACGTCGCTTTAGTATAGTAATTTTCGCCTTGTAAGCCCAGCATCTGTATCTTCATTGTAAAATCAGTTTGTTGAGCTTCGATCTTCAGCATATCACAGTTGACGTCGAGGGCCAGTGAGTACAAAATGATTTTTTTGAAGTCAGTATACATTTTTATACATTCGCCGATATCGTATATTATATCAGTAGCTTATGCTTTCAGTGGACTATGTATACAAGCACTCCTTAAGGGGACCCTCTCAGATGCCTGGTTTATTCATTGCAGACCTAGCTCGCCATGTGGGGGAGCATAAAGCAGTTTAGGAACACCGTCGTCATGTGCGCGGATCTCAAGGGCCCACCGGGATCGCGGCGCCATTGGTAGAAGTTTGCGGAAAACGAAAGTCATTAACCATTTCGCCGTGCAATCGAATGACTGCAGCAGACGTACTACCCTATAATAGTCCGCTTGTATGAGCTTAAGGCAGTGCGCCTTTATAAGCTTAAGGCAGTGCGTCTTGATGAGCTTAAGACTGCACCACTTGAGCCTAAAGTCTTGACAGGGTTGGGGACCACCTTTCAGCGACACATTTTTCTGTTGTTGTTTGTAGGTCCCCCCCCCCTTCTGGTCATGTACTTTACGTGGTCTGCTCGTTACGGCAGCCTTAGTTCTCTCTGCGCGGCTGTGCTCGGCCACCGCCAATGTGGCTTGTTTTTGTTGACTCCTCGGCCTACTTGTGTTGACTCCTGGGCCTGATTCGTGCCATCGTCCATTTATAATCTCTCCCTCGTCCCCTGGTTGTTGCAGCTGCTGTTGCTGCTGCTGCTGCGGCTGAAGGTGTCTTCCTTTGGTCGTCGTCATTGTCCTCGTATTGGTTAGTGTGGCCACGGGGGGTTCTGCCACGGATGCTGTAGCCGCTTCCCCCCTCATTGGTGCCCCTGGGCGTTTCATGGCGCAGTCTACACCGTTTCTGTCTGTTCGGCTGAATGGGCCGCTATTACCTTTAGATCTCATGTGCATTCCAGATTTAGGCACTTTAACTCAACAATTGGTTCAACCCACGGCGCGAGTTCTGCTTACCAAAAATGGCCCACTAAGCATACTTATCTAACCGCGTTCTTTAGTTGAGAAAGAACACTCACACCCATTAAAAGTTTGAGAATAGGTTGAGGCTATATGAGACGCCCCAATACCTCTAATCATTCCCCAATACGGGATGAAACTAAAAATGTACGCTCGCTATCCTGAGGGAAACTTCGGAAGGAACCAGCTACTAGATGGTTCGATTAGTCTTTCGCCCCTATACCCAGATCAGATTATTGAGTTGCACGTCAGAACAACTTTAGACATCCACCAGAGTTTCCTCTGGCTTCATCTTGACTAATCATAGGTCATCATCTTTCGGGTCTCAAACATCACGCTTGTAGTCTGCAAATGCCAGAAAGCATAAGTAGCTTATCGCTTAATCATAGAACAACCACAATTAACAATACGTTTGCATTTCACTTCGCCTTCGGGTGATTAAACCTAATGACTCGCGTGCCATATTCGGACTGGCGAACTCGTATTTCTTCCCGCACTCCGTTACTAGAGCAGAGCAGCAACATTAGATGGATGGTTAAGGAAATGTGGAGGCAAGCAGCCACAACTGTCTGTCACTTCTATATGGAATTCCTGTAATTTGCCTCTGCAGGTGCTGTGCTGTTTTTAGCACGCCTTAAGCACGTTGGCGGTTTTGTTCAATGTATAGCGTGCTTGGACTTAGCGTTGGCTGCTGGTTACGTTCGGTCTACGATTACTCCGCGTATTTCATGGGGCGTTTCTTTCATCGACAGCTACGCTTATCGCCTGTAGTAAGTGTATTTTTTTTCTATTTGCACGTAAACATCGTCACCACCGATTGCTACAATCATTGTTCTGCGTCTCTCACCATTCTGACTCTTGGTTGTTTGCTAGCTTATTCATCAAAGCTTTCATTAAAGTAAACACTACCGGCTCGAGTAAACGCCAGAAAACGACTGTTAAAGCTTTGCAGTCATAATCATATCGATAACTTTTGCATTGTCTTTGATTTTTGCATGACCATTATGACCGCGCACAGCCACGCACGGTACTCGGCTTTCCGTCCCCGAGAGCGATCTCTACATTTTTGCGCTTTGGACGACGCCGACTCGTGTTGCAGGGGACCCGCCCGTAATGAGACAGGGGTAAGGTGACCTCTGTAAGGAGGCAGGAGTCAACAGTTCACGCCATTCGGTGGACTCGCCCACATTACCGCTGAGGCGAAAATATGTTCGTCGAAGTAACGCTTTCCCTCGGCCTGCTGACAAGCGTGGTAGGAGCCTCTCCGCCCGGAAGGATGAAGGCAGTGAAACTTCGATCTCCGATGGCCGATTTTGGCAAACCCTTATTTCTTACGCCGTATATTAGAAGAAACAGGTTGAGGCAGGCGAGAGAAGAGGCCAAAACTGGAAATCTTTTTGGGTACAACATGCTCAGCTACTCCGGCTACCTGACCGTTAATCGAAGCACCGACTCGCATTACTTCTTCTGGTTCTTCCCAACGGTAGGTATGTTTCTTGAACTAAAGCGCTTTCAGCTTTACAAAAGCAGGCGGTAAATGTATGTACGTGTCAAGCCCGGTAGCGTGCTGCATTCGTCTGTGCCTCGCAACCGGAGGAGACACATAGGTGCGCGGGTTCGAGCCCCACCGTTGCACATTTGTATTTATTGAGGTCCGTCTAGGAAGCACTGCGAAAAGCAGTCCCGTGGACGTACGTTAAATCTTGGCTAAGGGTCAACCCGATTAACGTACGAAAACGAATGCCGTTTCCGAGACTTAATGGACACGTGTAATAGAATGTAATTAATTAATAAGGTGTTGTAATATATGTATATATATATATATATATATTTTTTTATATATAACTAGGAAGCCTTATCATGATAATGAAGTAAAACGAACCTGGAATTTTTAAATGACATTATTAACTGCATAATAAATATATATGCATATGTGAGTGTGGGTCATTTAATAAGCAAGGTCCGTTGTATTTCATTATCATGTTAAGGCTTCCTAGTTTTTAGAAGAGGTTGATTACTTAGACCCAGTATAGAGACTACATGCATATACGGACACTTAATTTGATTAAGATTGAAACTTTGAACGTTAAAAACCTACCATTATCAGCCATTGTTTCAACCAGTGTCCCAACAGTGGAACCTTCACAAAGCATTTCTGTAATAACCGTAAGCACGAAGGATATGTCGGCGAGAAACATGTCATCAAATAGTGAAAAACATAAATCGAATCAATATCGCTTTGATGTTAAAAAATGTTCTCACAATAGTATGTGCTAGTAAATTAGCTTTGCGATATTTTCTTTTTTGCAGCAAAACTCAACCTCTGCGCCAGTCATCGTGTGGCTGGAAGGAGGTCCTGGATTAACCTCGCTTAATGGTGTATTTCTGGAAGTTGGCCCGTATACTGTCACGCCCAACGGACGAGTAAATCGCCGCGAATTATCATGGACCAACCACTACCATATGCTTTTTATCGACAACCCTGTAGGGAGCGGCTTTTCGTTCACCACAACCAAGGCTGGTTACGTTGAAAACCAACACCATGTAGGAGCGCACCTTTTTGAAGCCTGCCAGCAGTTCTTCACGATGTTTAGCGAATACTCCAAAAATGACCTCTACATTGCAGGAGAGTCGTACGCTGGTAAGATCTCACGTCTGGCGACAGTGATTTAGTCCGTTTCGTCTGTAGTGCACTGGGTACTTAGATAGTAATACAAAAATCACTTACTGGAACCACTGTAGATGCCTATTCCGAAGTAAAAGCGTATTTGCGTCCATTCCGCGTCCAATAATGCGTTAACGTCTAACGTGAGTGCTAATGCGGTTTGAATCTACCCTTCAGGCAAATTTGGACCTGCCCTCGCTCACGCCATTCACCGCAATCGCGATAAGGCGAACATGAAGCTAGCCGGTTTGCTAATCGGCAACGGGTACTGCCATCCTTACTCAATGATTAATTATGCCGATTTCCTGCGACAAGTCGGACTTGCAAGCAGGCTTCAGACAAGAGAGCTAGAGTCCATACAGAATCGGCTGAAAGAAAGCATAACTAATGCAGATTACCACAGCGCGACGGACTCTGCAGATGAAATTATAAACAAATATAAGAAGTACACAGGGAGTAAACAACCCTACGACTTTCTACAAACTAAAAAGTTGGATATCGACGGATACTCGTATGTGAGGTTTGTGCAAACACTTCAAACGAGAAGAGCTATTCATGTTGGCGAAGTGAAATTCTGGAGCTTCAACAAGACCGTGTATGATACACTGTACAGCGATAGAATGCGTTCTGTCAAGCATTGGGTTGCCGAACTGATGGATCACTACCGGGTAATTGACTAAGCACAGATTACGTGTTTGTTTCTTACCAGTGTGATTGGAAAGCTCTTTTTCTGGACCTATTTTACTACTTTCAATTCATTTCATGCCAAATCGGCATCGTAAGCTGATATAATGTTCACTGCTTCGTGAAGCTATAAACGGTAAGACCTGCAAAAAAATTAAGTTCAAGACGAGACGATACTTAAGAGAGAATGCACGTGACGACGTTGTTTTGTTGTTTTTTTGTTGAAGAAATGCTTTTTATCCATCAATTCATATTACAATCCTGTGTAAGTAAACGTGTTAAATATTTTGCTGTTTGTAAGCAAATCATTGCGAGATTTTTTTAACATTGTAGGAATATCATTTATCAAGTTTCTCAATTTAGAGACTCTTACCATTTTTACAAGCAGACTACATATATATATATATATATATATATATATATATATATATATATATATATATATATATTAGAAAATATGTATTGAAAAAAGAGATAAAGAAAAAAAAAACTGACATGTCGGCATCTTTTCACCAGGCCAACGTTTTGATGCGTTTCGTTCTTCGTTAGACATTTCTCATTCGGCCCTCTTGACGTTGTATTGGCTGGTATCTCCACTCTGCAAACGTATGGACAGGTGTTGATCTACAGCGGTCAGCTCGATGTCATCGTCGCGGCATCTTTCACACGGGAGTTTATCGACTCCATCGAGTGGTCGGGCGCCGAGGAACTGGCCCGGGCAAACCGCATCATTTGGCGCGATCGAAGGACGCGTACGCCTCTGGGGTACGTCCGACAGGCGGCGAACTTCACTGAGGTAATGGTGAGAAACGCGGGTCACGCAGTGCTTATCTCTAAGCCGGAGGCCGTCTACGACATGCTAGATCGCTTCATTCAGAACAAGCCGTTTAACTAAAGTCCCAATCACCGGTGAAGAAATAAAACCGATTGATATAGATATATATATATATATATATATATATATATATCTAATTCGCTGCGTCTACGTCGTCATCTATGCCAAGGCGGGGAAGTATAAAAACATTTTCTAGAAGACAAGCCAACCGCACTTAATATATATATATATATACATATATATATATATATATATATATACATATATATATATATATATATATATATATATATATATATATATATATATATATATATATATATATAAATATATATACGCCTAGAGAAATTGACCACCTTTTAGCTTCTAAATTTATCTCACGCACACCTGGGGCGATTTGAAGCCAACGTAATTCTTAGGCGCATAAGGATCTGGTAGAGAAGCTCCGTAAAAAGAGGTCTCACCTGGATTCCAACCCGGACGGATCTGAGCCTCCTGGGTCTAGTCGGCCTCGATACTCTGAATCAGATGGCCCCTATAATCCCTCCCAAAAATATATATTATATCCAAAATACAAGCCCTCACAAACACATTTTCCAAACGCAACATAATTTCAACAGACCTTACTCATATGTCAAATAAAATTTGCTCAGGTAAGAACCACACTATCGCCTTAAACGACTTTCTAAACAAACATTTTACACACACTGTCCGACGTCGTGCCTTTAGAGAAACACCTTCCACTGAAACGCGAGTATCTAAAAGGCAACAGCGACGTCAAGACTACGCAACCACTCAAAAACGTTTTAACCAAAACCGATCCAAATGCGCTCATGAGGTGCTGGACGGCAAACACATCATACACAACATGCAGGCCACCGAAGTTGTAGAACACTGGGCCAACACGATGACACAACCACCCCCTGAACCACTCCCTTGCCCCGTATACACTCCCAACTCTGATCTCTTCAAGGTTTCCCTCCCTATCTTCCTAAAGGAAACCCATGTAGCTCTCCGCGGACCTTCTAAAGCACTAAGCTTGGACGGGATTTGTCTTTCGTCCCTCCGTAAACTCCCGTTAGAAGTAGTCTGTTGTCTTCTTAACATACTGTTAATTAGCGATATTGCCACAGTCCATGAAACTGCTCGCTTAGCGTTCATCCTTAAAATTAAGAATGCCACATCCCCAAGCGATCTGCGATCCCTATCTATTAGCTCATACTTACAACGAACGCTTAACAAAATTCTCTCTAGACGCCTCCAGAACTCTGTTAAGCTTCTCCCAATCTAGCGAGCGTTTCTCCCCTATAATGGTTCCTTCGAGAATCTTGCGGTTCTGGATGGCAAGACTTCTTTGCGAGCGCTTGGGAACCTCAATTGAGACCGCTACACAAGAGAATTATTTTTGGTCTCAACAACTACACAATACGTTCGATTGGGGCACATTTAAAAAAAAACACAGGAAAACTCGTACCAGATTGGCCGGGGGACCTGGGCTACAACAAACGTTGTAGGCACGGGTGTCATGTGTCTGAGACGTTGGCTCATGTCGGGGTCATGAGGTGGTTCGTGAGCGAGTATTCCGTCGACCGAGCGCACCGGGTCTAAAGCCCGACCTCGTAATAACAACACCTACCGAGGTCTGGGTTTTAGATGCCGAGGTTTGCAACCCGAACCGGGACCTGGCAAAAGCGCGGCAGGTCAAGATTACCAAATATGACGTCGAGTTCCTAAGAGCGGCGCTCCCCGACCCGCAAAAATCTCGCAGATTTGGATCCATTACTATCTCTATGAGTGGTGTATGGGACTCCAAATCGGCGAGGACGCTCTTGGGGCTCGGCGTCGCGAAGAGGAATCTTATGGATCTTACCGTTTTATCGTTGCAAGAAACCTTGAGGATATACCGCTCGCCCCGGGTCCATAAGGGCGGGGGCTACCATCAAGCAAGGATCCGGACAGCTGATTCTTAACCTCACGTGACACCTTTTTTACCACCATTTTTATTAAGGCGAGCACTGCCGGGTGTGCAAAGGTATTGCAAATGATTTTATTAATCATCACTATATTGTCTATACAGATTTCGGAAGCATAACCCGTATGCACCAGATAGCATGCACGCACGCTATGTCTTATGTCAGGTTGAACGGAGTGGCGTGTCATGTTAAGGATCAATGTTTTAAATGCATTTTCGAAGAAAAGTACTTGAGATATGTTTGCTCCCTGTTTGAGTAATTCTTATTTATTTTATTAACATCCGGGCTGACAAATGTGTTTCTGTTACATCAAAATGTTTCGAGACAACCAACAGTTGGAGTCATTATGGTACGTCCATTTGGCAGTGTTCTTAGAAACCCACTGAACAGTGTTAGAGTTTTCAATGTGTGTGAACGCTTTCATAAATGTTCAAGGCATAAAAAGATTCTCGTACACAGTGAATATAATATTAACATGTAATTTAATTAGAATCTAAGAGCTCGAATGTAGGTACACAGGGTGCAATCATGCGCACATTCTCCACGTCCACCTGACTTATCCTTTTCCCCGCCTCCCGTATCTGCCGCGCAGACTCATACGACCTAGTAATTATCAACGCTATCCGGAGCTTTCTCAACAGCTTGGGCGATGGTCCCGGCGACCCTCGGCCGCGTTGTCTGAAAAACCTTATCGGCAGGGACAACGACGAGAACCAACTGCCCCTTAGCCTAGTACACTCTGTTTACTTTATAATTAACGGAAAGTTGCCAGATTTCTTGTTACGTGTGCTCTACGGCATCTCGCTGCAATTAGACCCATTGCCTTTGGCTTGACACAACTTCGTTTAGTCGAAAACATTCGCATCGTCGCACTGATCTCTCCGCATCAACCTGGCTGCGGAATTAGTGGAGGTGCGAAAGCGACCGTCCATGTAACAGAGGCATCCGTTGACCAAAACAGAAGTGCGCCCGGCAAAGCGATTGCCAAGCTACACTTCAAAACACACGCGTTTAACAATTATTCAACAAGATCACCTGGCTCTTTACTTTCACCTTCCACCACTATGCACGCTAGTACATCAGATGTGCAGGTCTCCAAGCAAGTTGATTTTGCGGAGAGGTTTGTAGGCTCATGCTCCGGTGTTCAGCGGGGTGACCATTGGGATCCCGTTCTGTTTTGCGTCGCTTTACACAAACTTCAAACGCGCGCTTTTTGCGGAACTTCGGTCGTGGTTCCTGAACGGTGGTTTCCTCGCCGGAGCGCCCCTATTTTTTGTTTTGTTCTGGGAGGTTTTGGGATTGTCCCTATGCTTTAGAGGTATATTGCCTAGTTAAAGAAGCTTGAGGCTCTATCGGGACTTGAGTTAAATGACGCCACGGTTTTCCTTCTCTTTCAAGAGAACCCCCATTGCGGCTCCGGGCTTCAGTATTATTGGTGCGCAACCTTCTGCTGGTGCTCTCCACTGTACGTCTTAGGCGCTTACTGTACACACTGAGCGAAGCTTGTCAGCTCCGAGGACGACGTACCTTCTTCGTTGCTTTTGAGGATACGCCAAACCGGATTTACTTCAATCGTTCGACGAAACCTTGCGAAGTACCCATCCAGTAGGGTATCCTAAACCTTCAGCTTAGGCAAACAGGCTTCGCTACTTACGCCCTCAAGGGAAACGGGAAGTCGTAAGACATCGAAAATTGATGTTTCTGCCCATTTTTGGTTTCAAAAATGCCGATACCCTGGCGTCAGGGATCGCACCACCGGATACTTTTTTTTTTAATATAGAGGACTAACTGGGAAATACGATTGCACACGCGGGCACCGCGGCAGGGGAGCTCCATGCAGATGCGGGCCGGTAGTGTGGGGCTCCAACCCACTAAAAACCAGTCATGTCCCCGTCCCCCACACTGACTGGGAACTGCGTTGCGCATATCATCAAACAGTCAGGGGGGGCGAGTCTTCTACTCCTGGCGGGTGTGTTCCCCGGGAGCCACGGGGAGGGGGGGCGCCGTAGGTAGTTGGCGCTCGTTTTCTTCTGTAGAATGGCTCTGAAGACTCCGGCTGTGGTGTTCCAGTTTAAAAGCGTTTCCGTCATTTTTTTGCAGACGTCGCGTAGGTTAAAATCCGGGGTGTTCATTAGGAGCAGTAGAGGTACGCGCTGCTCCGCCCATGCTGGACACTTCAGTGCCGTGTGGTCTGAAGTGTCTTCCGGTCCGTCGCCGCAGTGAATGCATTTAGGACTGGGAGCCTTCCCGATCCTGAACGGGTAGGACTGGAAGTCGCCATGCCCTGTCAGAATCTGAGTCGTGTAGAAGGTGAGTTCACCCCCCGGGCGGTTTAGCCATTCCTTGACGTCGGGTATAACGGCGCGGAGACTGGTGCCAGGGGCACCCTCTTGTAGGCCGGCCCATTCTTCCTGCCGGCAGCTTTCAGATCCCAGGGAATCGTTCCAGTAAGGACGAAAGCTGCCGCTGCGCTTACCGTCCGGTACGCCGCGATCACCCTGAGGGCTCCGACCCTCTGGGCCCGACGCAGGCGCGTCCTGTTGACGGCAAGCTTTAGAGTGTCGGTCGGCCAAGCCGGAGCTCCGTATAGGGCGACTGACTCGGCCACGGATATCATTATTCGCCGCTGGGTTTGTCGTGGTCCATGATTATTAGGCATAAGCCGTGCGACGTTGTTTGCTGCCTTGGTTGCCTTCTCCGTCGCCCGCCGCACGTGTTCAGTGCCGCGGAGACCCCTGTCTAGGGTGACCCTGAGGTACCTGACCTTGTCAACAAGCGCAATCTCTTGGTCTTCTAGGCGAAGGTGAATGGCAGGACAGTTTCTCCGTTCTACCAAGAGTATTGCCTCGCTCTTGGCGGGGGCGAGGGCGAGTCCCGCCGCTTGCATCCAGCGGGCGACGTCTTCAAGTGCTTCGTTCGCACGGCTTTGCAGCAGGTCCGGTGTCCGGGCCTGGACGGTAAGGACGAGGTCGTCGGCATAGGCTAGGAGGCTGACCCCGGGGGGCAGGTCCCTTAGTCGCAGCACGTCATCGTTCGTTATGGAGTCAAGTATGGAGCCCTGTGGCACCCCTGCAGTCATGTTAAAAACGATTCCGTGAGACTGTACTGTCCGGTCCTTTAGGTAGTTTGATATAATGCGCCGTAGGTTAAAGGGAACGTTCTTCCTGTGAAGAGTCTCCAGGATGACTCTCCAAGGTAGGCTGTTAAAAGCGTTTCGTACGTCTAGTAAAATAGCGAGGTAGAGGTCCCGTCTTCTTGGCGGGGATTCGTGGAGGAGTTCGGCCTGCGTCTGGATCTGCTTTATGGCGCCGATTGTCCAGTGGCCTTTGCGGAACCCATGCTGGGCCTCTGACAGCAGGTCGTTCTCCTCCGCGAAGTCCCGCAGGCGTGCCTCCACGATAGACTCAAAAGCTTTGGCCAGGGAGCCGAGTAGGCAAATAGGGCGGTAAGAGCTGGGGCCTTTGGGTATGAGGACCAAGCTTGCGGCCCTCCATGCGCTGGGAAACGAGCCCGACCGGAGCATCCCGGTCGCCGCTGACGCCACCGCTTCTGGAAATTCTTTCATCAGCGTTATGACCGCGGAGACCGGGACGCCATCTGGGCCCGGTGCCTTTCCCTGTTTGAGGCGTGCCGCAGCGTCCAGCACCTCTTGGAGCGTGACCTCCGGGGTCTCCTCTTCCTCCTCCTCTGAAGCCTCTAGGTAGGGGGCGCGGTCGAAGGGTGGGTGTTGAGGAAAGAGGGCCTCGATCGCCACCCGCGCATCTTCCGGAGATATTTCTACCCTGCGCTTGTAAGGGGGGAGCCCCCTGATCATTTTGTATGGGCGCCCCCAGGGGTTGTCCTCCAGCTCCTCCAGGAAGGCCCTCCAGGAGCGTTCCTTGCTCCTGAAGATTTCCCTGCGCAGAAGGGCCCGCAAGTTCTTCTATACGGCTCTAAAACGTCTGGCGGCCTCCCCGTCGTGTGACGATCGTCTGGCTCGGGTGAGCCACCGTCGCGCTTTTAGGCATTTCCGCCGTAGTTGTCCCAGTGCCGCGGTCCACCAGTGTTTTGGCTTTCCTCGGTATCCTCGACGTGCGGGACGGCCTGGGGAGACCGCGCGCGCCTTTTCTAGGAGCAGCTGGAGACCCTCCGCCGTAGTTGGAGGTCCCTCTGCTGCTATAAGGGCCCTGAGGGACCTCCAAAGTTGTTCGGCTCCCTGGCGTATGATGAGCGGACGCTGCGTTGGATTTGTCGTCGCGGCAGTAGTCACGTGGAACTCGATGATAGAATGGTCGCTGAGGGATTCCTCTTCCTGTAGCACCTTCCAGTCTAAAATCTTGTTGGCATCGGCCCTGCGCGTGATAGTAAGATCGATACATGAGGTGCTCCCGGCCCTGTGAAAGGTGGGCGTACCTTTGTTAAAAACTACGAGGTTTTCAGCCGCTAACCAGTCGAGGATTGCGAGCCCCCTATGACTGGTTCCGGCCGAGCCCCATGCGCTGGCCGCGGCGTTAAAATCTCCGGTTATTACTAAAAGTGGCGCGTCAGTTTGGTTAAAAGGGGAAGATAAGTCGTCTAAAAGCCTGTTAAGGTTGTCAAGTGGAACGTTAGGACTGCAGTAGCAGGAATAAAAGCGTCCGATGTTTGCGACGTCAACCCATGTAAAACCGTAGCCGCAGCCGTGTCCGGAGATGCGTATCTGGCTGCGATGGTCAAGTACGATGCTCGTAGCGCTGTCGGCGTCTGCAAAACAGTCCGGGGAACGGTTTTCTGCCCACCGGATGTTAGGCTCGCTGAGCAACAAGAGGTCGGCTCCTACTCTGCTGCTGACCTCCTGGAGCATGTTGTGCGCGCCTCTGCTGCGATTGCAGTTGAGCTGGAGTACTTTACGAACTGCCGTCATTGTCGTTGGTGGGCGTGGCTTGCTTGTTAGATGCCTTCGTTGCACGAGGGTCCAGAGGACGCGATGTCTGTACCCTCTTGCGGCTTTTTTGGGTGACCAGGGTGAACCCCTCGTCGTCTACGGCGTCACTGGGGTGGTCCTCGTGGGTAACCGGGGTTGGGTTTGGCACTCGTGTTATCGCGAGGTGCACGGCCGTTGGCCAGGTGCCGCGGCGGCGGAGCTCCTCTAGTTGCTCTCTGTACTTTGGACAAGCGGCAACGTTGGCCGCGTGTCCTGCTTCGCCGCAGTTATAGCAGGTCGCCGCCGCTTTGCATTCACTCGAGAGGTGCCTAACTACCCCGCACCTGTGGCAGCGCTTACCTGTGACGACCGCGCCAGTGCACGAGGGAGCAGAGTGGCCCACTCGTTGGCAGCGCTGGCACGTCGGCACGGTGATCCACTCTGAGATTGGGCACGAGGACCACCCCATGTGGATGCGTTTGATACTTAGGAGCCTGGCGGCGTCGGGAATGACCGCTCGGATACCACCGGATACTTACCCGCCCCTTATCGCCTACATGAAACAAGCTTGCCGCTACTACAAAGATAAGTGGCGTCACATATATTAATATATATGTATATTTTTTTTGTTCTGGGAGGTTTTGGGAATGCATGATGCACATGCACCACTAGCAGCCTGCGTGACTAGTGTGAGACTCGCAAACCCACTAAACCCGGATTCTTCCCCACCCCCCTAGGCTCGGTATTATTTTGGCATTACATCGAAGCCGTGGGAGATATTAATATATATGGCTTGATGTAAATAGATTCAGTTATCTGTATCGAGGAAACAAATGTGCTATATTATCTGTAATATAAATTTGTTCTCCTTCCCCATTAGCAACATTTTGGCACCCCACATGGAGCAGTTTAGTGCAGAATTTATTAGTAGTATCCTGTAATCTTCTTTTCCCAGGGCTTACCTGGAGGTACAGATTCTTTTATCGGGTCGCGGAGTGGTCTAGGGGACCTGTGCGTTCATTATGATTGACAACGATCATGTTTAGTTCACGGGAGTTCATGGATAGCTATCAATCATGATTGTCAGCTACCGGGGTGTTCAGTGCCTCCTTATCTACTCCTGAGAGTCAGCGGCCATGCTGCCACAAGAACTGGTATGGAAGCGCTAGATATCTAAACATGGTCGGCCCTCGGCGCTTTAAAGATGTGACGCAAGAAGATTTCGGAGTCGTAGGAAAGGAGGATAGTCTAGAATTATAAACAATCTCCGTATTTGTTCTTATTATTCTAAACCTTTTTTGGTCTCGCTCAGAAAATGCAGATTGCCTAATATTCACTGCGGAATGGCAGCCGGCCCCAGCGAGCCTACATGCTGATGCTTTCAAAGGCTGGTTTTGTCCAGTCGCAGTCACTGCAGAGCTGGGCTGTTTGTAAATACGGCTAAGACCAGAAACAATTTAATTTAGAAGAGCCGGTTGAGCTGCTGTCGATGACGTGTTGCGTCTCAACGGCACACCGCTCGTGTGCGTATATGATCTAATATGATATAAATATACGATCATATTTAAGCGTTCTGTTTGCATCCAACGACCATTTCCTATTTGCGCACATCTCACAAAAATGCAGGAAATGCCTCTTTTTTACCAATGCAATTTTTTTTGTCGTACAGTAAACATGACTTGATTATTGCATAAGGTAATGCCTATGAACGGCACATACTGCCCCTTTTCCAGTACTGCAATACATATATTCAATCCGAAAATCGTAGCACCGACTGTATTATACGAACTAAATATGTTTCGGGAAAACCTCACGAAGCAGAGCTTCAAGCAACTAACCCGGGTGACAAGGTTTATCCCTCAACGGCAAGAAGCCGTCCCGTCTATCCCCTCGCCGATAGACCGCTATCCTCTGAAGGTCTTAAACGTCACTTTGCGTCACCAATGACGACTGTCTTTACGAATGTAGAGCTGGAAACAGAAATATGCTAAAAAAGACGGAAATTCTGCGGGTGCAATGAAAAGCAACAGATAGAAGGCGCAGAATTGACTAAACCGCCATGCTTTTTCGTCATGTGGTGCATGGCTTCTTCCACAAGCTGTCCAGAAAGACGGCCAAATTTAGGATGTAGACATCCTAAATATGTATGATAGATGTGGGGAGAGTTGTGGAATATACAACATTGGGTTGGTCCATAAGTTCGCTCGGAGTTTTCACCTATTTTTCACCCCAAGACACATGGCGTCACAACGAAAAGCTTTTATTAAATGCTGTATTGCCCATTTTGTTCAGTTACCTTAGCCCAACGTTCAGGCAAGCTCATGATTCCATTCCTCCAGAAGGTGACCACCTGGCTTCCGAAGTAATGGCCTATATACGTTTTAATACCTTCCAAAGAATCAAATTATTTGCCATCAAGGGAATTTTGGAAAGACCGAAACAGATGATAATCTAATGATGCAAGATCAGGGTTCGCATGCCACCAAAAACTTAACATTACTTTCCCGTCCCGACTGGTTTCGGTTGTAAACGTCGAAGTCGCCGTTCCTTAATCGGACAAACCGCTTTCAAACTGTCCTATCTGTTACTGTCTCTCCGCCAAACACTTTACAAATCTTAGCTACGACTTGGGTTGCATTCTTTCCTTTCCGCAAATAAAATAGAATTAAATGACGAAAATGCACATTTAAGTCTGCTATCTTTACTCGAGCGTTACAGTTTGCGTGAGCTAGATATTCGCACGAGTCGAGCCCGGTGGCGTGGTGCATTCGTCTGCGCCTCGCGACCGCAGGAGACACATAGATGCGCGGGTTCGAGCCCCACCGTTGCACATTTGTATTTATGGGGGTCCGTCTATAAAGCATTGCGAGAATCAGTCCTATGGACGTTAAATCTTGGCTGAGAGTCAGCCCAGAAACGAATTCCACGGTATAAAACAACGCAGGTCTGCTCTTACCGCCATGTAAATAAACAACCCTCTCCTAACAGGTTTCGTCTTTCCCCGGGTCTGCTCAGTGCGGCCCACGCAATTACCCGAACGGACTTATGGACCAACCCAATGTATTAACACGGTATCGATTCATGCAATCATTAGGAAGCCTGGCTCACTAGAAATGTTAGATATGGAATCTGTGATTTTTTTTCTCATGCGTGTTATGTTTGGGTTTTAAATCGACAAAGTTGAACAAATGAATCAATTAAACTGAATTCAATTAAATTATGTTTAAGTGAAAATGTGTGTCTTTATTTCGTAAGCTAAGCAAAACAGTGCGAACAAAGCTTATACGTAGTTTTAGTTCTAATGCATCTGCATATCACGATGGCGAGTCGCAAGTTTAAGTAAGTGAAAGTGGCGCTCTTAGCACCGAGGCTGGATTACCGGTACGGTCCCTCAACAAGCATGTTGCTGTTTGCTGTGAGAGACAGCACTTGTCGCCATGCTAAATATAAAATGTGCAGTATTCAAGCGTCAAGCCATGGCGATAATAACAGTGGTTGAGAGACCTCCGAAGCACAAAATCTCTTTGGATTTATGGTATCTACGCAATAACATGATTACTAGATTTGGAGTTTGCACAAGTAGCTGCCGGTCAAAGAAAAGAGCAGCCATTCTCGACAAGAAGATCTCCCGGATAACCGCCCACTCTTTTAGCACTGCCTTTTAATTAGAGATGTAGCTTTCGTCCGTTATGTAGACTTCGCAAAAAAGGCTCTCGAATCAATTAGGTTCGAATACGTGTTTACATGCGATGTAGGCTGTGCTATGTGGGTATATTTATTAATTATTAAATAGCTAACAAAGCTAGATATAACGTTTTGCAGTGAGGCGCTATCATGCTTTGTGTCGTTTTGTGAAAGGACTCCGTCTGAATTGCCAATCAGTGCAGATAATAAATCTCTGACGAGGGTGCTTAGATTTTAATTTAGTCGCCTTCATGGCGCATTCATTCGCATTTCATTTTTACAGTGATTGTGTGTCCAATGTGTGTGGCCAGCATTCCGTTTTTCGGTAAAATTAGATAAGTATAATGCGATATGACATATATATATATATATATATATATATATATATATATATATATATATATATATATATATATATATATATATATATATATATATATATATATGCGCGTTGGAATGAGAGGAAGCAATCTATAGTACATCCCAATTCGCTATCCAAATAGCCTCGAAACTCCAATGCGACCACGATTTAGTTGGGTCACGACATTAAGGTGGGCAACTTGTCGGCATTTCGGAACTACAACAGCACGACTGCTACTCGCCTACCTGCATTATGACCTAATATGTAGACTTTAAGGATTTAGACTGGCTTAGGCATCAATTTAAAGTAGCCGCATGATATATATATATATATATATATATATGAAATTCGAATAAAATGTAAAATTGTATTATTTGTTCTACCATAAATCAGAAAAAAAATCAAATAAAATTTAAATTATTGTTAACATCGTTACGCAAATTAATTGCTACACACAACATTGCGCGGATATTGTAGCCGGAGCATAGCCTCGCATATAAGATGCATTACGAGCTTGAGATGCACACCATACGTGAAATTCTAGTCACTGTTTTTAATTCAATCCTGTTTAGATGTGTCTTTGGATGTTCGTTTTAGAGAGAAACAGAGGAAAATGTGGCTCGCCCGATCGTATTCAATGGCTACCAAAATGGTGCCGAAACGCATAGCTGCGCTTCGAACCGCCGCAGAGGCAAAAGGCCGCAGCGGGACACAACGCGCCTTCTGTGGAGAACATCTCAGTCACGATGGTCGGTGGCTTCCAGCAAGCGAAACTCATTGCTGAGGACCCGGCCAATATGCCTACAGCGCAAGAAACAAGAACAGGATTTGGAACTTGGCTTTTCGTAAGTGGCAATGTAAGTTACAAGTCTAAAAGCTGCTGGAAGAAGAAGAAGCTCTGTTGCTGTTACAATCTGTGTAGGTAGGAGATGTATGTTGGTCGCTTGTTACCAGTTTGGTCGTGAAGCGATCTCCGCGTTTCAAGTGCTTCGGCTGCTGCACGGTTTGGTAACATTTGGCAAACGTTCACAACACGCTTTATCTCGTTGTAATCAGAGTGATGCGATACTGCCATTTCTAACGGCTAGTTAAAGCTGTCTCGACAACCGCGTATTTCCATTATTCTGCAGGAAGAACCAGTACCATATCGTACATTGTGATTTATATCCTCTCCCATGCACTACAGATCAGGCAGGTAAATGCCATCGGGCAAAAGCCTAACTTGTGTATGCACCAAAGCCAAACGCACGTAGACAACCCATTAGAGTGTCTTCTGCAATCGACAAAACAGACCCACAAACTGAAAGACAGTCCAGCTTTTGTCATGACGCAATGCAGGATTCAATTCAGTAAGAAGACATTCATATAATCAATTGTTACATTGCGGAGTGAACGGATCATTCGCGAATCAATATATGCAAATCTAGCTGCCGACACAAATGAGTTGTCGGCTGCCAACGCGGGGGCGTGCCCTTGGCCACGCGCGAACAGAGACGTTAGCACCGGCAAGTAATTCTGTGCTGGAACCTTAAGAATCTCACATTTCTGAAATTCTGTCGGATATTGAGGGCTGTGAAACAGGAGGTCGATAGTGATCTTTCCGCTTTGACAAACGTGCGTGAATCTATTAATTCACGTCTATTTTCTTAATTCAAGTCTCTATTCTCCGGAAGCTTAAGAAGCGTATCACCCTTTTTATCGGTGGCGCCACTATCAATATGAATTAATATCACTTAAAGTCACCGCCTACCAGAGCGGGTATCTAGATGTTTGGCCCCACTAGACCCGGACTGAGTTTATCGGCAACAGTTACACCACCGTAATGATGTGGCAGGCAGAATCAGTCTTTTACAAGAATAATGGCAGGTTGAAGCTGCCTGAGGTGAGTGACCCACGACACGCGCGTTGCATTCGGGGTGATCCTGCTTGTAAATATATTAAAAGTCCACCTACTGTTCACCCCACCCTTTGCCTGGAAAGCTCGCTGGCAGATAAAAACCTCGCACCACATCAAAATGCAGTTCCTCTCGCATGCAAGTTTTGATCAAGAGTACAATGTCTACATTTTCAGACAAGTGTTCCGATGCTGACTGTGAAGCCCCAGAGAAACCCTTGCAATTTTAAAGCAATAATTTGTAGCTGTAAGCAGCATGCAGCTTCCTTGGCAGAATGTCTCGTTATTGTCTAGCTTTTACACCATTTCCCTCAGTAATTTTTGTCGCCTACACCAGTCTGGGCCGGTAGAGCCCCCAGCCAGCACCGGAATCCTTTGCCGTTCGGTCAAGAGGCGCATTTATACCTTACCATATTTATTTTTTCGAAGTTCGACTGGTCAACGGAGTTTTCAAACAGCACGCACTTGAATTTGCCTCCCCGGCAGCCAACCACGCAGCAGTTCCAAGCTGAGGGCCCTCATGGGCACCACGCGGTTTTCACACGATGTTGCACCCAGATCTAAGTCTGCACTTTCTGCTTAGAGAGGACGGCGCTTCCTATTCGCGTTGATACCACGTTATTCCGCTGCCATGCGTCTATGCCTCTCGTTCCAGCTGCCTCAGCCCCAGGCGTCCTTACTGCTACTCTGGGCTGTTGCTGGTCAATCCACCACTTTCACTAGCAGGTTTGCTCTTTTTTTGCTTCTCCTCGGCTCTAATTGAAAGCCTTCCCTGTCTTTCATTGTGACACCATGATGTGCTGCCTGAATATACTCGTTAATATACATACTTAATATAAGTGAACTAATTGTGATGTTATATCTACTGGTTAATAGACGACGCCATGGCTGCTTGAGTATACCGGTTAATGGATGTACAGCTGTATATCCGAGCCAGATGAAAATAATAATCGATTTGTTCTGGTCTTTTCCAACCGTAAGTATGTTCCATGCTTTGCGTAGTTACCGGTTTTACGAGTGTAAGCTGATAAAGATCTCATACTTTTATTGTCACCTTTGTCAGGTGTTTACACCGTCCTGTGGAATGCGATAAATCGAGACTCGCCTTCGTTCGTGGCCCGAGATATGAAGACGATATCTATAATAGAAGCTTTTTTTAATAGAAACTCCTGCGGTTCAAACTGGTCGCATTTACACTCAAAGTGACAAGTGAGATATTGGCTCGCGCTTGGTTAGTCGCAACTCGCAAGGTGGTGACAACGACTTTAAAACCAAGGTCAAAAATACGTCTCGTGGCCCATAGACCAGCATTGTAATAAAAACTTAAATTTATTATAATAAGTTTCTAATAATGACCGGCAACATGATCACTATATTATATCTGAATATTAATTAGTATTATAAACACAAGTATAACAATAATTATGGTAACAATTTCTTCTTTTTTAAGTTTGTTTTACTAAGCCATCACAACTGCAGACCACAGATGTGACCATTCCCTCCGCTCTATGGATCCCGAGTGTCATCGCTGAGTATTTGTTCTTCGAGCAACGCCAACTCGTGGTTCACGCCGAAGTGCCGCCGAAGTCCAGCCGCTATATCTCGAAAGGACCATTTGCAGCGGGCACCACCACCTCGCGCCATCCCGTCAGAAGCACTCCCGTTCCCGCTGAGCTAAGGATATGTTTGTTGGAGTTTTCCCGCTTCTTCTGGGCCTTCTCCTGACAAGCGCCGATGAAACCACTAATGAAACCACCGATGTACCCTCGACGACGGAATCGCCAGATCACGGCGACGAACCTCTATTTCTTACGCCGTATATTCAACGGCGTCAGTTGGCAAAAGCAAAGATACTTGCCAGAGTTATTCCCGTTTGGCTCAGTGTGCACAGTTATTCCGGCTACCTAACCGTGAGCGAAGACACCGGGTCCCATTTGTTCTTCTGGTTTTTCCCAACTGTAAGTTTGCTCTCTGTATCGCATGGTTGTAAGTGTTAAACAATAAGTGTGAATATACAAATGGATCCCATACGGAGACATGCTTTATTATCATCTTTCTCTTTTATTTGTCAGATTTACACAAAAATAGACATTTTAACAGGAAATACTATTAAGAGACATTAGCTTGCATAATTAAGTGAGATATACATATGTAGGTTAAAATGATTTAAGACAATTCGTAGCGTAAAATTATAATAATACAATAGTTTAAAAACTTACATGATCATAAGGCTTCTAGCACGTTTTTAAATGTTAAAAGCGTGTTTCCAGACAATTTGTTTGCTCGGATTAAGCTTAAGATAGAGACTAAAGATATTGCACACACAGTCGGTTTAATAAGCGGGACTACCTGGAAATACATGTATACTTAATGAAGTCTTAGCAAAACGATTTAAAGTTATTTTTCAGCCCGACAGGAACGACAGGAAAATCGTTTCTGGGATGTCGTGGTTAACCGGGTCTCATAGGTTTTAATCGATTCCACGTAGTTGTAGACAGATTGGAGCTCGGGAACTCGCAGGAATCTCTTAGGGTCATTTCAGGCGAATATGGGGGTATTCCAGGACTGTAGCCACCGCATTTAGCCAAAACTGACAACAAGAACGCTTGTGTAGACAGGCGCATGGTCGTAAAGAAGGCACCGTTGGTTGAAATTGCAAAGGTCGGAACGTGCCCGACGAATTCGTTCAGCAGGCATTTTATGAGTTCCACATAGAACTGCCCCCGAGACAGTCGCGTCGGGAGATACGAATTTCTGGTGAAAAACTCATCAGAAATTAAACAACATTATGAGAATGATTTCTATCCTGGAATATGAGGCTACTGCCCTTCATTACTTGACCGATTGTCTCTTCATTGACGGACCATGTTGCATGTTTCATCCTGTGATGATGTTCAATTAAATAATCTTTGGCTCATATCGACCGCTTCACTAAAGTCCTCTCCTCTCCATCTATTTATCTCTCTCTCTCTCTCTCTCTCTCTATATATATATATATATATATATATATATTAAACCATTCAAATGGAACAGAGAATGCATCAATCCAATCGCGCAAGAAAAAATATAATAGCAATATACGTAAGGCCGTCAGAGGCTGAAAAATTGGTTTCATCAAAACTTCGGCGCGTTGCCTCGACCCTTTAAACGGCCATAGCATAGCAATAGTACGAAGTCCAACCTTGTGAGTTAAACGCAAGATTGGACAATGGTCGCTCTTAGCGGTATGATTTAGCATCGCTCAACGAAACTTCGATAAACAACGGAAATCGTATTGGCGAATTGGAAGTCATATTAACATAATGATGGAAGTCATATTAAGCTCAACAAACAAATATAATATTTATATATACACATATCCCCACCGATAAATATAATTTTTATATTAGTTGCGAGTCAGTCAGTTGCGAGAAGCTTGCCTTTAGACGAGGGCTTCGTCGATAGATATCCGACCAAAAAACTAGCCACTATGTTGAGGTCATTCGACGCCTTAGAGACTCAGTTACTCGGATACGCGACGCTACTAAAATCAGCGGTACACTAAACACGCGAATTATTGCCACCGTAACGGCCATCTATTGCCCTACACGACTCTCCTTGCACACGAGGTATTTTCCCGTTTTTTGTTGTCACGTCCTTCAGCTGCCAACGGGCGCTGACTGCAAGGCCCCCCGGAAACTCTAGCTAGAACAGCTACTGTTAGGAGTCGCCAGCATGAAATGCATATGTGTCTGTAGGTAGGTAGGAGTGCTGCTGAATCCTCAAAATCCTACTCTTCTTCGTCTTTTATATCAAAACAATCCAGGCTAGGCAGCGCACGGAAACCAGCTTTATCCATAGATTCGGAACAACAGAGCCCAGACGTTGATCTATACGTGCTTCGGACGTGTATGTATCAACCAAAAACTGGAAAAGACTAACTGTGGTGGAATAATTTGTGCCCAAAAGAAGTGCCCGGTTGACCCAGTGCAGTTAAAGGAAAACTTACTTAAGGAAATCTCTTAAAGACGCTTCCTTGCACCAAAGCATCTGGATAGAAGAAGGCTGCACCGCTTGCATCGACCTCTGGAACGGAGCTCACCCTAGAAATTCGCGTATCACTGCGTCCCAATAAATGTGTTGTATCTATAAAGGACCATAGTTTAAAAGTACTAAATCATATTGAGTTATGGCGTAGGAGAGCATAATTCGATTATGCAGGCAAATGGTTTAGCGCAACGCAAAGCCTCATTGCACTTCTAGTTACTTTGCTGTGTCTGACCTCCCATGCCATTTAACAAACAAGCACTCTTCCGTACGGGTAGTGCCGGAAGGCTAATCATGTACGTAGATGATATCATTTTATGCAGCTGTAGCCGGTTCTACCTTCAGCTAGCCTCCGCAACCGTTGCTTGATATGTACATGAAATTAGGCTGGAAATTAGTATCGTTTTCTGTACCATGCTACATCGCATACATATATGCGTACGCATTTAAATACAATCTGGCCACTTCACAACGCATTTCAATACAACCTGGTATTGAAATAGCCTTTTTCGCCACAAAGGACATACCTTGTGGGGAATAAAGCACATAGCTAGGCCAAACCAACAGCTAAATCGAACCTTACACTGGTAACTAGGTTTACAATTCATAATTCTCATATACTTTTCGTAGAACTAAAACCTATCGTGAATCAAATAAGAATTGATTCGTAAAGATTGTAATTATAGGGTCGCCCTTCTACCATGATATGAGCTGCAATATGATCCCGTCGCTGACAAGGCCTGTGACGCCCTTCAGTAGTAACAGACTCTGAAAAAATGTGACTTATTATAAAATACGCTTGTACGCACGTATATATATTTCGGTAAGTTGACCCGACATGGAATGAACTAAATGTGCATTAAAATCCATATATATATATATATATATATATATATATAAATATATAAGCCTGACTAGTACCAAGTTTTTAATTTTAAAAAAAACGATGACATGTACATCCTGTTGCTGCGGTTGTCATTTGCAGGTCAAGTCTGAGAATGCCCCGATTATACTGTGGCTGCAAGGGGGGCCCGGGGCAACCTCACTCTTTGGTCTGTTCACGGAAAACGGCCCGTTTGTACTCTCACAAGAAAGCGAGCTGCAACTACGCGAAGTATCGTGGATCAAGCAGTTCCACATGCTTTACATCGACAACCCCGTAGGAACTGGTTACTCGTTCACAACGAGCGACGAGGGTTACGTGACTAACCAGTTCGAGGTGGGAGGTGACCTCTTTGAGGCTCTCCAACAGTTCTTCACGCTTTTCAGCGAATACTCCCAGAATGACTTCTACATAGCGGGAGAGTCGTACGCTGGTAAGAAGGTACCGTGGGTACTCACATCCTGTCAGTCAGTTGCGAGAAGCTTGCCGTTAGACGAGGGCTTCGTCGATAGATATCCAACCAGACAACTAGCCACTATGTTGAGATCATTCGACGCCTCAGAGGCTCAGTTACTCGGATACGCGATGCTACTACAATCAGCGGTACACTAAACACGCGAATTATTGCCACCGTAACGGCCATCTATTGCCTTACACGACTCTCCTTGCACACGATGTCTTTTCCCGTTTTTTTGTTGTCACGCCCTTCAGCTGCCAACGGGCGCTGACTGCAAGCCCCCCCGGAAACTCTAGCTAGAACACCTACTGTTAGGAGTCGCCAGTATGAAATGCAGATGTGTCTGTAGGTAGGTAGGTAGGAGTGCTGCTGAATCCTCAAATTGTATGTCTTTTTCTAACAAGGTGGAGTGGTTGTTTACTGCTTACCGCAGGAAAATACGTACCCGCCCTTGCCCACACCATCCACAGAAACCTCAGACAAGCGAAGATGAAGCTTGTCGGTTTAGTGATCGGCAATGGAGTCTGCGATCCAATTACGATGCTCAACTATGCCGATTTTTTACGACAGATCGGACTTGTCGGTAGGCATGAGCGGCGAGAGCTAAAAGCGCTCCAGGAGAGGGCCAAAATGGCCATCTATGATGGAGATTACCTCAGAGCGTTGGCTAACCGATATTTAATCTTAAAAAAGTACCAGGAGTACACAGGGAGCAATTATCTCTTCAACTACCTGCTCATCGACAGGCCGGCCAACATGAACCGCTACAACTACTTTGTGCAGACAAATGCGACAAGGCGTGCTATTCACGTTGGCGATGTGCCTTTCTGGTACGCTAACAACACTGTACTTCACCATTTGGATGGCGACCGAATGCGCTCCATTAAGTCCTGGCTTGGCCAACTCATGAACCACTACAGGGTAACTAACAACTAGTTAAGCGAAATTTCATTTTTGTTCTACTTCGTCTTCGATACTCTAAAAGTGTATGTTCAAAGCCGTTATCTAGGCACCTCTTACTACTACGAGACAGATCTATTTTTACGAACGACCACACTTGAGGTCACATAGGTTTCATTCTAGCGTTCGACTAAATGGGTTCTACTGGAGGTCACTATCACTGTGTTTTTTTTTTATTTTATAATAAGCTTTCTAAGCAAGAGTGGATGAAGTGCACGCTAAGCAAATTTGTAAAAAACATTTTTTTTCTCGTCAAAATGGCACAAAGGATTGAAAGGCAACAAGTCGTCTCTAGACAGCATTTTTGTCAAACCAATAGTGGTGTAAAATACGATATTATTGCGCTAAAGGATTTTTTCAAATTATTCAATTGAGGCCATTATCATTTTAGTGTAATGTGCCGTTTGCTCTCCCCTTTACACATCTCACTTGAGTACACATTTTTCTTTTAATTAGAAACTACAAAAAATCGTGAATTCCAGACAATTTCACAAAGGGAACGCATTCGGAAACTGAGTTTCTAGATTGTTAAACAGTTTGTTGTAGCCTGTCTACGAGTTTATATTTTACGCTCATACGACTTTAAAAGTTGCATACTTTGATGAATCCTAACATCAGAACTACGTTGTTTATAGTCTCTCTCTCTCTCTCTCTCTCTATATATATATATATATATATATATATATATATATATAGTTATACATATATATATATATATATATATATATATATGTATTTATATATATATATATATATTTATAGTAGTATTTAGTAGCATTAGGCCAATGAAGTGTGTAAACTGTTGCACGACACTCGCTTCGGATATTTCGTCACGTATTACTGCATACTATATAATCGTATTGTAATACGTATTAGTATTCTTGAATGACGAGTATTTGCGTCTCTCGGCTCGACGAACGTGTGGACGACAGGTGATGATCTACATGGGCCAGCTTGACGTCATGGTCGCGACCCCTCTGACCACGTCGTTCATTGAGTCGATCGAGTGGTCGGGCGCCAACGATCTCGTTCGGGCAGACCGCGTCATTTGGCGCCATCCAGTCTCCGGCAAGCCACTGGGATACGTTCGCAACGCGCGGCAATTCTTTGAGGTGCTGGTGAGGAACGCGGGCCACCACGTGCCCTATGATCAACCCGAGGCCGCCTACGACATGATGGATCGCTTCATCAACAACAAGCCGTTCGATCAAAGTGCCAATCGTCGATGAATCTACTCCACACGCAGGAACGAAAGCGAAAATAAACCATGACCGCCTACGTCGTTATTAATTAAGGCAAGGCGTGCTCGAAGATCATCGTCTGATGTTCGGGAAACTTAGCTCAACCGACCCCTCGAAGGGGCGCATCGTCTTCTGTACCAGGCTATATCGCATAAATACATGCGTACGCATTTTGTAACGCCCTATGTGTGGGCTAGGCTAAGCAGAAGAATGGCCTTCGGGGAGGCCAAAGAGAAACTACAAATGAGAGGTTTATTTATTTATTAAATTGGAAACAATTTTCGCCCGTGGATGAGCTAGGCACGGGACGTTCCACTGGTGCCCAGAGTTTCAACTGCATAAGCGCATATACGTATAGTGAACTACAAAGCCGATTAGACAGGTTAGCACTTTCAGAAGAACACTTGGCTACAACAACCCCGAATAGTTTTTCAGTAAGTTGACGTTGAATGCAATTTGTATAGCCCTTTTTGTGCGCCCCCTTCTGGATACAAATATCTAGGGCTTACGAGGCTTGCTTATCATTTCGCAGATATTACCATCAAAAGAGTGCTACAAATGTCTCACCAATGACGTGCGCCATAAGTTTAACTAACGACGCAACACTACATCTTTTTAAAGTTACACGGAGCCACCTGCGTTTGTTGTCTACAATGAACAGCAAAACATTTTGCACGAAAAATGTTCACTTTAACACGGGGAAATGTATTAGCTACCAGCACCGGCACACCGGTGTTTTTTTTAACTTTTTTTGCAGTTTGCTCTGATAGTCGTCATTGTGCCCTCATGTGGCCTCCATGAATGCAGCTACCTAGATAATTACGACCACATCGCGTATGATCATTCATATCTTCTTATTTAAAAACTAAAACGATAGGGTGTTAGATAAAAACGTATTCTATTCTAAACATGATTTTATTCGTTCAGGAGCCGTTCAATCAAACCCACACACACACACACATATATATATATATATATATATATATATATTTATAGGGACTTTCAGAATTTATCCAATACATTATGGGGTCTAGTACGACTCGGTAAAAACATTTTTTGAATGGAACATTGGGGCGGAAATGTCTTTATTTGGAGAGAGAGTGAAAATACCAATTTGTGACATGCCAAGCTTTTTATCCTGATATTTCTTTACTAAATCTGCGACTGCGAGAGCCCCAGTCATCCTATCGGCAAGCTCATCATGCCTGCGTGTTAGAGGAAAATGTTGCATCTGTTGAATTTAATTCTACGTTAGCTCAGAGTAGAACACATGTTGTATTAAATAGAATTGTCAAGAAATTAAATTCTCTGCGTTCTTTGTTCCACTGAAAAAATTATTTTTTACTGAGTTGTACTAGCTCCCAAAGTTTGCTGGATGAATTCTGGGAGACCCCTGATATATAGGATAATACAAGTATAATTCTTTATTGTTTAAATTTATAGTTACAGGAAAATATGATTAAATTTCGATGTGTATATATATATATATATATATATATATATATATATATATATTTCGCCCGTCCGTATGGCTTCTAAATGTACGACAGAATTTTTAGACTATAAAGGTTTTTTTTTTAGAACCCTGTTAGTTAACGTGATAAATAGGAAGATACGAACGGTCGTACACGATGTGGTCGCAATCATAGATAACACCGTACAAAAATGCCCGAAGAGCTCACTTGTTAGAGTACTAGGTATGCTTATTTATCGTAGCAGACGTATCTAAGATGAACCACTATCAGAGAACCGTATCCAAGGAGACCACATAGGGAATTCGAGACGACGATCAGAGCAAACTGCAACAACGTTTTCAAGAATCCACCACTTCCATTCCAAAGGGTCCGATGCCTTTAGTAGCCAATGAATATTCCCGTGTTAAAGTGAAAAAAATTAACAGCGCAGACGTTGAGTAAGGCTGTAAATGGCAATCCGACGACGACCCGATCGCTGCATCTCCGCAGAAGCCACAATCAAAACAATTGCTTAGTAGCGTGAGTTATGTTTTGGTAATGGTTGACTTAGCTGACGAACGTAATAAAAAAAACATATGGTTCGCGATTGCTTACGATCCAAAGGAAACGTCAGGCAAGCCTTTATTCCTTCCACTCCAGTGTGAATGCAGCCGCATTACAGCCATATTCGTCGCAACCGTAAGTGACATTCTCTCAACGGAGCAACTCGTGATAAGATAAGCAAAGCATATCTTATAGAATATGACGTATAGGTAAAAATTGAGAAACATTTCAGTAGACAAACGAGCGCAAGGTTTAATCACATAGCAGTAGGAAACACGCATCGTAAAATCGGTTTATGCTCACTAGAGATGGAGAAGAGTCTGTCACTCGAGATGGAGACCCGGTCACTGGGGCTGGGAGAGCAGCATGGATAAAGTACAGTCGTTAAGGTGATACGGAGGACATGGACCGCATCATCGACGACATTCGCAGTTCTCTTCATTAGTTGTATGAAAGCCAGCAGTCCGAAAAAATAGAGGATGAAATCCGTGTACACTGAGTGGCGAGCTGCCGATATCGACCAAATGATTTTTTCCAGGTTAGTGACATTTATCATTCCGTGGGGATTAGAGATTTTTGGCTGCCATTCATGTGAAGAGTTAAGGTGTTTACACGTCGCTTGGTTACTGTAGGTAGCTTCGGATGCCAGGTTCGGAGCGTATAATAATATTGTGCCGATGCGTCTCTACCAAATGTAGTGATGTCGTTCACCGGGGATGTACTGTAGGAACTCAGTACGACGGCAACTATATCGTGAGGAGGCTAGAGTTTGAATGAGCGAGAACTCACGGACACACGTCTGTTGCGTAGCACAGCCGAAATAGAATAATCATCGATTCCACCCTTTGTCGATGTATTTACTGGTTTACGAGGCACCGCGGCATGCGGGCATTCCAAAAGGTGCCAGACTCAACTCTGAAATCGGTCTAGAATCTACAGAGGTTAAGTCTACTAGATTTAACCTCTGTAGTAGTGGAATCTCTAGTTACTAACTAGATCATCAACAAGCAGTTAAGTAGACGTCATGAGGTAAACTGGCCGGCTTTTCGCGTTTAATAGTAACCCCACGGCTAGCTTGAAAGACGTGGGATTTACCTTATCGAGTGTATCTAACAGTGATGGGCTGAGATGCTCCCATATTATGGATGCAGTAAGCCGCCACCGAGGCAACTTGCAGGTCGAAAACTGCTTTTAGCGTGTTCAGAGATAATTGTTGTGGACTTTCAATTGTCAACATTGAGACTTTTCTTCACCCGTTCGGCGATACGTGTTGTCATTAGCATACAGTTTCATGTCGACCGTATCCTGTTCCTTGTGGATTTACTGGCGGCAGATCGCTTAGAAAGGTAGAATAGGCAGAAGGCTAAGAGTGTCATCCTAGGCATAAATGGTGGTTTGGATGACGGCCTTATGCTCACGAATCGCGTCGTAAAGAACTATCGGGTTTGCTTGGGGAATGCTGGCGATCAGAGTTACTGTCTTGGAGCTCACGGTGTCTGGAGTACATCATTGCGCGCAGCAGTCTCAAAAGCGGACTTCAGATCAACAAATAAAGCATATATAGTCAGAAACCTTTTCCGTAATTTTTGACGTTCCAGGATTTGCTTCAGTTCAGATAATAATTTCGTGCATGCTGTTATGACAGGCTTCTCTTCGCGGAATTGCGTTAGGATTGATTTGAATCGCGCCATGATGCGTAGTGTAGTGCGTGATTGGTCTATTGGGCCCCAATTGGGCGTCGTGAACGACGTGGCATCGTGAACGGCACCCAAATGATGACACGATGTTGACAGCATCTGACACGATGCTGTTCTACGAAGATGACGTGGTAATATTCCGCAGGCATTTCTGTTGACCTAAAGACTGCGCTTTGCATACTTAATAAATATTTCTTGCAGAATAACCTCGTAGTGAGGTGTAAGGGGCATGTCGGTGAGGGCAGTGTTGGTCCATCTACGTATACCATGTTGTCTTGAAAGCATGAAATACTGATCTTGTTTTGAGTGACTTCACTAAAATTGTATTTCCAAAAATTCAATCATTTTGTAAAAGTTTATCTAAACATAATTAAAAGAAAAAATAAGAAGAAGTAAACTAAACAAATAAAAATAAAAGTCTAATTAGTCTATCTGCATAGTGTCTGTTATGCATATTGTAATGTGCTCATGTAATAGTAATTCCTGATGAAACTAAAGTTAAAGTATTTAATAATGGAATTTGATATAGATAAAAAAATATATGATATTTAACGGGAGGCATAATTTACTAATATTGATATCTGAAGATAAGATATCGTGAAAGAAGATGTTCAAAGTTACGACCTTACGAATGCATTAAGCTACCTTGCCTCTGATAGGTGGCCATTATCAAAAAGCTTTGCCTCTCCGTCTAGAAAGCATCTACGTCTTGGTACGGAATTACTATTTCCATCAAAACTTTTATGCCCTACGGAGAAAAGGGGGAGGAGGTACTCTAAGGCGATTCATGAGAACCTTATATAGCAGGCCCCATGGGCTTGCTTGTGCCACCTCAATCAGTGCTTTCCATGTACTCCTCTTGGACGTGGTTATAACGTGGTTATAACGCTCGTTAGCTCCCGTCGACGTTGGCGATAGATGCCTTGTTGGGCACAAGCTTCTCGCACGGAGTCGACCGAGGCCCCAGCTTGTGCACGTCGTGCGAACCACGTGCCAGCACGTGCCGCGTTGCCACGCGGTTAGCCTTAACACACGTCCACGTTTGGATCGACAATCACCCCCTATCCCCGTGTCGTTTGGTAAACTTGAACGCGTTGGCAGACGGATTTGGGGGTTTGAATGAGCGCGTACTACCACGAGCTAGGCCGACCTTGCCGGGAATCAGACATCTGCAGGAAAATGTGTTGGGGGATTTTGAAGAGAGTACGAAGGTCGGCCCCGATCTTTGATAAGCCAGACAGTGGCCTCGGTGATGGTGTTAGCCACCGATGCTCTCTGCCCAGGAGTAGTTTCCCTAAGGCGGATTACTACGTGCTTCTCATTTGTCTTCACGAGACCCCGCATAGGTTAACCGCGGTGATAACTTAACCCTTAACTAAAAAAGAAGAGTAGGCCTTTCGCGTTGTCGTCTTGGACAGCTGTAGAAATTTCGTGGCCACAGCCTGTAAGGCCTGTACAGTTGCTGCGTTTACTGTTTTGTCGGAACCAAGAATGCCGACTATCAAGTAGCGGTCATCGGGCGCCACACCAGCAGAACCTGCCAAGGGCTCGCATGCCGTCGAGGTCCGCGGGACCGTAGCAGTACCCGGCGATTGTTAAAGCAGTTAGGGCAATGGGGGGAACTTTGTGCGCAGCTCCGACATAAACTCGGAGCCGATTTCCCTCCCTGGGGTCACCAAAAAACCCGCACCGCTCTAAGGGCGGTAATGCCATCAGGAGATGTGGACACCTGGCTGTAGGCTTTTGGGCGGGAATAGTGCAGAGAGGTCTTCGGGAGTGTGAGCTGCTGCAATCTGAGCGTCCTGGTAGGCCCGAGCGGCCGCCGGGTGCACCTAGCGCTAAGGAGAGGACTGAGGGGGCATGTGTTCCCCAGTTTGCTACGTAGCGCCTCGGTCTGCTTTCCTGCTTTCAGCCTGAAAGTGCGCAGGCTTGTATCGGGATAATAAGCTTATTTCCATACACCATTAAAACCTCCAGGGGTCAAAACCTCGAGCCGAAAGTCAACTTCGAACTTCTGCAACTTTGCAGGAAAGGTGCAACGTCCCCCTGCCGAGCATCACAAGTGCTCCTACCTCCTAACACATAAGGCCACAAGGTTTCTAAGGTAGGGGCAGGCTCGCCACTGAGCCGCGAGACCGGGCAGAACGTACCAATCACACTCCGTACATGAACAGACGTCCAATACACGTAACTGCGCGTACCTGCATGTCAAATGCACATCTACTGTACGCCGCTCGCAGGTCACACCCGTATATCGCTTGCCCGTCAGGTGCTCTTCGATCCGCACGTCACTCTTACGTCACCTGCACGCGTACCGCACGTATACTTCTCGCCCGCCGCACGTGCACTGCACCCCACATTACGTGTGCTACACGTGTACTAGACACTCACTACACACGCCCTGCACGTGGAGATTGCATCAGTGCACGGGCACAGCACATGCACTTGCACGTCGCAGCCGCTACAACCCGCAAGGTATCGAAGGACAGAAACCGCCAACTGACCCGCAGCGCCGTCAAGAGCAAGCGTCCGTTCTGTTACGACGACGGCAGCGAAGACGGTTGTAGCGTATGATCAGTCCCAGTCTTAGCATTTTTATATGATCGATTAGATATAGTTGATCTTGGCCAATAAATGACACGTAATGGGTATGTAATATTTATTCATAGTTTTTAGTGTTTTATCGTGTGTTTTTAGTGTTTCATCTGGTGTGCGCTGGATATTAAGTTAGTGTGATAGGACACCTGGTAAAGATTGCTCTTTTAAAACCTTTTCGAAATGTACGTGCTCCGTGTTGTTTGTTTTGTACTCCGAGTTAGGTTGGATGATGTCACCGGGTGCTACGCAACCAACCAAAGTGTTGCAATCGGTACATGCATACAGGAGTTTTGGAGCCAGTTGCTCCAAGGCTGGCAGTCTAATCCTTACCACAACTCGATGTGCTGTGAGACCACTTATCTTGCACGGAGAGGCGTAAATAATGAAGTTTGCTCTATATCGCAGACCGCCTTCAATCGACGCGTTTTAGCCCGGGCCCGCCCGGAGTGCGGCTGCTTTGTGAATACAAATAACGTCCAGAATGGCATGCATTAGCATGGAGCAGGGGGGGGGGAGGGGTAAACTTAAAGCAAATTCACTTTTTGAAAATTGATGAATGAGAGGTAATTGAGGTTTCTATATGGACGAGAGATCACTTCAAGTTTGTTTCTGCTTAGTAACTACGAAATAGTAAAAGACTGAGTAAATATACCGACCACAAACTGATACAAGGGTACTTTTAGCGTACCATAAAGTATGGGGCTACATTTCCTTTATGTTGTACATACGGTTTCATGGTATATGCCGTAGCGAGGCTACTACTTACCGCCACAGTGGGCCACAACCTAAATTTTGCATACACATTTTTACGATACCGAACTTTTTAGGCAGCAAAGTGCCACATGTACCTTTGTGACTCCTGGCAGAACCTATGTCTGTGACCACACCGACTTTACACTCGCCGCTCACCTCCGGCTGTTTCAGCCGTTTCCGCCATCTCATGGGTTCAAGGAATATTGTGGTATACCTAAAATTATCCTGCCCTTTAGTAAAAAGGAATATATACACATCGGTGTAAACTCAGACATCTTGCAGAAGCGAAATGAATCAATAAAGTAATTGCGTGATCATTTTGATAGCAAACAAGCTTTCGACATTTACAGATGTCCCTGACTACTTTTGACCCGCGTGTTTGCAACAGAGATCTGAGAAGGATCCACATGATTTAGAGTTCGAATACGGAATATGTATGTGTCCTGTAGGCTGGGTTATAGTACTATGCTTAGTAATAATAGAAACACAATTGACGTCGAGTCGAATCAAATATTTTCGCGTAACTCACCACCGCATATATCACTCGCATTCCGCTGCTGTAGTAACTGTGTGTATTACAATGTGTGTGAGCCGCCCTGCTGTTTTGGCAACTGCCGCTTTTCCATATCACATTGTTTCTTTAGCGTATGTATGATCCCATTCTCGTAAGACTTTGCTGTGGTGGTCTCAATGCTTATGAAAGTATCCTCTTCACGAGCGCGTTGTTCTAAGAGAGAAAGAGATCGCTTATAGCACTCCATCCGAAGTGGTTGTCTTGCTAGTTTTGATGCTCTACCGCAAGCACGATTTTCCGCTCAGGTCACGACATTCAAACGGAACAGACAGCTCTTGTTGTTTAAAAATAAAATTCTACGGATCTCTACATCATGCCAAAAGATGTAGAGCCTGTAATGCCTGTCATATTGTGTGGTCCACTACGGTACGTTAAGGTTGTGTTTATTTCACTAGGTTATCAGCTAGTTTGAGTTTATTTCACCACGCCATCAGCAAGACTGAGAAAACGTTTTGAGCTGTGCACTTGTTAGCAGCACTCCATTCAACGGCCATTCAGACGTTTACATATACGGCCCAGCCAAGAGGCGTCTGTATTGTTCGAATGCTTCGGAACAGGACTGGGTCAGGCGTCGCTTTTCACCAGCCGAAGGATACCCTGCTTTGCACTCTTCAAAATGTGTTTGTGCTGCGAGAGCTGTGTATTTGTTGCTATTGGTTCGTCTCGGCGAAAGGATAATGGCTGCTGACAAAATGAGTAGAACATGTCGCCTGTCGTCCGGGCCGCATGATTTGTTATTCAACTCGATAGCCGAGAAGTGTGTTTGCCGTAGTTAAAATGCCGTGTCAATGATAAGTCGTAACGCTTGTTAATGGCACGATCCCCGAAAGTAAAAGTGCAGTACAGAATGATGTCGCTAATGATGACGACGACGCCTGGAAAGGGCTGGCACAGCGATCGCAGCTTTATCCGTGGTAGTTGAAGTTCGAAAAGTGTGGGGTGCCGCATAGAGCCTCATACGACTTGGGCTGTTCGTTCCAAAAGCGTCTTAAGCCGTAACGTAAATTATTCGTAGACACATAGACGAGTACGCTAGACGCATACATCGTATATGTTTACGGATAATAATAATAATAATAATAATAATAATAATAATAATAATAATAATAATCACACACGGACACACCCGTGTGTGATAACGGATATGCCCATGTTCGCACAGAGCTGCTAAGTTTACCCACTCCCATTGGCGCGGGCCAGTTGTACATATACGCCTATCGAATAAATATAAAGAATAAAACGCGATTTTTAGATTTTCACAATGGGAGTTTATTATTCACTAATAGGGGAATACAATGATCCCCAACTGAGCGCGTGGTAGCTCATCTTTCTAATGCTTAATGCGATTACACTGGCAGCACGGTGTTGAGGCTGGCGCCGTATATCGACTGATATCTTCAGTCGCAAGAAGATTCCCGCCCTCTAATAAAGTGAGTGCGTAGCACATTTGTGGGGGTGAAGATTCTATAAAGTACGAGTCGGTACAGATTCGTACGCGGCTCGCTTTTTGTTCTGATGAAAATCTTTTTACTCAAACACATCACTCAAATCATCACTCAAAGGAGTTTCGTGTTTGCATTCGATTTACGCGCTATAGTTGGCACTAAGGGACAATGTTGTTTGGCCTCATATGTATATATATCGAACATATTATTAAAGAATGTATAGCATTAGGGGGGAGCAGAGATATAGAGCTGGCGGAGGCCCTAGCTCTAGGACCAAATGTTAGAAATGACCTGGTCGACATTACAAAGAAGAGGTTGTCACAATGAAAAGCAAATACTCAGTAGGTATTGAAGTAGACATGGATTATAGGGATGCGTAGGTAATATATATGCTGCCGCTCTAAGCGCCCCTGATATAAAAGGGTGACATGTGTATTTAGGTATACATGCCAAGCGAACAATAAATCAATCAATATATATATATATATTATTTACGGAAAACGCTTCATAGGCTTCAAATCACATTGCGAGCATCAAAACATAGTATGCACAAAATATATAAGGAATAAATATATTTATTGTTTAAAATTATATATATATATATATATATATATTGGTGCATGGGATTCCCGATGATGATGACTCATTGGTAGTAAGCCGCAGGAGTTCTATTAGAATGAGCTTCTAAATGCTGTCGTGATATTTCGGGCCACGAGTGAGGCTGAGCCTCGATTGATCCTAATGACTGGCAAGCCGATTAGGACTTTATCATCAAACTAGGATACTGAGCCATTATCATCATTAATATCATGTATTTTCCATATATTACATTATGTATGCTTGAAGACATACACCCAAACGTCTATACACAGATCCTGTAGTATATCACATAACATAAAATCACTTCTATTGTTACATAAAAGGGTGTGTGGTACAATCATCATAGCCCCCGCATGCACTGTTATCAATATACGTACTTCTGAAAGAAAACCGTGACTTATAGTCAAATAGGCGAGCGCTATTTGCATGCGTCCAATTTGTCATAAAACGTTTCGGGCTGACGCTCAGCCAAGATCTAACGTCCACGGGACTGCTTTTTGCATTGCTTCATAGACGGACTACCCCCATAAATACCAATGTGCAGCGGTGGGGCTCGAACTCGCGCACCTATGTACCTTCTCCGGTCGCGAGGCGCAGGCGAACGCACCACGCCATCGGGCTCGACATATATAAATATATATATATATATATATATTCCTGATTATGTAAAAGAGGCTAATGGCGATATAGTTCATAAGTTGGCTAATACTATCAATGCTACTACACTACTAATAATACAAAAAAATTTTAAACATACTTTTTAACCTGACCCCTAGCCAAAATACAACGTCCACGGGACTGCCTTCCGCATTGCTTCATAGACGATTACAACTACTTTGTTTTTTTTTTTGTGAAAGAGAAAAATGCTTTTACGCACACTCAAAGCGGGTAGTGTGGGACTCGATGCCGATGTTGTTAGCATAATACCCACTAAAACCTCTTACCAAAATAGCCTCAGGAAGAGGCGAGGAGCTGGAACCATTCTTTAATACTACCTAATAACTTATTATTACAACTACTACTATGACTACTGCTACTATTATGCATGTCATTCTTGTTGTTGTTGTTAATGTTATTGTTATTACTGCACTAATGGCGGTAACAGTTTCGTTTTGTTTTACTCGGCCATCACGACTACTTACAGATGCGATCACGTCCTCCACCTCCTCCGCCTTCATATCGAAACCGATAACGCAGCATCACGTCGTTGCCGCTAAGCGAAGAGGAAATGTTGGTCGCAGTTACGCTTCTCCTAGGCCGCCTGACAAATGTCGCGGCCGATTTCCACCACTTTGGAGCCAATGCTTCAAAGTGGTGGGATGATTCAATCCATCTACCTCCGGTCATATACACCGGCGATCCCCTGTTTCTTACGCCGCTCATTCAGCGCGGCATGCTCAGACACGCGAAGGACCGTGCCAGAGTCTATCCTAATTGGCTAGATGTGCCCAGCTATGCTGGCTACTTCACCGTTAACGAACCCACCGGATCGAATATGTTTTTCTGGTTTTTCCCCAACGTAAGTAGGGGAGTATCCGCTATTACTGGCTCGCAAAGTTACCCTATATAGGCCTTCTTGTGTAGGTAATTGTAGATTTCATATACTTATGATCAACCAACCCTGTCAGCGGTGTGAATTATTCATGTCTCAAGCGCACAAGTACAAATGTGATTTTCAATTTTCCTATGCTCCTACTGCATCTGTTGAGTAAAGGGTAGGATTTTAGAGAGAGGTGGCGGCATGTGTCAAACGGAGCTCCCTTGGCACACATGTGCGCAGCGTGTTTTGTTATTATTATTATTATTATTATTATTATTCGATTAAAGCTCATATCTCAGAAGCTAACAAGGCAAAGCCGAATAAGGCCATGAGCTTTACCCTGCCTTCGCGAAGTTCAATCCTGGACATTCCACTCTTGTGTTGATTCCCAATTTAGTCAATGTGAATGCCGTAGTGGACTATAAACGGCCATGACGAGACAAAAAGCGAAGGACAGAAGGGGATCACAAGTGTTTAAAACAAGGTATGGTGCATTGCCCTCCACGTAGTTTTTGACTGAACCGATACGGGAGTTAGAGCGAAACGTTCCGTGGCGTTGCAGAAATCCTTGGCGTTTCCACAAGCAAATGCGTGAAGCAATTCTTAGCAAAAATGTGTAAAAACGTCACCTGCTTAAAAACGTAGACTTTTTTACTCGTTCGAATAAGCGCGTGACACTTAGTTTTCCCCTAGGAAGATGCTTCTCCAAGCTAGCTTCATTCTACAGATTTAAATCAGTGCGGTTTTAGCAAATAAGGCTATGTGACTACTGGCACCAAGTACTGCCATTTCAGCTCTATTCCATAAGAGAAAAGCGGGAACCTTTTATCCTACATAGCAAACACAATGTGTGGAAAAGAAAGTTGTTAGCTATGTAAATTATCAAGCAAACTTATCGAATTCCTCGAGCACGGAAAAACGTTATTGACAGTGACGGGTATGGTGAGGCACTCCGTAGCCAACGCAACTCCATCAAGAGCAAACGGCTTAGACTGCTCACGAGGGAGCAGCTTGAGCTGGATCCACCCTACAGCGCGGACATGCCGCCTTGCAACTTCAATTTCGCCCGCTAGAAATCATCTCGAAGACAGGCGCTTTAACTCGGACGGCGAACTGTAGGGCACAATGGAGAACTTACTCTCGTCACATCCGCAGGAATTCTGGGAAAAGGGAGCTTTGCGACTCGTGAAATAGTAGAATAGTTGTGCATAGACTTTAGTAAAACGACCTACTTTTGAATAAAGTAGCCGAGTGACTTTTAACGTTCCAACGAGATCACTCTGACCTGTTTAGGTAGCGGACGGACGCTAGTCTGAGCGTGACCGTAGACCGTGGTCGACTTCTTCGGCTGTTCTATCGGCCCATCCTAGGCAAGTCACGGTAGAGACGAAAAAACGCCAAAAATACGCGTTCATATCAGGACCAGGGGAGTTCCGGCCATTGTATTTAAAATGCTGCACGGGCCATACGAGCTGTGGTAATGAGCATCTTGTTCATGTGGGCTGGATAACACAAGAGAAGTCTCACATGATAGAGAATTACCATGCAATTCGTGTAATTGAAAAGTATATATATATATATATATATATATATATATATGTGTATATATATATATATATATATGTGTATATATATATATATATATATAATTCAAAAGCTATATCTGGCAATGTCTGCATGCTTCAACTAAAATCTTTTTGTAAACCAAGTTTGTCATAGATAATGTCTCTTATGTGCATAAGTTACTGTGTGCAGGGTTCTACGCAGCATGTGCTGCGATAAAACGTGCGAGTCCTTTAAGCAATTTTGAATTCAGAGAACAGCTTCTCTGTCCTGACGGTGAACAACTTTTACATAGCAAAGGATGAAATAGGTCACGCACGCGATTTTAGCTACAAACAATTTCAGCATCGCACCGAAAAGTAGAGTGGCATGTGTGTCAAAAGATAACCAGTAGTAGCAAAATAATCAGTGCCGAGTTAGTTAGATTTACTCAACAGAGTACGAGTACAAGTGCATCTGTCCTGCGGTGCTTTTTTTTTGCAGCAAAAATTGCCCAATGCCCCGGTCGTTCTGTGGCTGGAAGGCGGTCCCGGGTTTACCTCACTCCATGGCGCGTTCTTGGAGAACGGCCCGTATATGATCTCAGGTGACGGAGAATTAGCATTACGCAATATCTCCTGGACCAAAAAATTCCACATGCTTTACATCGACAACCCCGTAGGAACTGGCTATTCGTTCACGACGCACGAAAAAGGTTTCGCGACTGACGAGGACACAGTGGGAAGGGATCTCTTCGACGCTCTCCAACAGTTCT
Organism: Dermanyssus gallinae; assembly: GCA_003439945.1. NCBI lineage: Eukaryota > Metazoa > Arthropoda > Arachnida > Mesostigmata > Dermanyssidae > Dermanyssus > Dermanyssus gallinae. The sequence continues at coordinate 7,567 of QVRM01003004.1, read as the reverse complement.
TCACGCTCTTCGGCGAGTACTCCGACAATGAGCTGTACATGGCAGGATCATCATACGCCGGTAAGAGTCTATGAGTATCGGCGCAGAGACCGTGCGGCAGGAAAGCTTGCCAGGAACTCGCGGCTGCATCGATAGGTAGACAACAACCAAATGGCCTATGTTAGCGGTGTGGTTTAGAGGCCTGAGAACGATGTGCAGGCACTTCTGCTGTTGTATTGCAGATGGTTCTACTAGTGCCTAACAAATGAATGTTTAACGCGAGGCTACGTTTACGCTGCTATCATTGCTCACTGCTGGCTGAAAAAGTAGCAGGACTAACTACTCGAACTGGAACCACTAGATAAAGGCCACTATAGCTACTATGCGCAACTATTATCGAAGCAGTGCCAGGCGTGTATGCCTGTGTGCTATGTGCGGGCTTGCTCCTAAATCCTGCTTTCGCTTGCCATCGCTGACAAAGTCGAATATTCAATATCAATTCACGCAGGTAAATTTATTCCCGCCGCCGCCCGCGTGATTCACGAGTATGGCAACGAGGCAAAAATGAAGCTGACCGGTATGATATTCGGCAACAGCCCCTGCGATCCCGTCACGATGCTCAATTACGCCGATTTTATGCTACAGATTGGCGTGGTCAGCCAACGTCAGGCAGACGAAGTACGATCTCTGGCAGAACAAGCCCGGGAGAGCATTCTACTTGAGGACTATCGCGCGGCGTTGGAGTATCGATTTGACATTCTAGAGAAATACATGCATTTCTCAGGAAGCAAATATGTTTTCAACTATTTGCGAAACAAAGAACCGCCGGGAATGTCACGATATTATGCCTTTATGCAGGCAAGTGAGACAAGAAAAGCTATTCACGTTGGCAATATGCCCTTCCATCCCACCAACCGCACCGTATATCGACGGCTGACCAACGACAGAATGCAATCCATCAAGCCTTGGATTGCTCAACTCATGGAGCACTACCGGGTAACTCGTTAAACACTGGCTCGTTCGTAACCTACTTTCTGGTAGCGTCGTGTCCGTTCGATGAAACTTACTTGTAAAGTTGCGCCGCCTGTTTTTTTTGTGGTAAATTATGCTATATTTGGATGGTGTGAAATATTATTTTTCGCTCAAGTTCCCATAATTAATCTTGCCATAAAGTTTACAGGGCGCGAGTAAAAAACAATTGAAAGGACAACCCTGTCAAAATAATCCAATTTAGTCTGGACGATTTCTTCAAAAGCGAGGCCAGTTTCTAGGTACAGGGCCATCTGCCCAGATTTGATTTTATCACCTTGGCAAGTCGTTACAACAGCCATTTTCTGCTGTTAGTGTCTACAAATCTATATTTGATCCGCACTGACTTAAAAATAGGGATTTTGGAATACTCTAGAACTATACTTGAGGTGATTATAGCTCTTATGAAGATGAATTGTTCCGATGGAATGTGGTAGCATGAATATATTGTCTATGAGTGACAGCAGACTTACTAAACGTTTCTATATCGATGTGGCTGACCGGACATAGCTGTACAAAAGTAGCGATTGCGATTTACTTTCTAAAGAGTGAATGGCACAAGCGCAGGGAACAACTCTGCCTTTGTGTAGTTTTGTGACAAAAATTGTGACAGTAATGGTCACATGTTTATGTAACCAGCAGTTCGCTTGAATTCGATGATTTCACCGGCACAAATGGAGTAGTATTATGAATTACTATATTATGTAGGTTTTGTTTGAGGATAAAGCTTTGTAAGAGGGCATGTTTATACACTCCATTTTCATTGGGGTGGGCTCACACCTGCTTCGTACCCGACAGCATGCCCCTCGAGAATAGCTTCTCAGTAAATGGTGAACAACTACCTTATATGTTCTCACAAGGGTTCGGGAAAGTTAAATGAAAACCCGTACCACACATCTCTCACTAGTCGAGCTATCACGAGCACAGAACTGTGGAATAGTAGGTGCGCTTCTGTACAACCGAGCCGATGTAGAGCAGGACTCTGCGACGTACTAAAAAATCAAGGGCTTAACAAAGAAAAAAAAGAGATTAGCCTTCTGAGGACGCTGTATGTTACAACATAGTAATAACTCCGGCACACGGAGAGTACGCCTCTGGTTATGTACAGGCGAGGGTAGGAATACGAAAGGTATAGCTACTTAGCCCGATCCTTTTATGCTCTACATATACGCACTGACAAACAGCTGAACACTAATCATCAACAAATACCCTATGGCAAATGAAGCCAACAATGAGATGCAATCCAGCCGGGGCCATTGTGGATACTGGAGAATATCGATACTGATCCCTGATCTCAAAAATGGTACAGCCTCAAACATGGTTCGGTTACCTACCCACTCGCGCAACTGCTGACGGGCCACGGTGGCTCTTTGCAACAATACCTGCATCGCACTGGTAAAATTGACTCTCCCGTATGCCACACGCGCAACTCAGGTGAGGCTAACGATGTAAGGGACTGCTGTAAACGCTGCGCCTTTTTAACACTGAGCAACGGCTACTGTCTCGGAATAAACGACTGGGAAATCCCCTGATATGCCAGGCGTTTGTAGGGCGCTTCTTAATGATCTTGAATCCTGAATTATGGTAAGAAGATTCCCAGAATCTGTCTTAGAAATAAAAATAACCGCCACACTAATCTAACAATACCAACCTAAATGGCAAGAAGATTGGCCAGGTGAAGTAATCACGAGCAGACAGCACTGCAAACATCACAGTTTGGGACGAACATTTATTTAACATTTAACCCAAGGAAGGTCCTAATGCTGTTTTAAATTAGGATAGCCTCCTTATGTAACATGTAGTTATGAGCTTCCTTTAACCACAATACTACCCATTACGGCACTGATATAAACATTTCACTTGATTAAGTTAGTGGTGTTGAAAGGTCTGTATAATTTCAAATCATTAGCTTTATTATAAGTTATCGACTCGGGGTAACGCTTTTAAGATCTAAAATAAATATGCAAAATAAAAGTGGACCGAGGCTTGATCCCTGAGGAAGTGCCAAAGAGGCACGTTCAAGTTTCAAGTAAATTAAATGCCTTCGAGAAATCAAAATGTGCACAATTAAAGCCAGCCTATTGTTTATCATAATCGCCCAATCATCAGTCATTTCGACGAGTTGAATTGCCTTGCATTTGTTTTAGTAACACCACGTTGGTTCTCATCCAACAAACCTTTGGATTGAAGGAAATTGAAAATATAATCTACTAGCAGTTTTTCGAACATGACACATGCGGTTGATGATAGAGTTACAAGTCTTTCATTCTATTCAATCTATATTTGAATTTAGATCCTTTTTATGTACAGAACTTACGACTGACTGCCGATTTGTTTGGTATAATATCATCCTTATAAGGCCTAATAATATAAAAAGAAGTTCAGTTATCACAGACGCTACCCTTTTATGAAATATGGGTGGGATTACTTCAAGAGTAAAACTCGTGGTTTGATTTGGAAAGAATAATATGTACTGATATTTCTAAACATGGACAGCCATCTCTCCAGGGCAACGTCGTTGGAAATATTTTTGTGAATTGAACCTTCTTAGACAACATACTATGTACTATTTCGAGAAAACCAGTCATTCCATAGAGAAACTAAGCATACCGTCATGTTCTGCTTCCTTGGAAGGTTACGATACCGTTTAGAAGATCATTCGCAAAACGAAAGTTATATTATTACTTTCACATAAAATGCCTCGAAATCATAACCATTCCATTTAGACCTTACAACTGCAACATTGTTTAACATGCAATAAATAACCATACGACCACTCACTGCCAAAACTGGCGCATTTGGGCAAATGCGCAAATTCGCGATCATTCTGGTACCGGATTTTAAGGTGCATCAATGTATTGTTGCGAAGTAATTAAGGCGCCCAGAGGGCATGTTGATACATCTAGGGTTTCCCCAACAGCCCTTGTGGCAGCAAGACGCTATGGTTTGTCAGCTCTCTCAGCTTATCTCGATGAGCATCGCTCAACAAAAATTCGCTCAACAACAAGGATGGAGGTGGTGGCATCGCGGATGGCGACCATGACTAGCGCACTAGCCTCCTAGAGCGACCACGACGCCACAGCTCCAAAAACGCTTTGTGCACGCTTTGTACCAGAAGATCCCGTGAAGCCTGGCCGTCTTCTGAAACGTACGAGTAAGGCTACCCCCACGGCGTTACAAGCCTCATCATTTCGGGGCTGACGCTCAGCCACGATTTAACGTCCATGGGACTGCTTTTCGCCTCATTGCTTCATAGTCGGACCCCTATAAACACGCCCGGTGTGCAACGGTGGGGCTTGAACCCGCGCACCTACGTATAGTCTCCTCCGGTCGCGAGGCGCAGACGCATGCCACCGGGCTTGACTCGGCGTTACAAGCCTGGCCTCGCCTGACTGTCGCATATCATAGGCTCGTGTAGCATATTGCCAAAGCAAATTGCTTCTACGCTGCTGAGAGGGATAGCAAAGCCATCGCTTACGACCAGAGGTATCATTGCTTGTGTTCAACTCTTGCCCGTCGTGCGATGTGGTGAACGACGAACACCTTCTGTCTGCATCGAATTAACGACAAAACAAAATCTCTGAAATGAAGATACGGCTTTCTTAATATCGGTTTGAGAGTTTTGAAGTTCCGCATATTTTTACATATTTGAAATACCGTGAAACACGGACAAGAGAGTGGTGTCGTCTGCGTAGACGATTTAGGCGGCATCTATGTATCCCTCTATATGCCGCAGGTCGTATCTTTTTTCACCCTGCATTGCTTTTAACGATCTGCCACTAGAGAGAAAAACAAGAAATTGTTCGATTGGCTTTTCACCTGCTGTTTAGCACAATTTTCAAAGATCTTTGAGAAGAACAGTATTACGGATACCGAACTATATAGTTATACCAGGTTCCATACCTTTACGCGGAATCACCGCAGATGTCTTTAGGCGTTCTAAAAGCACGTCCGTTTAACTGAGATAAGAAATACGGCGTCCAGAAAGGCCGCTAAAACGTCAATAAATTTGCGTATGCAGGAGGCTGCCTGAAGAAAAAGAGCTATCACACTGGAGGATTAACTGCATGCGCAAAGTCTTAGGAGTTTATTTAGATTTTAAATTTCAAAGGTCTCCCGTAAGGCGATGGCGGTACCAGGGCTTACCTATGCAAATCTAGGTACCGTAAAGACAGCGGCTCGGGTAAGAAAGCTAGCAACAGCTCAAACTGCTACGTTGAGCAAACCAAGTCATATATAGTCAGTCGCTTGCGAACTCATCGAATGCGAAATGGGCCGATCTAACTTGAGGACCCGAACGGGCCAAATGGGATAATGGGAAAGCGTGTATTCAACCCCACGGTAGTGAAGGCAGTTCGCGAGATCCAGAAACGGATAGGTGGCTTGGTAGACTTCGACGGTCGCGAAGCTTAGGCGCTTCACCGGTGAGTTTTCTGTGCCGAGAAGGTACCAGAAGCCACGGGCACTGATAACCTGGCAGCTAAGTCAGATCTCCACTCCACCATATGGTTACCAAGTTCAAGTTCACCGCTTGTTTACGTTCATCACACCGAGCATCGCCAGTCACTAACGTTCCTTCCTCAGTGTGTGTATAGGACTCTATAGGAGCTTGGCATCAGGGGTAGGAAAAACGGCTAGCGGTAATTACATTACGAATCGAACCACACAGACAAAACATTGCGCATTTAATGGGGATAATCTGGCTGCCACATACTCGAATCAATGTTAGCCTTTTCCCGAATATATGGATTTCATTAGCGTAGTGGCAACATTTCAAAGTATTAAGCATGCAAAATGAGGCATCATTGGATAATTTCGATGTTTGCAAACTTACTTAAAACGACTATTTGTTTCTACAAGTTAACGTATAATGTATTATCTTTCGAACAGCCGGCGTGTTCTGTTTGTCCATCGAACATCAAAGTTTCACAATCATTTGTTGTCTATCGAACGTCAAAAGTTTCACGCAATCGCCCCAACCAATTTGTAACGCTATGCCCGGTCAGCCACATGGATGTACAAACGTTTAGTCTTCATTTCTGTGAGAGGGGGAAAATGGCTGTTTTGACGTAGTTTTTCTATAACAAGTATGATTAGAACTTTTATAGACACCATGCATAATATATATATATATATATATACATATACATATACATATATATATATACATATATATATATATATATATATATATATATATATATATATATATATATATATATATATATATATATGCATGGTGTCTATAAAAGTTCTTTGCAGGGCCGCTCCACCAGGCACATGGAGCGTGTGTGTCTTGTACAAGTATCGCCTTTCAGTAACCATTATTCTTGTTGTTTATCCTCTTAATTTCGAATTGGCGCGTATGTCGTCATGTGAAATACGTGTGGACAGATACTGATCTATATGGGTCAGCTGGACGTCATGGTAGCAGCTCCTCTGACAGCGGCGTTCATCGACTCTATCGAATGGTCGGGCGCTGACAGCCTAGCGCGAGCACCCCGCATCATTTGGCGCGACGCAAAAACCGGCGACCCTGTGGGGTACGTTCGCCAAGCGAAGAAATTCACCGAGGTGATGGTGCGAGGCGCGGGCCACAGGGTGGGCTTCGAGAAGCCCGAGGTCGCCTTCGACATGGTGGTTCGTTTCATTAGCGGCCGGGGGTTTGGCGAGCCTAGCAATAACAGCTAAGTAACGAAATAAATCAATAAATAAATGTGTCACCAACACACACGCGTGTTTGTGTAGCTGTGCATGCTCACCTAGGCGGCCTACATGTCGTACCCGGACGACCAGAGCGTGCTGCCATCATAATCTCACCTTTTCGAAGAAAAACATTCGCACTCTGAGGTGACAACATTTGCCATTGCCGCTCTCTGCAGTATGCCATATCGCACGTATATAATATGTCTTATACCGGGCTGATTGACAAAGATAACAGATACGTTTTGTTGACAACCTAAAAATTATTCTACTTAAAAAGCGTATACTACAGAACATGAAACATCGTTCGCTGCATATTGAAGTGGGAAGTATTGGCGTCCCGGTGGTGCTTACAAATTCAACAAAGATACGCTAAGCCGTCCTTTAATTATTATGATAACTCGATGACGATTATCGTGATACGATCAAGTTGTCTTTGCACAGTGGTTTTGATGTGGAAGCTTAATAGGTAGCATAGCATCACTTCAAGAGCCCTATTCATTCGCCTTTGTTCGCTCTAATTCGGTTACTGTTTTCATAACTTGTTCGGGTGCTCTGTAGGTTTGGATATTGGACATTGGGGAATTCTAATGTTACTTTGCGTAGGATAAATCTTCAACACATTGACTTTTATATAAGCTGCCAATCAATCTTAAAGACTGTAGAGTAATCAACATGAATATTGTCAAGTATCGGTAATAACACCATATTTTTTTATCTCTCAATAGTTAAACATCTATCTGCTTATATATAAGAGGCCTCCTTATAAGACAATTGTTACAACTGACAATGAGGGCCTAGCAAAAGACAGCTGTTGCATTCTTTCTGGCCGTTTTGAGCGGCGCAAAGCCCGAAC